>CM044011.1:53597288-54127288 GCA_024085815.1 Flaveria linearis | reverse complement strand
GATCGGCGACAGACCATACGGTGGTGATACGAGGTCCTCTCATATACGAGACCCTCTGTATAGATACATTCACCGACTCATCGCCACGTCCGTCGCTGGTCGTGGGGCGGGGACCGACAGGGTCAACGCCGCCGACCTTTTTTTTCTTCGGTGTGTACTCACACACCGACACTGTCATCTCGCGTATGCCCTTGCTGATTATTTTGCTAGTTATTATCACAGGCAGTCGCGAGGGGCGTTGGTGGGCGGGAACATCGTTTCCCGGATCACTCGGGGCCTGGGCTACGCGCATGCCATGTCCCAGCTCCCGCTACCTCCGACTCCTGTGCTCGTGGCCAGCCGGACCACCGCCACTGGGATGAAGATAGTTCGGAGGTTCCCTGACGGCACGTGGCACCTGCTCAGTAGATACCATGAGCTAGTGCCATGGGTGCCCGAGCCGTTGGTGGACCCACCCGAGATGGCGGGGGCTGAGGTCCACCTTCAGGATGCCCACGAGCCCCTTGGTGGCGGGGAGGATCAGCCCATTCCCCCGCCGCACGACCAGGACCCGCCCCATCATCCTCAGCGCGTGTACCATGCCGTGCGATTGCCTGCTCAGGTTCTTGATATGATTCAGGACACACGAGACAGGTTCACGAGGCTGGAGGATATGACCACGAGGCTGCATGATATGATGGACTGGGTCATCCAGCACATGGTCGCGGACTATGCCTCCTCGGGTACGCCGTTGTTGTCACAGCCACCGAGGCGGTTAGACCACGACGGTGCTGGCCCATCTGGCGCGGGCGGGTCTGGTCAGGGCAGCGATCCGGGGATGATGGATTAGATAGGTATTTTGTTTGTATTTTATTTCTTTTTGTATGTAAAAACTCGTTGTATATATATATATATATATATATATATATATATATATATATATATATATATATATATATATATATATATATATATATATATGCAGTTTCAGTTATGATGACTTGTATATTTGGTTGTGTTTGTTTGGTTGTGTTTCTTTGTTTCTTTGTTTTATATTTGTAATATTGATAATGTTAATTGTATATGTTTGATAAAACTGATTTTTACGATTAGGTTAACCATGTGATAAAATAACAACCAACTTGTTTAATAAATAATTAAACACAAATATTACTTGTAATATGATAAATTAATAATAAACACAAAACACAAACACGTATGTTACGATTAGGTTAACCGTGTGATAAAAAAAATAAAAACAAACTAGTATATTTACTCAAATTTAGAAAATATATACAATATGTCTGTATAATGACAACCGATTTTTACAAACTCGTAAACAAATTAAACACAAAACCGTCACATTAATAATAAATAAATACTTGTAATAAGATAAATTATTAATAAACACAAAACACAAACTTGTGAGTTACGATTAGGTTAAATGAGTGATAAAATTAAAATAATAACAAAGTGATATGATTAAAAAAATATAAAAAATATAGGCAATATGTCACGGTTTGGCCAAACCGTGACATATAGCCTCTTAACCCTACCTGCGCACAATCAATTCCCCCATTAATTACATACCCAATCATTGGGCAACGGATCCCCAGATCTAACTGTCACGGTTAGGACTCACCGTGACAGTTAGGTCTCACACCCGATCAAACGGTCACGGGGAGCCCTAACCGTGACCGTTTGAATCGGTTTTTTACAGGAAAATACGGTGTGTGCAGAATTCCCTGAAAAATAACTAAGTAAAGAAATTTCTTGGGTATGGTGCACCAGATTTAGCATTTAAAACTATAAAGTTTATCAAATCAGATTTGTGTTTAATGTGGAAGCATTTATGCACATTAGTTGATTCAAAATCAATTTCCAAATAGGTATCTAACTACACATGGCTAAACTAATAAATTAAACACATCCATAATGGGTTTAAAGGTTATAACTTTGATGATTAAAATAAAAAAAGCACACGATGTATGCAATAACAGTTTCAACAGTAACACGCTCACAAAACAAATGTTGCGTGCATCGACAGTGGGCCACGACAAGCGACAATGGTGACGACAAGATAGTGGCTGGCGCAAGGTTAATGGAGGAGGGGCTGTAGGTTTTTTAATGTGTGATTAGGGTTACCACCTAATTCTATTTATAATCCATACTTACAACTCACACCTCGGTTAACTAATATTTAACACCCTTAGTCAACAGTTACCAACAAGTTTTGCAGTTCACTAATTACCCTATATATGAAAAAAGCACTGCGATGAACAGTGATTTGGGGGCTGTTTCGGTATTCCCCTTCCTCCTCAGGCATCGTGCTTGGTCTTTATACTTGAACATCTGTTAGGTGGTGGCATTGTGGGTGTGCCGGGGTCGTCGACATTATGGTGCCGCTCTGCTTCTCCTCCGTGATACGGTTGTTATAGCGGTGGCCTTGTCGCCTGCCGTACCAAAGGCGGCGGGGGTGTTTTAGGGTTCTGCGGTCGCACCGCCACCGTCGGCCTGCCATCTGTGCCTTTGATATTGGTTAACGGTACAACCAAAGATGCACACCATCGCCCTCCTTCTGTTGGATTTCTCTCTTCTTCTTCTTTTTCCAGTAGGTGATCGGTTGTATATTACTGTTGGCTCTTAGGATTCCTGCCAAATCCAAAAGCGTTCTCTCAGTTTCTCCCCTTAATCCCACTGCTCGGAGGGGGTTCGCGTTCTCTGTCGTGCCCCTTCGCCCTCTCCCTGTTTCATAGGGTTTTCGTTTTGAGATCCAATGATGGTGACCACCCACCTTGTGAGGCAACTCTGGTTATAGCCGTGGAGGCATCTTAGGCATCTTTATTTTGTAACGACGATGATGATTGTAGATCTAGGTCTATTGGAGATGGAAACGGAGGTGTTGAGGAGTCCTCGATCCTTGCATGTCTCCGATGACCTGGTGTAAAACCGTGGAATTCTCCCAGAAACAATCAAAACCCGATCTCAATCATGTGAATGCGGAATGTAAACATGATTGGAATGAAAGAAGAATCGAATTGATATTTGTCACACCCTCAATTTTTCCACAAACGGGGTTTTACCGTTAGGCGTGTGACATACCAGGATCTCAGACACGGTTATATCAAACGACACTATATGAGTTTAAAAATAAACGTTTGACATAAATCAGATTACATAAAAGAAATGAATAACAGTGCGGAAGCAAATAACGAAATGTAAACAATACTGAAAGTTTGAAATGTTAAATCAAAACAATGTTTAATGCAATATAAATGGATCTGATGAATGCATGTCCTGAGTGCGTTCCTTAATCGTGCATCATGAGATTACGCGTTCCTGTTACCTGAGAAAACATGCTAAAGTGTGTCAACAAAAAGTTGGTGAGTTCACAGGTTTTATCACGGATAAAATGTTTGTAACTGTTCGACTGTTTGTATCTGTTCGACTGTTTGTAACTGTTCGACTGTTCGTAACTGTTTGACTGTTCGTAACTGTTTGACTGTCCGAATGGTTTAGTAATTAAAGCATATCGATAGGTAGCTAGCCTATAATCATGTTACTTAGCATTTCAAACCGAAGCTGACTGTTTGCGTGTCCTATAGGTTTGTGTTTCCCCGTCACGTCTCGCAAGACAGTGACAAATGTTAGGTCAATAATGCACCCGTTTGACCTCCAATCAAGCTAGCGCGACTAGCCCGGGCGGGGTTTGTCAGACCCAGTAGTACTACTCAGTATTACCTCGCTAATCCCATTACTAACGGTTCGAGAGTGTCAGGACTGTTTGTGTGTTTGCACTAACGTAACAGGCGATATCAATAATACTAAAACCATTCATAAAATATGTTTGCATGTTTTCTCCCCCAAAAAGGAAAGAAAGTAAAAAGGGGCCGTGAAACTCACCTTGACTGCGTTGCAAAGAAATAATGTTCGCACGACAATTAGAATTTCAGTTAACCTGTGTTTCGTTTAGTATGAACATAGTTAATGTTAGTTATTATTTACGAGTTTATAATATAATTAACGTTCGAATATGGATTAAGATTTTGATAGAGTTTATGTGTTTTGTTTAAGTAATTAAATTTATAAAATAAATTTCATACTTTTAATCCATTTAACGAATTATTAAGTGTTTTCAGAAATGAATTTTTGATGTAACAATGGTGTTCATCATATAATTAAGCCCGAATTATTAACAAAGAATAATTACAAAAATATTATTCTAAACCGTTCGTTTAAAGTATATTTTATAAAATAAATCATATTTGTAAATATTTGGTAAACTTTAATATATTCCAAAAATTATTTAATGCTCAAAAATATAAACAAGATTTATAAAAATTATTTTTATAATTTTTATTCTGTAATTTTTAAAAGTCCAGAAAGCCCTTTAAAAAATAAAAGAGGTTGCCCGGGTTCGAACCCGGGACCTCTCGGAGTGCCAGTGGACAGGGAACCGCTGAACCAAGGCCGCAGCTGCGGTATTCCTTGGTTCCTTTTAATTTTAAACACACCCGAGATCCTTTCCCCCAAATCAAGAACCCTAGTTTCGATTCTTGATCAATTAACCATCGATTTGAAAGTGTTAATGGAATTAAACATAGGGCTTTTGTTCCCTATCATGAAACGAGTGTATAGGTGTGTTCAATTACCAGAATTTGATTAGATTTGATGAGGAAGGCACCAAGAACAGGTCGCGATCGTGTATCACTGGTTCGATGCCCAAACGATGATGTTAATCAAATTAATTGAACAGTAAGCTTCCCCACACGATTATGATCAATAGCCCTCTATCAATTGCAACAAATATCGCTCCGAACAGGTCCTTCGATTAAGTTGCAGGTCCGAAGAAGAAAGTGAATTGAACTGATTCGTTTGTGTGTTTTAAGTTGTAATTGCGAATGGTATTCGATTTGTAACAATTATATGGTCCTTTATGTTCAATTAATTAGAGAATTATTGGTGTTAGTGGCGTTCGTGGCCCGGTTTCTCGGCCGAAAGGTGAGGTGAGTGGTTCAGTGGGTTATCGCACTTGATTTTTCAAATGGAAGGTGGGGTAAAGTTCGAATCTCGCACTTGAAAATGTCGGGGTGGTTGATTTGTTTAAAACGAAGTGGATTTGGGTGGTTGATATCGCCGGAGCGACGGCCGGAACAGTGTCCGGCGGGGAAGGTGGTCGACGGGTACGGGGGAAGGGGTTGGGTTTTTAAAAAAAATTACACTCTTGGTCCCTGCAGTTTGAGGTGCTTATCATTTCATGTTTAAAACTTCTAAAACAAGTTTTAGTTATTGTATTTTCTACCCAAAAGTTAATAGGGTTAAGTTTTTAATGATAAATTTTTATTATTAATATTATTATTATTATTATTATTAACGTTATTATTGTAATTATTGGAATTTAACATCAACGTATTAAACTCTTTTGTTTATAAAATTAACTTTTATTTATCGTAAAATTACGAGATGTTACAATATTGTATTGAACAAAAAAACCTATTACAGGTCTTGAGCGAAATCACACAGTACAATAGTGAAATATGATCAAAAGCTTTTTTACAAAACGAAAACTAAGATATTTATACTAAACAGGCAGTTCTCGCGCGACAGGCTTGTCGCGCGGCTAATCCTTTCGCGTGGAAGTCCTTCTCGCGTGAGAGCTTCATCTCGCGTGAATCTGACTTTCGCTTGACATATTTAGTTTCCGAGTTTGTTGTTTTGCCGAGCCTTATGTAGTCTTCTACAATCTCCCCCTAGGCTCGGTGAAACATCTTCAGTCAAAATCAACATTTGCTCTCTTGTAAGTACCAAAATAAGCGTACAATTTATTTCGAAGGATTCGATCTGTCATCCAGACATATCGGCAAGACAAGAAATAAACAGACTCGTCAGCTGAAATGGGACAGTGTAGTAGCTTGATCAAGTCGTCTTTGCCAAATTTCATTAAGTCAGCTGGATCAATGATTCTAAATGATCTGTCAGTACATCTGATCACAGCATGACCTGAATCCTTTTCACATCTCCAAGAAATTAATTGCTTTAAAGAATTTAGAGGAACAGGAGCATGAACAGGGACTTTTCTGATGAATTTTGGATGTTCATAGACTCTTATTTTCATCGGAGCTTTAGTGTTTTCATCAATTCTTGTAGAGTCATCAACCACCTTTGATTTAGCAGTTTTGAAGTCCTTGAAATATATTCTCATCTCCCTTCGTATCATAGATCTCATCAGTGCAGCTTCGTTGTAATTGTTTTCATTAAAGAATGGAGCTTTGCCCATGGAGTAAAGATCAGCATCACGTAGAGTATGGAAGTCTTGTGTGATTTTAAGATAATCAATTCTCCATTCTTTCTTTTTATCACATACAACCTTTTCTCGCCATCATAACCCCAGCTGATAACATGAGACATTTCACCATACTTCTGTTTCGGCTTTGAAATAAACAGAAAATGTGCTTCAGTAGGTGGTGGTGGTGCTTTAAACATTAAACCTCCTCTAGTGTATAAAGCAATTTGTCCAGTCAACTCTTTTTGGGTTGAAACAGCAGGAGTTGAACCACTCACAGTCTTAGTTGGAATTTCTCCTTCTTCAAGTTTAATATCTTTGAATAAATCCTGTAGGTTGTTTCCAAATATATCTGTATACTCATTTTGATCATCCAAATCATCAAACAAATCAAACTCTTCTTCTACAACTCCTGATGATGATTGTTGAAATGAATATAGTTCCTTTTCATACAAATTCTCAGTATCAGGGTCAAGTGGATCATATCCTTCTGGATCACTAGCACTTGGTCGAGTGACATTATCAGTGCTAGTGTCATCAGTTGGATTAGAAGATAATCCTTCAGCATCACCTCCATCATCATCAACATTATTATTATCATCATCTCCTCCATCATGTCCACCATCATCTCCACCATCATCATCATCATCATCATTATCATCATCCTCATCATCATTATCATCTTCATCTTCTGAATCATCATAATCAATCAAATCCTCATTATCTTCTTCATTAACGACAGGTAGAGGCATCATATGTTCTGGTTCAACGAAAGCTGTAGATGTAAAGGCCTCAGTGATAGGTACTTCAGATGAAATAGCAACATCTTCAGCAGTACTATCATTTGGCTGTTCTTCAGTAGTTTGAGCTTTGTTGACTGTTTCTCTTTCTTGAACATTTCAGCAGGAGATGGGCTAGGAGAACGCCTGCTCATCTCACCAACCACCGTAGTAGACCTGATAACTGGTGGTTGATGGAAATAAGTCTGAGTAATAAACTCTCTAAGCTCATTCAACTGTCTTTCTAATCCTGAAGTATAATCAAACATACTTTTCACCTGTTGTTCCAGAGAGACTATCCTTGTATCTTTATTGCTGAGTCAAGATGAATCATGTTAATCAACTTTGTCTTTTCTTCATAATCTTTTCTTAATTTAGCAATCAGTTTAACATTTTCGAAGCTTTGTTTCTCCAAGTTCTTCACTCTTTCTTCTAATGTTATAGAACGAGGAGCACTGGTGGATTCTTTCTCCCTTGGAAATCTGGAGGAGTATTCAAAAACGTATCTACATCAAACTCCAGATTTTCTTGTCTTGGAGGAGTGGTGAAACCAGAATCAGAAATATTAGCTGATTCAGAAACAGGAATAGTTTCTGTCTCAGGAGCAGAAGTAGTTACAGTAACATGCTGCTCTTGTTCTGTTTCAGTAACAATCACATGTGTTCGTGGTTTCCTGGGAATACCACCTCGTCCTCTTTTCCTTGCTGGGAAATCTTTCCTTCTTGCCATTCGTTTGTGCCTTGACGATGTACTAGGAGACTCATCAGGGATGTAATCAGTATCCCTATCTTCGTTATTTTGTCTTGAGGAAGTTGGAGTAGATGTTGTTTGATCAGTTTGAATCACATAGGGAACATTCCCTATCTGATCACTAGCCGTCTCAGAACCGGAAGCTGAATGAACAATCCCTTCCATTCTTTCTTCATTCACAGGCTCATCCTTAAATAATCTGTCAATCTCTTCATCTATATCATTTCTAGCAGCAGACTCAGAAGTGCCAGTCTGTGCTTCATCAGTTTGAGCATCTCCTCCTAACTCATCAACATCTTCCTCTATCTCTAAAAATTTGCCAATTTTAGCAAAACTCTCTCCTGAGCATTTGTTACCTCTTGCTCCAGTGAGATGAGTAAAAATCTCCTTCTTGATAGTCTGTACAACATATTTTGGAGATCTCTGAGTGGCAAGCTCAGGATAGAAGTCGTTGATCACCAGCTGAATAAATCGGGGATACATGATAAACTTCCTTCCCAGATTAGCTGTGGCATTTTTCACCATCTCTTGGAAGATTACTCCCGAAATACTGAATGGAAGATCATCCACCAGTGATACTAATAAGGATCCGAAAACAGCACTCAAACTATCCATCCCAGCCTTCAGGTTGCTTAAACAGTGAATCACCACATGAAAAAGATACTTCCAATAAGGTGGTAACCACTTCTTCTCCAGACTGGGATATCTGTACTCGTATCCCATTCGAGTCAGGCAGTCAATCACTACATCATCATCCAATCTGGTTGGAGCACCCTCTTGGTCATCAAAAAGAAGTACTCTGTTCAGTATAGATTGGGAAACTATCACTCTTTTATCCTTGACAGTAGCAGTGATAATTTGATTTCCAGCTTGGTCTTTTTCTAGAGCAGCAGTGCTCCAGAAAGAATCTATCAACTTAGAATATATAGCTGGATCAGCAGATATGACATAAACTATGCGAGAATTCTTCAGACCTTCTATCATAGATGTAAACAGTTCCTTTCCTTCAGGAACATCGTCTAAGTATGCTACACAGTTATGATTTTTATTAAAAATCATCTGTGCCATCTGCATTATCACAAACATCATGATTAGAACACTTTGAAATAACTTAATTATGCACAAAAAAAATATTAACACTTAGAAGAGTTTCATTATTTGAGTTTTCACATTTAAAAAATAAAACAAATTCCTGCGAAAACTAATGTTCCACACTTAGAAATTTTGGCAATTACTATTCTATTGTACGAAAACTAAGTGCATGTGATAATTCCATTTGTGAGAAAATGAGCATCAACACTTAAAAAAATTTTCAAATGATTTTCTGTCACGTGAAAACACACTTTGTGCGAAAATTCTATTTGTGCGAAAGGAATCTTTTGTGCGACAGTTTCTTTTCGTGCGAAACCAAGTTTTATGCGAAAACTCATATTTCAAGCGAAAACACATTATATGCGAAAGTCAACATTCAATCAAAAGTCAAACTTCATGCGAAATTGTGTTTCACGCGAGAACCTTCTCAAGCGAAAACACACTTTTCGCACCTATTTATTAACCTCATGCGATTCGCGCAGACCCAATGTCAAATTGAAGATCAAAATCACAATCTTAAAAAAACCAAGTGTGTTCTAGCTGTCGTCTATGTTCAACAAGTTCATTTAGTCGTTCAATTTCAACTTTTAAGTCCATTTATAAGATTTTATTTTCAAGTTGTTAAGTTCCTTTTGAAATACGTTTCTATAGTAACCATTCAGATCAATATATACCTTTAAGATCACAATATGAATGTAATGTGAACGAAATGAGAATCAGAACAACAAGCAAGAACGAAATGATCTTTGAATTTTGATTTTAAGAAAGAAGCGAAAAGGGTTTTCGGATGCGAAGCGAAATGAATTTTCGGATGAGATGTGAGCGAAAAATGATTTCGTTTATGTCACTGTGATATTTAAACCCCAGGCACATCACGCGACAAGTCCTTTCGCGAGACAAGATTTCGCGTGACAAATCCAATTCGCGCGGGATGAAAATTTTCAAATTTTTAACTTTTAAAATTTTTCAAACCTTTTTATTCTCAATTATTTATATCAACAGAATGTTTTATTTACCAAGTGACCAATTAATTTAATGAATCTTCAATTTTCAAAATTTATCTGTTATTTATTTATCTTAAAAATGAAACAACACAGAAGTAGAATGAAAAGCACTACACACAAAATAACAAAATAAAGAAAATAATTAAAGAATCAAGATCGGATTTATTTGTTTTGTAAGAATTTTCATAATGAGATCATATAGTTCTTTGTCAAGTTAAGACTCTGTCCGGCTTTATTTAAAATAACTGGTTAAGTTGATTGTCAATATATTTTGTCCTTTTAAACTTATACTTCAGGTTTTACTCAGAAACATAAGGAGTGATATATATCATGTTTTGTGTTGATTTTATATAAGTCAGTGGATCCCACAATCAGAACTTCTGTAAAATAATTATTATCCTTCAAGACACTATTGAGATTTCAAGTCACCCCAAATTGATTTAAACCATGCATTGTTGATCAGTGATACCATTTATTTGTTCCTAAAATATAACTATTTGAGCATAACTAGCCTGAGAAATATCTCTTAACACGGAATATTAACAAGTTTAAGGACTTACTAACAGCCATCCGGACTTACGTCTGCCCTCTCAAGATGTTTAGGACTTACAAGCCATTCGGACTTACATGCCCCATCTTTTGATTTTGCCTTCCATGGTCAGAAATTATTCTGAAAATAGAAAATATATACCATATAGTATGTATGTCTTTAGACATATCTTTTTGATTTGTTGTGCTTCTTGGCATCTTATATCCTATATGGCCTTTTTGGCATCTTTTTGCTCAATTATTTTCTTTTTGTTTTTATTTCTTTTTGTCTTTTTGTATTTTATCTTTTATATATATGTATATAGTTATGATAATCACTGAATCAAACAAATGCAGGCTTGAGTATGACAAGATTATAACTCTCAGTCTGTGTTAAATATTTTTGACATTGTTACAGAATCCTGATATGTTCCTCACTAAATCATATTACTTTAATTTAAGTGTAATCACTCAATTATGATCTTTTCATTTCTGAAAGCAAAGCCTATCGACACATTAATTATAATCCAAGTCTATTCGTATTTAAGCCTTTGAAAGTACTTAGACTCTTTTAGAACTTTGTGATTGTGATATCATTTTCATTTAAGTATGAAAATTTCTTCTTTTTTTATTTTTTTTATTTTTTTATTTTTTTATTTTTTATTTTTATTTTTTTTTTTATTTTTTTATTATTTTTTTAATCCTTTGATCTTGACTCCCCCTAAAACCAAAAATAATTTTCACAATGCATTTTTCAAATTTTCTCTCCCTAAAATTATGATTGTTCTTTTTAAAGAAAAAGAAACAATTGCAATTTTATCCTTTATTAAAAACGAAAAAATTTTTTGTGAAGATTCATTAAACCAATTTATCCAAAGTTAATCATTCCCAATGATTGCACAAGAAAATCAAATCGAGAATGATCAAATGCCTTGGTAAATAAGTCAGCAATGTTTTCGGTTGACGGCACTTGTTTTAAATGAATAAGTTTTCGATCAAAGCAGTCACGGATAAAATGGATGCGAATGTCAATGTGTTTAGTTTTGGAGTGTTGAATGGGATTTTTAACGATGTTCAGAACTGCCGTGTTGTCACACCAAATGGGTGTGTCATAAATGTTTAGACCATAATCGAGAAGTTGTTGTTGAATCCAGACAAGCTGGGAACAACAGCTCGATGCAGCCACATATTCAGCTTCGGCAGTGGATGTGGAAACAGTGTTCTGCTTTTTACACTGCCAAGAAATAAGTCGGTTGCCTAGGAATTGACATCCTCCTGTAGTCGATTTCCTGTCTAAATTACAACCACCATAATCACTGTCAGTATAAGCAAATAAATTGAAATCAGAATTTCGAGGATACCAAAGACCAAGTTTGGGTTGACCCTTGAGATACTTGAAAATCCGCTTGACAACTTTCATGTGTGATTCCTTTGGATTACTTTGATAACGGGCACACTGACAAACAGGGAACATGATATCCGGCCTGCTTGCAGTAAGATACATGAGGGAACCAATCATTGATCTGTACAGATGTTGATCAACGGATTCTCCTAATGGATCTGGAGTAAGAGTAGGACGAGAAGCCATGGGAGTTAGAGCTACTTTGGAATCTTGAAACTTGTATTTCTCAAGAATAGTCTGAACATACTTTTCTTGATGAATGAGAATACCAGTTTCAGATTGAGTAACTTGAATACCCAAGAAAAATGAAATTTCTCCAGGAGAGCTCATTTCAAATTTCTTCTTCATCACTTCTTCAAACTCCGTGCACATATTATCATTGGTAGATCCAAAAATGATATCATCGACATAGATTTGAACCAGAATGATGTCATCGCCTGATTTACGAATGAATAAGGTTTGATCAATTGCGCCTTGTGAATAACCATTTGCAAGCAAATGTTCAGTCAGAGTTGCATACCAAGCACGAGGTGCTTGATGTAAACCATATAATGCCTTATCCAACTTGTAAACATAATCAGGATGATCTGGGTCTTCAAATCCTGGAGGCTGACAAACATAGGTTTCTTCCTTTATTTACCCGTATAAAAATGCGGTTTTAACATCCATCTGATACACCTTGATATTCATGTATGAAGCAAAGGCTAAGAATATGCGTATTGCTTCAAGTCTTGCAACTGGAGCATACACTTCTTCATAATCCAATCCTTCAATTGATAGAATCCTGCACCACAAGACGTGCTTTGTTCCTAACTGTAACACCTTTTTCATCAGTCTTGTTTCTGAATATCCATTTGTTCCAATCGGAAGCTTATCCTTTGGAAGTTCAACAAGATGCCAAACATTCAACTTCTTAAATTGCATCAACTCATCTTGCATTGCTTCTATCCAGCTGTTTTCCTTGAGTGCTATTTCCACATTCTTGGGCACTATTTGCGATAGAAAGCAAGCATAAAGGCATGTGTTGATTGCTCCTGATCGACTTCTGGTAATAACTCCTTCATGTAATGGACCAATTATTGCTTCTGTTGGATGAGTTTTATGTATTCTTAATTGAGGAATATCATCTGCAATCATCCCATCTTCCAAATTAGTAATGTGTTCAACATTGTCAAGAACTTCTTCAGATTGTCGAGATTGATACACAATATTTTCTTCAAGTGTGTCATCTGAAATAGGATTTTCAGTAGCAGTAGACACATTTGGAGATTCTTCAAAAGGAACTTGAATGACTTCTATTGGTATATCCATAGTTTCTGAAGAAGACGAAGATAATGGTGAACTTGATGATTCGTCCAGCTCCTGATTGGGAATTTGTTCTGAAGGAATATCTGATAACTCAGAACTTTCAGATACTTGCACAGAAGCTGTAGGAATAGCCTTGGATGATGAAGAAATTGCAGAATCATCAGATATAATGGATGGAAGTTCCTCAATGATTTTGTTCTTTAAAGATATTGCTTGCGAATTAGAATCTGTGGACGAAGGTTTAGAAATTTTAAAATTTATGAACAAAGATTCATAATCATAAACCCATGAAGGAGCTGAACCTGCATCAGTTATGTTAAGCTCGTGCCAATCAATGTTAAACGACTCATTATTTGTCTAGTTCTTTTATATAAACTCGATATGCAACCTTATTGGCAGTTGATCCCACAAAGTAACATTCATCAGCCTTTTCAGAAAATTTTGAAGTTGATTCAGTTGTATGCAACAAAGTGCAACAACAACCAAAGACTTTAAAATATTTAACTTTGGGTTTGTGTTTATAAAATATTTCATACGGAGTCATATTTAATCTTTTATTGATTAAAACACGATTCTGAATATAACATGCAGTATTTACTGCTTCAGCCCAAAAGAACAACGGTAATTTGGCAGCAGATATCATTGTTCTAGCAGCTTCAATCAATGTTCTATTCCTTCTTTCTGCAACCCCATTCTATTGTGGAGTGCCTGCAGCACTGAATTGTCTAGCAATTCCCTTGGATTCACAAAACTCGTTCAACGTTTGATTGCAAAACTCTGTCCCATTGTCACTTCGGATGCATTTTACCTTTTTTATCCGTCTGATTCTCCACCAAATTAATGAATTTGATCAAAAGGTGTGGAGTCACATCCTTAGATGCTAAGAAAAACACCCAAGTAAATCTAGAAAAGTCATCAGTAACAACCAAACAGTAAGATCTTCGACCCAAACTTAAAACACTCACTGGACCAAAAGATCCATGTGCAAGAGTTGTAGATTGATTCGATTGAGTTGTGTGCAATTGGTTTGTGAGGAAGTTTATGTTGTTTACCCTTTGAACATGACAAACAATGTTCATTTAATTGAAATTCTTTTTCGGGTAAACCAATGACATGATTACCACGTACCAGTTTGTTCATATTTTTAAGATTGACACGTCCTAGCCGACGATGCCATAACATGGAATCATTCTCCGAGGCTTTGGACAATAAGCAAGAAGCAGTTACCAAAGAATTTGAACAATGCATATCAAGAAGATATGTATCATTGTCTCTCGGAGTTCTCATCAAAACCCATTCATTAGAAATAACAAAACCCGGTTTTATGATTAAGAATTTTGTTAGTGAAGTGTGTAGAATATTGTTTGTCACAAATTGAGACACACTTAACAGGTTATGTTTTAATTCCTCAACAAAGTTCACATTTTCAAAGCTAAGGACACCATTAGTAACTGTACCCGCTTAGTTATACGTCCTCCTTTGTCTCCTGCGAAAATTACTCTTCCACCATTATATGACTGAACATCTTGAAGTAAAGATAAATTCCCAGTCATGTGTCTTGAACAACCGCTGTCTACATGCCATATGCTTTCAATAGTCTTTTGCGGTTGTCCCTGCATAAGTACCAAAATTACTTAGCTTTTGGTACCCAAGTCAAACATGACTTGAGCACACTATGAGTTGCATTAAGACAGAAAGATTTTAGATTGTTATATTTATTTATCACATCAGTCTTTTCATAATATTTTTCACCTTGATGTTTTCTTTTAAATCATTTTCAAACTCTTATGCTTTTTGACTTTATAAGCATTATCAATTTTTGATTTCATTTGATTTGCAAATTTTCCACGAGTGAAAAACATTTTTCTATTATGAGCAATAGAATTATGAAATCGTTGTTTGCTTAGTGATTTTGTCGAAAAAGACAATTGTTTGCCAAATGATTTATGTTTCCACACTGATAACATTTTTTGTTGTGTGTGGAAAACAAACTGTGGATGACAATTATGAAAATTGTCATAAAAACCAAAGTCAGATTGACTTTTGGTTTAACATTCTGCACAGTCTCTCGAATCTTTGCTTCATTTGATAATTGTTTTTCATCTTTTGCAAATTTGAGGATATTGTTGAATTATGACCACTTTTGATATGAGATTTAGCAGCTGTGACTTTTGGAATTGATGATGCTGGAATAGGACCAGTCTTAGAATTTGCTTGATTAGGACCAGGCTTTGAGATACGAATGGATGCTGGAGAAGGACCAGGCTTTGATATGCGAATGGTGCTGGAGAAGGACCAGGCTTTTGAATTTTCAGAGTGGATGAAGAAAGAACATTCACTTGCAAATCTGGGCTACAAATATCTTGGTTCACAAGGTTAGCATTATGATGAAGTTTATTTTTAAAGAATCGAAAATTCGTTTCTTTAAAAATATAATCTTCATTTTCAATTAAACCTTTAGAAACAAATCTATTTTTAAAGTCAGTTTCAAGTTTTTCTTTTTGATTTTCCCTCTGATTTGCATTCAAATTACATGTATTATTTGATTTAATCTCCTTCAAATCAACAATCTTTTCATTTCTTGACAAAGTTGATTACAACCAGAACTTGAAGCATTTACATTCTTAATTTTCAAACTTCACTTTCATTATCATTCTCACTGTCACTCTCCCACTCTTCAACCAAACCATCCACCTTCACTTGATCTGCACAAAAATTTTCAGTTGATTGTTTAGGTTTTGTTATTATGATAGGATCAATAGAAAGATTTACTTTAACTGAAGGTTTTAATTCTAAGGATGGAGAAAACCTATCCCATAGCTCATATCAGAATCAGAAATGACATCAGATGAAGGTAAACATGAATAATCATGATTAATTGGAGGAGCAATGTTCGAAAATCCAACTCCGCATTTTCTCCTTTCATCTTCTGTGTCATTTGTGACTTGATAATCCCTTCGACCATAGTTGATGAAAGTTCAAATTTTTCAACAGTCAATTTAGCGAGGCTAGTTCACTATTGAGTCTATTAATTTCCAAGGCGAGTTCATTGTTTCAATTTGTTAAATCATTATTTGTGCAATCTTTATCATGAAGATTTAATTGTAAATTATATACCGTTTTATTTAAACCATCAAGTTTTTCTTTAAAAATCTTTCATTTGACTTATGTTTTCGAGCTTGATATTGAAGTTTTTCAACTTCCATTATCAAGTTCTCATTATGAACTCTATACCTTTGAACTTTCTCAACACAAGAATTTGTACATAAACCATCATATACCTTTGGTTCAGAACTTTCCCATTCAGTCTCTTTAACCTTCTTAACCATGAACGCCTTCATTACAGCAGCTTGTTCTTCCACTGGAGCAACTTCAACAGTCTTTTGATCTTCACATTGGTTTTTGACTGGAGGCTCAACAGTGTACTCTTCAACTGCTATCCTTTTCTCAGCAACCTGCTTATCCTGTTCTTTCGTCTTAGCTTTCTCTTCACAGTACCTTCTTCTTTCTTTTTTCAACTTCTTCCTTCTCTTCTGCAACTTCCACTTTCTCTTCTTCAACTTCCACCTTCTCCTCTTCTTTCTCAACAAACAAACCTTCCTTACATCATCAGAAACAAAACTCAGCAAATAAATTCTCCTCTTCTTCAGGTTCAGTAACAATCTTGGCAATGAATGCATAGACAATGTCAGATCAAGGGCATCCATTTGATTGACCAGTCATATTCAGCATTAGTTTGTGAAACCAACGCTTTGTTATCACCTGAAGAACTTGCTTTGTCTTTCTTTGATTCAATCTCCATGTCACCATTCTTTTTGAACCTTCAGCTTGACCCTTCTTGGGTTCAGTACATTCTCTAGCAAAATGACCTGGTTTGTCACAATTATAACATCTCAGGTTGGACTTGTCAAAGCCAATTTTACTAGAGTTGTTTACCCCAAACATCTTTCTCCCAGTACGTCTAGCAAAGTTCTTCTCCCTGTATACCACCATGGCCATCTGATACTTGATGTCATTTTCCTCTACATCATCAGGATTACTTGTTGAAGATCATCAACCAAGTCATTAGGAGCAGTGAGTCTACCAGCCATGAAAGCTTCATAGCTTGACATGAATGTAGTGAATAGGGCAAGATGTTCCTCAGCAATCTGAACTGTCTGATTTGAAGGATTTGTGGTAGCAACATAAGCATGTTGACCACTTTGAGGAGCTTGAGTTTGAGGGATTGGTTGATGGATGATGGGGGAATAATGTTGAGCAGTTGGAATTTGAATTTGTGGGTTCATAACTGGTTGCATATTAGAAGATGCTGAACTTCCAGTTTGTTGTTGCTGACACATCTGTGTATAACTGACATAGTAATTAGGATTACTAGCCATCTTAGCATAAAGAGCAGTTGCTTCAGCACCCAAAGAACTAAGATGATTTGCAGCTCTCTGCTTATCATCCATTTCATACGACTTAATAGTTGAAATGAGATCGGTCAAAGGAAGAGTATACAAGTCTTTGGTTCTCTTGATCAGTGTACAGTTGTGATTCCAACTGTATGGAAGTGAATTCAGCAACTTCTTGTTTACCATAATTGGTTCCAGAGTAATTCCAGCACTTTTCATTTTAGTTACCAGTTTAACAAACCTGGCAATCTGAACCTCCAACGCTTCACCAACTATATGATTAAACATGTTGAATTCTTGATTCAACATATCCTTTTTACTTTCCCTCATATCTTTATTACCCATTATCTGAGTTTCCAATGCATCCCATAACACTTTTGCACCTCTGAACTCTTGAAACTTGTGCGCTATTTCAGTAGTCAAGGCCATAGTAATAGCCGCATAAGCCTTGTCATCAAGCTCTAATCTCTTAATATCATCTTCATCCCACAAGTGTTCAGGTTTCTGAACCATCTCTCCTTTATCATTCTTGTACAAAGGAATGTAAGGACCATACTTGATCGACCTCCACATCTTAGGTTCCGTGTAAATAACATGATTTTCAAACCGGTAAGCCCAATCTGCATAATCTTCTTCACTGAGAAGTCTAGGTGGCTTGTTCCCAGTACCAATTTCAGTATCCAAATGAAGAGAAGCAGTAAGATGCTTTAGATTAGGTGTTGTTGAAGACATGTTGATCAGAAATTCAGAAATCAGACTTTTCGTGCGAAAAAGTCTTACGTGCGAAAATCGTTTCGCGCGGCCCAATTTTTCGCGCGAGATAATAATTCGTGCGAAATTCCAATTTACACTTCAAGCGAAATCGCTTAAAAGTGCCAGATAACTGCCTGTGCGAAAATTGTTGGTTTCGCATGCGAAAAATTCCAATTTTTTTACACACAATCAATTCTCCAAGTGTTTTTCAAGTGAAAATCCTCCAAATCACTGAATAGGTCCGAATATACTCAGTTTAATCCGATTTTAATGAATTTAGTTCAATTTTTAACCTTAATTATGATTAAAGTTCAACTAAAGTCCACTAAAACAGTCCAATTCAATCCAAATTCTCAAGATTTTGGCAGCATAACTTCATCATGGCTTAATCTCGTGTAACCAATGATTAATAACACCATAAATGAGTAGAAATCAATCCAAAACTTCTTCAAATCGTGGTTCTAGAGACTAATGCTCTGATACCAATTGTAAAACCGTGGAATTCTCCCAGAAACAATCAAAACCCGATCTCAATCATGTGAATGCGGAATGTAAACATGATTGGAATGAAAGAAGAATCAAATTGATATTGTATTGAACAAAACAACCTATTACAGGTCTTGAGCGAAATCACACAGTACAATAGTGAAATATGATCAAAAGCTTTTTTACAAAACGAAAACTAAGCTATTTATACTAAACAGGCAGTTCTCGCGCGACAGGCTTGTCGCGCGGCTAATCCTTTCGCGTGGAAGTCCTTCTCGCGTGAGAGCTTCATCTCGCGTGAATCTGACTTTCGCTTGACATCTTTAGTTTCCGAGTTTGTTGTTTTGCCGAGCCTTATGTAGTCTTCTACACCTGGGTTTTGATGAGCACGTTCGTTTTTGGGTTTTATAAAACTAACATCTTTCTATAAGGTGAGGATGATGGTTGGCGATGATGGTACGACGCTACTTGGCATGGTAACTCAGGTTACAGTCGTGGCTGCCTCTGAGCTTCTTTCTTATGTAACGATAATGATAAATATGGATCTGAGTTGTGCTTTCTTTCTTCTGTCTACTGAGGTTGTGCTTATGGTGGTAACGATTCAGTTTGACGATGATTATGATGGTGGTAAGCTCAGGAATGTTTGCCAATGTTTTGTTTTATAGTGACGATGATGATTGTAGATCTAAGTCGATTATTTAATCCTCTTCCCCACTCAGAATTTGATACGTTTATATTGATGATGATGAACGCAGATTTGAGTTGATTAGTATTCTTTTTATTTGGTTTCCTTTGTTTGCGAGACTTTGGTTTAACAATGGAGATGATGGTGGCTGTGTTGTTAGGGAGGTTGGGGTTGTTTGGTGATCAAGCTTACACCGCCACGGCGAAGCGCGGCTGGTAAATAACTAGTTGCCATTTAATTAGATAAACTCATAAATGTTTACTATTTAACTTTTAACTTTAAATCTTTTAACTGTTTGATTTTCGTCAAATAATTAATTAACGATTATTTCACTAAATAATTTAACACCTTTCATTTAATCTACGCTTCATGAACTACAACGTGTAACAATTTAGACGCTAATATTTCATTATTGTCCAAAGTATACTCTTTGAATCATACCTATATAGCAACCTTATCTATTTATCCATTTATATAGGACATCTGTTAAGCATAAGACATGAATTATTTCATTCTCATATATCGATTAACCAGTCTTGTTCTCATATCTAATTCAAAGTGGTCTAACAAACTACTCATAATTTAAGTGTGGTTACACGTTTACACCAATTCAAATTAACGAGGCATCAGAATGTCCAACTCCTATATCTATAGCATTACAAATTTCCTTTGACAACATAAAACTCCCACTTACCTCATAATTATTCTGTATTGTTATCCTTATATTTACCTTTCATGAAACAATGTTAGACAAGATGAAAGAACAACCTTTATTTATAATTAGTTTGAATATGTGCCTGGGTCAAGGAAAATTGATCATACCACATTCACAAGTTCCTTTGGCTTAGATCCATGAAGAATGTTTGGAAGCAAGGTATATCCGATATCATTCTCTAATACGTATCTGTGAATTTTGGTTCTCAACACCTTGAGATTCTATAACTATGAACCAACCAACCATTCAAGGTAGTGTGTAGCACCCCAACACAGAGAGCCTAATATGTTACTATTACATATATCACATCAACAACCAATTTAAAATATTAAAAAGACAGGTTCAAAATTAACCAAATAATTGAAAAGAATCTAATTAAGGTGTTATTTACATTATTGGAAATAAATGAAAAATAAACTTGTTCTTCAATGCGCTCCTTATTGGTTTCCCGAATTACCCTAATTACCTTCAAATAAATAAGAAAACATCTAAATAGAAAAAATGACTGAGCCACTTGCTTAGTACCGGAGAGAACAATAGTAATGATGACATGGATATAAAATATATTATCAAATGTCTACACATGAAACTGATACATAACTGATCCTATGATACTAAAATCTGAAATCTAATGCTAAGCATATAATACTGAAATCTGCATATGAACTAAACATGTCCCACTTAAGC
The DNA here is from genome assembly GCA_024085815.1 of Flaveria linearis. Lineage (NCBI taxonomy): Eukaryota > Viridiplantae > Streptophyta > Magnoliopsida > Asterales > Asteraceae > Flaveria > Flaveria linearis. Next base: position 54,106,443 of record CM044011.1, on the reverse strand, counting down.
AACTGATCTACACGGCTAGTATATATAAATAAAATAAGTCGTGTAATATAAGGAAGTACCTAAAGCTGAAACTAAACTAACAGGCACATAGCTAGCTAGACCGTGCATCAATATAAGATGGTGTGTGGAGTGTACACATAATTATACCATCCCCCGAAACTGAACTGAACTGAACTGATTTGATCAAAACTGAACTAGGATCGATCCATCCGCCTTCCATATAAATATGACCAAGTACTACTTGAGTACTAACATGTTAGCATAGACGCCGTAAACTTTTAATAAACATCATCACGAAAAGTGTCATGTCATTTACGTAGCAATGACATGTCGGACATGCTCGGGTAATAGAGTACTAAATCAAAGGGTAGTATAACTACCTAATATATAATGTACCAATAAGCTTCATATTTTATAAATAAAGTACTACTTAAGTACCAAGATGTGAGGCTCCCTGCATGTGTGGAGACATTGTTATAGGAGGTTACCGAGAGCTGACATTCTTAGAGCCGATAGTTCGATAATCTTATGGAGTGACACATTCAGCTCGAGATTAGGCTAGCACGTGCTACCGACAACTAGATGCACCGTAGTTTGATGTTCTGTTTTGTATCGTTATTAGAGTTTTACGGTTTGTTTTGTTGTTATGTATGTACAAAATCCATTACATATATCATTTTGTTTGTTTATATTTGAAATATTTTTTTGTTAATGTTTGAATTGTTCGCTCGGTGGTTTAGTTAAGTTGTAAATATTTATATTATTTGGTTCGTCGGTTGCTTAAATCACAAATTATTAATCATAACATAAAAATTTGTATTTCTAATTAAAAAAAGAAGACGTCGAAAAAAACTATATGTGACGTAAAATTATATATTTTTAATTTAGAAAAGAAGACGTAAAAACAAAAAAAAATGTACATGACGTAAAAATATATTTTTTTGATTAAAAAAAGAAGACATACGAGGTGTCAAGGTGACCTAAATTGTTGGTTGTTGTGAAAAAAATAACTCATACGTGGCGATTAACACCATAAGCCATGCATAGATTCGGACACCTTGCTAGATTTAGCACCTCGTATGTCAAGGTTGTCAGGGAATGTTAGAGGGAATGATTTTTCTCTCAAACTTACTTACACTACACTCGGATCAGATTAAGCAGAGTCTTTTCTAAAAGCTGATAATAATATACTAAGTAGTAGAAAACACAAAGATATATTTTTAAGGTACTGTATATATTACTTCTCAACTCAAAGTGTTACAAGACTCTTACAAGCATGTTTATGAGTTATAATGAGAAACTATATATACTACTACCTACAGCCGGATATACTTTGATACCAGCTGGAAACCTATGACTAAAGCATATTTTACAATGCTAGAGTTAAGGTATCTTAGATAAAGTATTATCTAAGATATGGTAGTCATGATATGTCCATGACTTACCTATTGTTACTAACTAAAGTTAGTAACTGTACTAACTAATAAAGGTGAACAGTGGAATAAAATATAGTCAACTACATGGCCTTTGAAAAAACGTCATGCAGTATATCAGAGATATACAGTAGAGTGTCAGGAGGACCATACTTATGTCCACTGGTTCATAGTATTGTCTTCTGAAGGTTTGTTGGCTTCGGAAGAACAAGTTCTTTCGAAGCCACCTATACTTCGGAAGAGGCTACTTCTTCCAAGCTTTGAGGACTTCATCTTTTCTTCATACTTTGAAAGTTGTCTTCTGATCTTTTTCTTCTAAGTCTTGATCTTCGGAATTGAATACTTTGTCTCTGGAATAAGAGTGTCTCTTCGGAAGTCCATATTATACTTTCCTTGGAAGAGCTCTTTTTCCTTCGGAAGTTCCATACTTAGCTTCGGAAATCCTTTATTAGATACACCAAAATAGTCTAAGTGATTCGGTTTTAGTTGCACCAGCCTTCTTCTTGATCCAACAAAGGCTATAGGATGACAAGTCCAAATAACGGGGTCCAAGGAAAAATTCTTGGGCGACTGATGGAGGTGTCGGTGATATGACATATCCTAGATTGAAAGATGACCATCACATTGTAGACTATAGATGATGTATAATTATAACGTAAATCTGTATACATCATATTAAGCCACATGTGTTCTTGTAGTAGCATGATTATATACATCATAATAAGTAGGGTGATTATTGTGCGTGATTATAACACAAATTTTTATTTAACGAAACTATTCCGCCCAAAACACATGTCTATTTCTCTCTGTCTTCCTACTTGTAGCACGGAAAATGACTTATATATTAACCCACCGTATTATCAGGACATATTTGAGGGTATGTGAAGTGGCCAACGCCAAAGGCTCATATTGTAGAGGCGGCCTGAGAATTTTTTTTTCCTTATTCAGGTATTGTAATTCGATACAAATATGACAACTAGATTTAATAAACCCGTGCATTATATGAGTTAAATTTTTTTTCTTAATATAAATTCCAATTTTAATTACTTTTTGTTTATATAAGTTTACTTTTTAAAAACTCCAATTTTAAAATATATTGTATCTTAAAAGATTTTGATGTTTTAGAAATTTTTCTTAGTTTTTTTATTATTTATTTAAAAATAACATTAATAAAAAGCTATATTTCTTAATCCATTAAATAATATAAAAAATTAAATAATATCATTAGTAATTAATGTGATTATTTGATAGGAGAAATAAACAGAAAAAAAATTAATGAGAAAAAATATAGCATTGCCACGTATAACTTTTAGTTACTATTTTATTATAATAGGGATATTATGATTCCATTATTAAACACATATTTTAGATGATTCAATGAGTAAATACAATTTTAAAACTCAATAATAATTTTAATTAAACAATCTACCATCAATAATTATCGTAATCGTAATGTCGAATGATTTTGTTTATATATACAAGTTTTGTGCTGACACACTTATTTTTATTTTTCGCACGTGGCTTCAAAACCTACGCACAACCTTGCTCATCTATACTATATAATAAAAGAGTAACTAGAATATCACGTGACACTCTCATATTACTCCTCAAAAAATTTTCCCGCCTAAATTAATATATTATTAGTTAAGTATTTTATTTTAAGAAACTCAATTAATAGTAATAATTCATTTTATTTTAGATTTAGTTTTTTATATTAACTTAATTATGTAATCATATTGTTTTGAACTATAAATATTTTTATAGCTAAATAGGATTCAATTTAAAAAAACTAAAAAGAAAAAATCTTTATTGATATATTTATTTATTTTAGGTTAGTGTGCTTTTAAGACAAATGGTTTTAATTTTATATTTGTAAATTTTATATTATATTATTTAAAAAAGTATTTGAATATTAATAATTTATAAATATAATTTTTATTTTTTATTGTTATAGTAATACGTAACTTAATCATACGAAATATTTATACATTTATGATTTATGTTGTTTTTATATTTCAACCCGTGTATTACACGGGTTTGTTAAAACTAGTTATAAATATATAAGATAAATCATTTTCTTTTTCACTAATACACTAGTATATAAAAGAAAAAAACAAACAGTAAATAATCTTTAAATATGAATCCTAAGATGTAATTTTCTCTATTTTTTAATATTTTACTTTTTAGTAGGTATACGTGCATATCATCCTTTTATATGGTTCCCAACCATGATAGAACATGTCAACATGTCTTCACTCAAACAAGAATACATATACATTTAATTATATATTGTCTTAAACATATATTAATTAAATTAAATTAAATATGCAGATAGAAGGTGATGCTTGCATTATAATCAGAGAAGCACCCACGTTAACAGATGATCGATTGATGTTGTGTTTTCCTTTCTATTTGCTCTCATTTTGCAGCGTTTGTAAAATTGCTGTAAGCATCTGTGAAGATGAATAGCAGAGTAAAGAGAAATTTACAGTTCACGAGGACTTCACTTAAAGATTCTAAGGTAATCTTTCACTTCAATGATCACATGGGGTTTTTCATTTTGATCCCCATCTTAAAGATGATGATCATGTTATCTTTATGCATATAACGTGTTTGATGATAATTTTTGTGTCTCATTTGTTAAGGAATACTATGTCATTGACTTTGATGAATACAGAAAAAGGTTGATGTGCAAATGCAATTAGAGAGTGTGAAGACCAACACAAGCAAAGGATGTTCTGGGAAAGATAGAAAAATGGCATTGCAACAAGAGGTATCTTGCTGTCATCATTGACTTTTTATTTGTGTTTAAAAAATCTCTTTAAGAAGATGTGGTTAGTGTGTTTTGCAATTATGGTTTCAGATTGAAAAACTTAAAAAGCAGCTTACACACGAAGAGAATGTTCATAGGGCTTTAGAACGGGCCTTAACACGATCGTTAGGGGCTCTTCCTCCCCTTCCTCCTGATCTCCCTCCGGTGGTAAGACACGGTTTCTCTTCATGGTCAGTTGCATTAGATTTGAGGCGTATTTGGTTGCTTTCTCTGTTTCCTATATCGTTATGCAATATGTTCATGTTTAAGTGTTGATCATGCTCTTGAATATTGAATCAGTGACTTAAAATGCATACTCTAATCACATTGGTGCTTTTATCAACAATGTATGAAATATTGATGATTACATAATTCAGCATGCTTTTGGTAGGAACCCTCTTTAGACCTAATCAAGTTCAATACATAGTAAGATGATACCTCTAATCCCTATTTATAGTAATTGTTGATGCTATTGTAGTTAACTATTCAGGATTTCAGGAAACATTTACCTCAATGCCTTGGTTTGAGGCTAAAGTTATCAAGAGGAGTAGATTTTTAATCAAGAATCTTTAGTGACCAATCAGTAATAAAGCATAAGTACTGGGTTATAAACATAACATTGCATACGAACACATAGTCAGGCGACTTTACGTGGACAGTTCTAACATTTCCATATTCTTATCTGATTATGTGTATAACAGACATTGGAGTTCCTTGCTGAAGTGGCAGCTTTGGAAGAAGAAGTTGTTAAGCTAGAAGAACAAGTGGTTCAGCTTAGGCAAAATCAATATGAAGAAGCTATATACATGTCCATTAAGAGGAATATTGAAAATTCATCTGATTTTCAAAGTAAACATCCTACAAAAGACTCAAAAAATACAAATCCCACAATGAACAATCATCAATCTCCAAATTCAAAAATCCAAATGGTGAAAACATTATCAAAAAGATCTCAAATCGACTCAATGGCAGCAGAAAAATGTCTAGAAACACCAAAACTACAGGTAGCCATTAGTTCTATATTTTCGGCGAAGATGTATTGATAGTTAATTTTCTGTTCATCTTAGCTTTTTATGGGGGTCTTATTATAAATTATTTTTGTAGATGGAAAAGGGATTTTCAGGAGATGACAGTCCGAACAAGATTTCAGAAAGTATCTTGACATGCTTAATGTTTGTTTTTGCACGAATGAGCTCAAATTCAGCCTTGAAAATGACAGAAATGCTACCTTCACTAGCATCATGTGAGAATCCAAGGGAATTGGATTTTAAGGATCCTTATGATATCTTTTATGAATTTGAGAACACGGATATTGGCCCATATAAGTACTTATATGAAGTTGAAGCAACCACTATTAATAAAAATCGACTAACTGTGTCTGGGTTCTTGTCACAACGACTGAAGTAAGTATAATGTTTGATAATTGTAGAATTTCTTATTGTTCTTTATAGATGTTAGATGTTCTTTCATGATTCTCAGGGTCCTACTAGGAAAACTTACGTTGGTCAACTTAACAAGTCTGATACGTCAAGAGAAGCTTGCTTTCTGGATCAATATCTATAATTCGTGCATGATGAATGTACTATATTGACTTTCTGAATCATTTGTTTTCATTTAGTGGTTATGTATTACTTTAAACTGATTTTAATATCTTGGGTGATGGATATTAACAGGCATTTTTTGAACATGGAATCCCAGAAACACCTGAGAGAGTGGTTGAATTAATGCAGGAGGTAACACCACACATATTTCTACTTTTGAATGAGTATGAATTTAGAAATGGTTAGATGGGCTGATTAGGTAACATGTTAAATTGTGTTTATGACAAATGGGTCTTTTTTAGTATGGGTCAGGATAGGTTGACCCATAATCATATATATATATATTTTTTATACTATAAAGTTCAAATAAACCATTTCTCAAATAAACCATCTCAGGATCTGTATGTATTAGACGTATCCATTGACTAACTTTTAACCCATTTTACCCGTTTAAGATAAAAGATATCCCGAGATGACCCATCAAGTAAATGAGCTAAACGCCTCTGTTGAGGCCCTGGATCGATGATCGAATTGTGGATGAACACCTTGAATGAGTATGCACAGAATGTGCAAGGGACTCGTGAAGAACATGGGTGCATGGGAACACAATAGATACACACACAAAACACAATGAAATCCACACTTACAAATGACTCTATTAAGGGTATTTATACCCGACAATTAGCGGTTACATATATAACTACCATAACTAACTAACTAACTAACTAACTACCAATTGATACAATTAATCTGCAGTTTGACTTTTCTAATTTCTTGATTAAAATCTAATTCTAACATTCACTCCCTCAATCAAGAAATTCTTCAACTTGTTTTCTTTGTTCGTCTTCATCTATTGTGTAGCCTTCTTCTCCATCTTTATTAACTTTGCACTTTTGGTTTCGGATCGGATTTGATATCAACTCACTTGTTTCGGATCAAATCGATGAACCTTGCTTGAGATTAATTCGATATCAGCCTAACTGACTTCGGATCAAATAATCTTCTTCTTTTGATTGTGACTAACTTGATATCAACTTACGTAGTTTCGGATCAAACTAATCAATCTTCGGGTCTTTCGGTTATGTAGCAAATCAAAACCTCACTTCTAAGAATAGTACACGGGTCTTTTGAGCGTTTATAACTAATCAAAACCAACTATTCTTCTTATCATAACAATAAACGGGGTCTTCGGTGGCAAGCCGAATAAAAACCAACTAACTAGGTCTTTCGGTCGTCTAACAAATCAAATCAATTGTTGCTTGTTAAGAATAGTCTTTGGGTCTTCGGTTGCGAGACAAATCAAAACTAATTGTACCGGGTTTTTCGGTTGTCAAGCAAATCAAACCAACTGTTCTTGGAACGGGTTCTTCGGTTGCCAGGAAAATCAGAACCATTCTTTTTTTTCTCTTAAATTCTATTCTTTTCCTTAAAAATCCTTGGAAGTCCCATTGACGGTTTCCCTCGTTATTTTGACTTTTCTAAAGTCAAAATTGACAAAAATGTTAATGAGATCGATGCTGAGGCAGTCACTTTCGATTATCTGTTTCACTTTTGATTTCGTCGGATTCGTCGGAGTTTCTTCCTATTCGATCGATTCTTCAATAGTTTTTGGTTTTCATAAATCAAGTGATCCTTTTATCGATTGATGATCGTGATTGCGCCTAAATCAAGAATTGGTCTCGATGATTATGGTTCCAATTTCTTATCTTTGTTCTTTTGATGTGTAATAATTGAGTATAGTAAATGTTAGTTAGTTGATTGTTAGTTAAAAGTCAATAAAAGTCAATTGTGTATAGTAGATATAAATAGTAGACGAAAGTGTATGTGGCAGTAGTTTTGAGAAATAACAGAATTCCTTTCCCTCTTGTTCAATCTCGTAACTAACTTTCGAAGAGCTTTTTTCTCAGTTCTTCTGAGTGTTACTTAGTTCAACCATTGATGATTCGATCTTGAACTAGTTCAATTAGAAACCACATCAGTGGTATCAGAGCGGTACGACCTCAGAGTAATTAGAAGATGACGAGAAGACAACCGATTACGGCAATCGATGGTGATGAGAGTAGCAGAGGATCTGATGCGGATGCAAGTCAACATTCGTTGATGCAGGAAAAGATCAAAGAAAATGCAAAGACGTTGGAAGAATTGAGAAACATGGTGACAGGATTGGCTATTCAATTGTCATAAATGACGAACAATCAATCTTCAGGAGGAAGAAACGATAATGGCATGAAGACAAGAGGGAAAGGAATTCTGTTATTTCTCAAAACTACTGCCACATACACTTTCGTCTACTATTTATATCTACTATATACATTTGACTTTTATTGACTTTTAACTAACAATCAACTAACTAACATTTACTATACTCAATTATTACACATCAGCATGAATGAAACAGTTGGCGGACCTTCATCGTTCAGAGCGAACTTTTAATGTCAGTGATTGGGTCTACTTAAAGCTCATTCCTTATCGGCAAACTTCCATTGCCCAACGGTCTAATCAGAAGTTGGCAGCTAAGTACTATGGTCCTTATCCTATATTAGCTAAAGTTGGTCAAGTGGCTTATACATTGCAACTTCCTAGTGATTCTTCCATTCCCCCAACAGTTCATGTGTCGTTACTCAAAAAATACTTTGGTCCAATACCACCTTCTACGATCACTACTTCTTTATCTTCTCCAGATGTTAGAGAGCCTGAAAGTGTCATTGATCAACGAATCCTTAAGCACAATAATCGCATGGTCATTCAATGGTTGGTTAAATGGAAGGGAGCTTTACCAGAAGATGCCACTTGGGAATATGCTCACTTATGTGCTGTTTGTTTCTGAAGAGGTAAAACGTCTGCAGTCTGCAGACCACATCTGCAGACATCTGTAGAAGAAGAGGTGGACCAAACCTCTGCAGCCTGTATTAAGAAGACTGTTTGTTTTGTAACGTCTGCAGACTGCTGAAATAAACTGAAATTAATAAAAAGTTAAAATAAACAGAAATTTAAATAAACTATCACAATAAACTTAAATTAAAATATATTGTTAAAAGAGTTATACAATGCTGAATTAATATAAATTAAACCACAACAACATTTTTTTGATCATTCATTCCATATTATTTCCGAATGACACATTTATTTCCGAATGACACATTCATTATTTCCGAATGACACATTCATTAGCTTCAATTACTAGGTTATTTACTTGATCAAAATCGGGTTCTCTACTATATCGAGAACTAATTAGGGCCGAGTATTTTACTTTAACTGAGAGCTATACTAAACCAGTTTTATACTATACACTGTGAACTGTACCATACTGAGTACTTTCCACTCCTCTATGAACCGGGTACTATACAAGACGAGTACTTATGTCATGACTAGGAACTTTGTTATGAGCCAAGAACTTTAGCTCGTATTATTAATCAGCCCAAAAACTATTATTAAAGTTGTTCCGAGTTTCTGTGTTCATATCATAAGAATCAAAAACTCAAACCAATATAAAATAATAATTATGTTATACCTCGGTTCTATTCAAACAATCAGCATCACAAAACATCAAAATTCATTAACCATCACATTTGATTTATATAAATTATCATAAATAAACCACAAGATTTTGCAATTGAATTATATCTTCAAAAACTAAAATGAAACTACAGTCCAAAACTCTCTTACAAACTTTTAATATACTGCTTATTTTCTTCATCTTCTTCATCTGCAAATCTTCATCTTCTTCCTCATTACCATCATCAACATCAAACGGATTCAAACACTGATCATGGATCCTCGAATACCTTTCGGAAACCAATGAAGATCTTCTGATCGACATAGTCCTTTTCACTGTTGTCTGCAATGTTCTTCCTGTGCTATGCTGCTTCTCGATCTTGAATCTGCTGCTAAGATTGCTTGTACCATTTGCATCGGTTATAGTACCATTGGAAGATGCTGATTGGCTTTTTGTCAGCTTTTCCATAGAAAAGTTGCAATCTTGATCTTGATTGCTGTTGTTGGAATAGTGATTGTAATCATATTCATCATCTTGAAGGTTTTTGGGTTGTTCTTAAGGGGTGGTGGTGGTTGATTTGTTGATTGAGATGGTGTTTTGAATAATCTTGGAGTTTTAGGGGAAATGAACTCTGAAGAGGTTAGAAGAGGTGTGAAGACATTGTTCCACCTCTTCTCCAAGAAGAGGTCACGCAGACGTTTTTTAATGAAACGTCTTCAAAAAAACAAACACTCTGCAGACCTCAAACATCTGCCCGCCTCTTTTTGGCGCAGACAAAAGAGCTTTAGAAGCTCTTTTTCTAAAAAACAAACACCACCTTAATGTCACAGTGGTTTCCTTCATTTGATCCTTGGGGACAAGGATCATCTCATCCAGGGGGTAGTGATGTGTAATAATTGAGTATAGTAAATGTTAGTTAGTTGATTGTTAGTTAAAAGTCAATAAAAGTCGAATGTATATAATAGATATAAATAGTAGACGAAAGTGTATGTGGCAGTAGTTTTGAGAAATAACAGAATTCCTTTCCCTCTTGTTCAATCTCGTAACAAACTTTCGAAGAGCTTTCTTTCTCAGTTCTTCTGAGTGTTACTTAGTTCAACCATTGATGATTCGATCTTGAACTAGTTCAATTAGAAACCACATCATCTTTACTCGCAAAACAGGGACTAATTCAATAGATGTGTTTCTTCACGGGAATTCCTGAGAACAGACTACACTTTTCTTCGATGATCCTTTTCAACCAACGCTCTGATACCATGTTGAGGCCCTAGATCGATGATCGAATTACGGATGAACACCTTGAATGAGTATGCACAGAATGTGCAGGGACTCGTGAAGAACAAGGGTGGGAAAACAATAGATACACACACAAAACGCAATGAATTTCACACTTACAAATGACACTGTTAAGGGTATTTATACCCTACAATCAACGGTTACATATATAACTACCATAATTAACTAACTACCGATTGATACAATTAATCTGCAGTTTGACTTTTTAGTTTAATTTTCCTAATTTCTTGATTAAAATCTAATTCCAACAACCTGTAAGTAATGATATATATTGATTGTAGCCTTATTCTTCATCAGGCAAAATTAAATGTTGGGGGTCATATTTTAAACGCATTTAGCATCGAGCATTTCATATTGCGACTCCCTTATCACACAAACATGTAAGTGAAATCCCTCTTAGTCTTCTATCTTCTTATCCCAGAAACTATGACATCTAAAATTGATTGCATTATTTGTCCATAATGTTGCAGACTTTCCCAAAGGGTTTCAAGAACGATGAACTAACCGCAAGAACCATATTTGGGCTTGAGTCCTCGGAACCACTAGTAACATTTGCATTGTCATGTGGAAGCTGGTCCTCTCCCGCTGTAAGTTATCTAGTATTGTTCTTTTTGAAGAACTTTATAAAAATAATTTTTAATTTTCTGGAATCAAGGTAAGAGTGTACACTGCTTCTGAAGTTGAAAATGAACTTGAAGTTGCAAAAAGAGAGTATTTACAGGCTGCAGTTGGGATTTCAAGCACAAAAAAGCTGCTAATGATACCGAAACTGTTAGATTGGTATATGTTTGATTTTGCTAAAGACATGGAGTCTTTTCTTGACTGGGTGTGCCTTCAATTGCCTAGTGAAGTCAGGAAAGTGGCAATGAAGTGTCTTGAAAGAAAAACGAATGAACCACTTTCAGATCATGTTCGGGTTAGCCCGTACGAGTTCCATTTCAGGTATCTTTTGTGCAAATAATACTTATTAATTTGGCGGTTGTTATTGTGATCAGATTATATATGTTTTTCTTATAGATTTTCTAAGATACAAATATGTATAGAAAATACAAATCTCTATGTGATGTCAATCGTCAAATAAATTATACATGTGTTTGCTGTGTCGCTATCAGGATTCTTGTTAGGGAATGGATAGATGAATTATTTTTGCGTTATATATCTATTTTAAAACATTATTTTTTAATACAATGAAAAAACCGATAGAATATAGAGAATTTTGTGTAGTATGGCAATATTGAGTTAAAAATAAAACCACTCGTACCTAACTTATAACATCAATGAGGATGTCTGACAAACTAAATAAAGAACAACCCTTTCAATGAGGATGTCTTTAAGCTAGCTGATGTGTGGTAGCAACATAACATACAATGCGACCAAAACCCATATCTCGAAGAAATGTGAGGCAATCTCAAGATGCTTACTTCGCTGATGAAAGGGGTGATTAACCGCCAGATAGGTAGCACTAGCGTTGTCACACCAAAGAGACCGTGCGCAACTCGAAGATAGCCATAGCTCATGCATCAGCGCATGACAGCATGACCCACCTCAGCTTAGCAGCACCATGAGCAAGAGCCCAATATTACAAATACTAACGAAAGTCAAAGGTGAGAACTGAAATTTTAATTCCCCCTTTAATCACGTCCATAATTTCTGTGTACCGATCTATTATATTATTCCAAATTATCTCATGTATCTTTCCCTTACCATTATTGTATTGCTTTATAAAGAGTCTTGATAATTGTCCAAAAGTAGACACATAGTTGAATAATCTTTGATACCATTATGTGGTACATGTGAAATTATTTTTTTAATAATCTTTGATACCATTATGTGGTACATGTGAAATTAAATTTTTTAAGGGGGCGAACTCGATATTTATATAAAAATTTACACTACCGGGCCAAAAATCTACATTATCGGACTAAAATTTAACACTACGGACGAAAAAAATTGGGGGACGCCCCCCCCCCCCCCCCCGGTCCCTACTATCCTCCGCCTTTGGGTATGTGAGACCAAGACCAAAGAACCCAGCCTCACTAAGGATTGCCGCAGACTTACTCGCTTCTTACGTGACAACAATGTCACCCTTGCAGCTACTTCTAAACTAAACATTGTTGTCAACATTGCTAACTCCCAACCTAACTGCACATTTCAGACTTGGATGTTTAACAGTAGCACCTCTCATCATGTCACATCTAACCGGGCCTCTCTTTACACGCTTTCCAAGTATGGAGGACCGGGTGAAATGATACTCGATGATGGTAATGTAATACCCATTTTTCATACCGGTAACACAAAAATATGTACACGATCACTTTCTCTTTCACTATCCAATGTTTTATGTGTTCCTAAACTTCACGATAATCATATTTTGGTTGCTAAGTTTTGTAAATCTGATCGTGTTTCTGTTGAATTATTTCCTACTTATTTTTTATGAAGGATCTTTACAGGGGGCACGTCTACTACAGGGGGAGAGCCATCTTGATGTTAATTATGTCAATATACCTCCACCACTAGAAATCAACTCCACGTTTACCCCCCACTCCCCGTGCGAACTTTGAAGTATAATGGGTGTCGAATGACGCTACCATCACTTAGCGGAAATCGTTCCAACATTTTTACATCATGCTAGGCTTTATTTTCATTTTGGTCATGCACCTTTCAAATGGTAGTGTTCCCTATTAACAAAATGCCCATATCAATTCTCAACTTTTAAGAGTCAATATTATGTTCTCTATGGAGAATCTCTCACCTATTCCAAACTCATATCGTTTGGATGTCATCGCTACCTATGCCTTGATCCATATGCAAAGTCTAAGATCCATCCAAGGTTTTAAGCCATTCCTCATCACAATCAAATTACAATCACCTTGACCCGCAGACTCATCGTTTGTTTCATTCTTTCCATGTTGAATTGTTTCATTCTTCTACTCTAATCTCTTTACTCCTTCAAGCACCTTTACCATGGACCCACATACTCATCCTAATTCTACATTCAGTTTACCCACCTCCATTATTCTCCCACTTTCCATACAAACTCACCTTACTCCTTTCATGCACCATTCATCTCACGTAAACCAATCACCTTCCTAATGATCAACATTCTTCACCTATATTAGTCCATTTATCCCGTCATCACCTATATTTCCTAACTTTACATCCTTTTCTGTATCACCCACTTCTTCATCCCAAATCCATCCTCACACCACTCGTTTTCATACATATAAACACCCACAACCACCCATTCTCCTATCTTAATACATATTCTCATTGCCCACTCTACATTTCCCTCTACTCCTATCGTCTCCTCATCTAGTTCTAGCATACCACCCTTATCACATAAATGATGAAAACCATACTTAAAATACTACAATCCTAAGTTCATTAACACCTTTACCCATCACATAATTTCATCCACTTTTGAACCCATAACACAAACTCAAGCACATAATGAAGATCCCTAATGGCTTATTGTGACGAACAACAAACTTAATGCTCTCATTAACAATAGTATGTAGGAGATAGTATTTCCTTCCTCCTAAAAACCAATTAGACGCAAGTGAGTTTTCCGGTCAAATGAAAAATCCAACGGTTTAATTAAGAAACAAAAGGCGCGTATTGTTGCCAAAGGTTTCCTTCAAGAGTACAACAAGGATTGTTTTGATACTTTTTATCTACTTATTAAACTTTTTACCACTCGTACTATCCTATCCATAACTCTTTCTAAAAATGGACATATGTCAACTTGATGTTTACAATGCTTTCTTACAGGTTACCTTTGTCACATCCTGCGGAAGCGTAAAGCGTTTTGGATGTGACTTGTTTGTTCAGAACGTAATGATTATAAGAATCATTTATCAATACATAACATCACAGAACATACTTCATTAATATAGATTAGGATTACATCATATATATATATAAATACTCAAAATTTGATATAATCCTTATTACAACATTTTATTTAACTATAACATCTTCAAAGACGATGGAAATGAGCATCCACCGTGACACTGAAGTCGTAGATGTTGACAGTTAAGTTCACACAGACCCTTCCTACAATCTCTCCCCAGCCATTATACACATCAAAAGAGAATTCAATGTTGTTAGTCATTGCTTACCTGAAAAAGCATACTCAAAATGGTCAACATAAAGTTGGTGAGATCATAGGTTTAAATCCAGACAAAATATTTTTGATGCATCAATTACAACCAAACCTGTTCTTACTAATCTGATAATTCATACTGTCACGAAATAATTCATAAAATCAGATAATATAGCATCACAACACTCATCCTGTTGGTGCAAGAAATATTTTCCTAAGTAGCGCTACTTATATTATCCAACGGTTCTACATCCGAATAAATGGTTGTATCACAAATGACAGTATATCTCAAAAATATAAAAATAGTGCATCAAACATAAACAGTATGCTTTTTCCCCGAAAAACTTTATAAATACAAAAAATGGGGCTATGAGTCTCACATTTACTCCAAATTGTAACCTATAAAAATAAATTTTATAAGTTAGATACAAAAATTTCTTTAAAATTTTTAGAACCTCAGATGGAAACAATTACTAAAACTTTAGTAGCAATATTATTAGATAATATTACCATAAAATTTCCAACTTCGATTTTATTATATATAAATTGTTATAATTATTACAAACTCATCATAAATCACTAAAAATAGTTACTGTCGTCCATTAATTCCCAAATTTTTACAAAATATTACTCAAACAAATTAGAATAATTCATAAATTTATTGAGGTCTAACTCACAGTAGATTTGTTTCCGTAATTTTTTAATAAAAAAATTAGTAAAAATAGCTATACAACTCCGAAAATTATGAAATTTATACATTCTGTTGAGTTTGATTTATCATAGCTTCAGTGAATTTCTCAATATTTATTACACTATTTAATTATTTCTTTTTATTTTTCCTTTACAGATCACATAAAAACTCATATCTCAATCATAACAAGGAAATAAATTACAAAATAATTCCTAGAGCTTCTATGTTATATAAGAATCTTTTTGTGATTTTTCCAGAATTTTTATAAATTTATTTCTATTATTTTAAGAATTTTCTTTTGTTTACCTTAAATAATTTGTATAAACTATTTTTCTTATTATATTTCTACCAAAATTCAAAGAATGATATTTCAGTATCTTTAGAAAGCTTTTTCAATATTTATTCTCACCATCGCTATTATTTAGTATTTTTACTTGATTTTTTAATATTTCAGAGTTTAATCTTCTATAAATCCCAAAATCTCCTTTTTATCACAAGTTTCCTGAAATTTTTAGTTTTTAACATTTCATTACTGTGAGTTTATGAAAATATAGAATTTCAAGATGTTAGGATTAGTTTTTATGTTTAGATACACCAAAACTAGTTACCTATTTGTTTATAACACGTGTAACCATTGATCTCTAGATATTTTAAACAGATTATAACCTTATGAATAACGAGGAAAAGGAACTGATGATGATCGAGGGATGGTCGGGGGTGTCTTGAATCCTCAACTTGAGAAACGATTCTTGATCTTGGTGTGTACTTTGATGGTAGCCGAGAGAAGTTTAGAGGTGTTATGGGATTGTGGTGGTCGCGGTTGTTGATGGTTGTTTGAGGGCCGAGAGGAACAAGTTATGCGGTGGTTGCGTGGGTCGTGGTTGATGGGGTGATGCTGTTTGTGGATGTAACAACCGAGAGAAAGAAAACAAGGATGTGGAGATATTGGTGGTTGCTATAAAAATTGAGAGAGAGTTGGTGGTGGTTACGGTTTGTAGTGTGTTTGTAAAGACCAAAAGATGAAAGGTGGTTGATGGTTAATGTGGCTGCCTCCTTCAGTCGAGAGGTATACATATACTAAGAGGTGGTGTTTAGTCATGATTACTCTAGGTTCATAGGGTAGTGATTAGGCAATTTTATAGCTTTGATTAGTTGGATTCTAGATGGCTAGGTGGCAAGTTCTTGGAGACCCTTTGGCGCTAGGTGTCGAACCAAGAGTGCATGAGTCACTAGTTTACTTAATGCTAGCTTAACTATGTTAATGATGTTTAATCGGGTAGATAACGAATCGGGTTTGGGTGTTATTGAAGCTTTAGTATTTAAGTGTTTGTGGTTTATTTAGCTTTGAAACATTGAATTGTTTTTGATAATATTTTGGTACCATAACTTATAATGCCTAAGTATATAAAATATATGTTCATGCATACATAATCTTCATGCATGCAAGCATGCATACGTAACATGTATATATGCATAATAAACAAACATGTTTTACTCATGTATATATGTAAGGTATTATAATATATATATATACATAATTACTGAAACACATGCTAGTTAAATATATTTATGAATGTATAAAATACATTTAGATACAAACTCGTCCAACCTTATTTTTAGGGTTGTTACAACCTTGCATGAAGAAGTTTACGTGACCCAACCCCCAAGATTATGAACCCAATTTCCACCATTATATATGAAAGCTTCGTAAGTCTCTTTATGGCAACAGGACGCCCGTGCATAAGCTTAGAAATTTTCTTGTTGCTCCGGACTTCTGTGAATCCATAGCCAATTCCTTCCATATACATTAACAACCAAGATGGTATCACCTGTAACGTACTAGTCTATATGGATGACATTATTTTAACTGGTATTCACCCTACATATGTTCTGTAAGGTCTGATATAAAGGTGATACAACCAAAGTAACTAAAGGCTTCCTGCATGCATGTACTCAGTACCAAGTAGAAGTTGCTTCGGAAGTTTTATACTTGGGGCAAGAATTTCTCTAAGTATAAAATCTTCCAAAGCCAAAGTTGTTGCGGAAGCTTTACATTATACTCAGAAATATCCTGTGTAAAATCTTCCGAAGCCAAAGACCAAATCTTACGAAGCTAAAAGATCAAGTCTTTCAATGCTTCAAAGACAAAGTCTTCCAAAGCCAAACAAAGTGAAGACTGATTTCCTCCAAAGACATAGAAGAACATGCTTTTCTCTGATGTACTTTTGCATAAAGCTGACTTACTTTCCATTGCATCTCTGAAGACTAACCAACTTGCATGAGTTGGTGAAAATGTCCATGCTTTTGTAACTGTACATTGAGGTCTTAAGTCTATAACTTTCTATTTTATGTACTTTTATCCTTTTTATAATATCTTAGAATATGAGCTATGGCATGTCATAGTCACTAGTCAAAAGACAATCTGCCTTTTGACTCTGCATTGATTTTATTGTCTTTTAATGTTCCAACTGGCTTTCCAAGTATAGCCGGTTGTAGGATGTAGTATAAAGTATCTTTGGGTCTTGTATTGTAAATGAACTTATGCATTATAACTCTTATAAGAGAACTTGAGATTAATATACAACATTCTTGAAAACCATATATATTGTTCTTGAATTCTATCTCACTGTTGCTTGTGTTCTTTACATCTTGTTCTTAAATCTGGTTCCCTATTTGATCTGTTAAGTGTTCTAACACTCTCATCATTGTGAGACTGATTGTATTGACTATCCCTTAACTGGTCCTGCAATTGGTATCAGAGCATTCTAGGCTCTTGATTCTAAGATCTCACCATCTTAAATCTCCTCAGTTCTCATAAAACACTTAACATCTCAAATGGCAGCATCTAATCTGATATGGAAACCAGTACCATGGTAAAGTCCCCACTGATCACTCCTGATGATTTTGATACTTGGTGTTTAAGAATGGAAGGCTTCATCAAGTCATAAGACAGCAAGATGTGGGAGTCTGTTATTACAGGACCTTACATTCCATGCACCTCTTCAGCTGCTGCTGGAGGTGGCATGATTCCAAAGGAAGTGGCTGACTACTCTAAAGAAGATAGAAAAAGAATAGATGTAGATCAGAGAGCCATGACTGCCCTCCAAACTACTCTTCCAAATGCTATCTACAGAGGATTCAAGAAGTGCAAAACTGCTAAGCAGCTCTGGGATGCAATGAAGCTGATGTATGAAGGGTCTACTGAAGCAAAAGAAAACAAGAAAGACCTTCTGAAGCAGCAGTTTGAGAACTCCACCTTCAAAACAGGTGAAACCATGACTTAATAATACTTCAGGTATGTTGAGATTGTGGACACTCTGGCAGATATTGGAGTGAAACTGTGTGGTCATCAAAAGGACTGAAAATCTTAAGACCCTCACTCTTACTGATTTATATGGCATACTCAGTGGTTACTAGATGGAGATGAACATGCAAAATCCATCTGGCAACTCTAGCAATCAGTAGAGTTCTGCTGAGTGCATTGCTAAAGAAAACATATATAGGTCCTATAACTTAGAGATGATATCTGATCTTGAGTCCTTGAACATCTTAAAATCTGATTTCAAAAGAGCTAAAAATGAGTAGTTGTTAAAAATAGAAGACTTAAAGAAAACCATTTCAACTTTTAAACATGAGCATACCAACTACAGGACTCAAATCAAGGGTCTCATCACTAAGTTAACTGAGTTCCAGGCTGAGCTAGTGATCAACAAAGCCAAGGCAGAGAAACATGTTCTTGAAGAAGAGACCTTCAAGAACATAATATCCTCATCCCTGCATTCCAAAGTGTATTATCAGAACAAACAGGGACTGAGATCTAGTAAGATAGCTCCTTCACACACTCTACTATATGTAAGATCTCCAAGGTGTGGAACTAGTTAATTCCATCCATAGATCCTAGTGATGAAGAGGATGAAGAGGAGATAGTGAAGAATAGATATGGAAAAAGTGAAGAAGATCATTCTAACAAGGGTCACTATTCTCCTGAGGAGAGGAAGAAGTCAGGGATGATTAAGCCCAAGAGGAAGAACTTGATCCGAGTAGCTAAGAGAAGATCCAAGAGAGCTCAAGAGATCAAGGCCACCTTCAAATCCAAGCAGAAAAAAGTCTTCATCTCTGTAGGTTTTGAAGTGGCAAAAATTAAGGATACAACCTTGAACTCTAGTACCAAGAGTTTAAGTTCATGTTAAGTACATCCCTGTGCAGGAATAAAGACTGATCAGCTGAGTAACACTGCTACACAACATGAACCATCCACCTCCAAAAGCAAGCCCCACCCTAGGAAGCTTGCTACAACATCTAAAAAAATAAAGATGGAGATGGAAAGTGATCAAACTCAGTCTTCCATTCATAAGAAGACTCTTAGAAGAAAGCAAGTTATGTGTATTATGTGTGGCAGTACTTCTCATCTTGCTAAGGATTGCATCTACAATCCCAAAAGTCTGTCAACACAACAAGGAAGAAGACTTCTGAGAGAGGCAGGAAAATGAAAGCTCTAAAAGAAATATGTTCTTCTTTCAAAAGCTCCAAAATGAAAATGAAGACAATTTAAAAATTACCTTCGGAAGAAAATTTGGTCTCGGAAGAAAATTTGGTTTCGGAAGAAAGGAATGCTTCCGAAGCACTGAAGCTTGCTGCAGTGAAAGCAAGATCTTCTGAAGGGCCAGTCTCCAAAACATTTGAAGTTGTATAAACTTATAAGCTTTAAAGGTCAAGTCTAATCTTCCAAAGATGGTGTGGAAGATAAAGGAAGACCATGTGACTGAGAATTCTTCATTAACAACAACAAATGATCCTCAAAGTCTCAGTATAGGATCAATTACTGTTGCATTGTCTTCAGTTTATTTTGAAGAGCCCAAGACCACTGAGGCTTGATGTGACACCCAAAAATTTTACATTACGAAACTTCGTTAGTCTCGTTAAGTCTTGCATACACGTGTCTTGAGCACACACTGGTTGCCAATTAACGTTGGTGACCTAATGATAATTAATAATGTTAGATTAATGATAATTTAACTGATTATGTGATTGTTGCGTTATGTTTATGTGCTTGTGTGTTTTACATGTAAATTGAGAATTAATCGCGTAACGTGGAAACGTGTGTATAAATTTGTATGTTTTGTGTTTTATAAAGATTAAATGTGTAATTGTTACTATGAGTTATATGTTTATTATTTTAGTTAAAAAATACTTTTAAAAAGAGTTTAAGGCTTACTTTTTAAAAAATGCAAAACACAAGGGTTTAAATGGTAAATATACAAAATTTATAAACACAAAACGCCTCTAGAACCTCCCATCCCTTCATTTGGCCGACTATCCCCTTCTACACCTTCCCACTTCGAAATCAACCAAGAATAAGTAGGTTGCTGCGATTTTGGTTCGATTTCAGGCCATACAACAAGTTACAAGCATCAATTTGTGTTCTATTGCAAGAATTAAAGGTTAGTTTTAAGGTTTTGTGAAGTTCTTATGTTGGCCAAAGGTCCTAGGGACGAATTGATGTTCTTGGATGTCGAATTGTTGTTGTTTGATGATGCTAGTGGTTTAGTTTGATGGTATACATGTTGCTTGATATTGATTATGCAAGAATTATAAGTTTTTGATGAATAATTCATAGGCTATGATACATGATGAACCCTAAATTCGAAATTGAGATTGATTACTTGAAATGATGGTTAATCCATGTTAGTATTATGGTATTGATGCTAGATTAGGTATCAAATTCATGTTTGGTTATGGATTTTAGATATTCTAGCCAAATTAGGTCAAACTAGAAACTTTAATTTGGGGAAACTTCATGATTGATCAAATTGATGTTGTTTAATAGTTGTATGATGTTAATTAGATGCTATGACCTGCTCTAAAAATGATTCTTGTATTGGGAAATCATTATGTGGTATGTGGGGTATGACAAATGTGAAATGTGTACACGTTCGGATATCTGGCAGATTGCATACTCTGTTTTTATCACGACATAACCAAATGAAGACAAATCCAAAAACTCGCTTTCTTGAGTCTAACATGTTCCTCATGGAGTCTAGTTTTCAAAATATCCAACCTTGTCCAATTTGGACGTGTAAAACGTGAGTTATGATCATTTTAGTGAAGTGTGGTCAGAAACAAACTTTCTAACAGATTCTGAGTCTCATTTTGTATGTGCCACGAACAGGTCATAACAGGTCCAAATGATGTGTTTCTAGTGCCCAAATAGTTTGTTACTGAGTCTAGTTTCCAGAAAGGGTAACCACACTCCAATTTGAGGTGGTTAAGTTGGTGTTTTACCTGTTTTCGCTAGAAGGGTCAATTCTGTCCTCTTGGACAGAATGTATGTGTTGACTTGTTTGATGTGCCATTTTCATTTCATAAAACCTGAGACCAAACCCTATGGTCAAAAATTTTTCCTAGGAATCCTCTGAACTCCAGAAAAAGAATTAACCCAATAGTTATTTTCAAATGGGAGTTATGCACAATTTGGCAAGATAACTCCTGCAGCCCTCCGGTTGAGAACTGCTGTAACATTTTGAGTTTTTCTAGTAACTCCAGGCCCTTAAAACCTAAAACAACTTTTCATATACATAATTGACTTATAGGAGAGCCTACTGGAGTTTAGCCTTGGCCTAAATCCTTGGTTGGTTATGTGTTTGACCGTATCTTCCGAACACCTAGAATCTGCCGGAATACGCAGATTCTGGAAAACGAATACCTACAACCTGTAACATATTTACTTGGCTTTTGCGTGTAATGTTAGTGCTACTAGAACTTATTTTTATGGTATAAGTTATGAATTGGACATGTTCTTGACGTTAGGATCATGCTAGAGTATTTATTAAGGATGCTTATTGTGATGAAATGTGTTAATTGGTTTGTATGGAACTTGATGATCATGTATGATGTTGAATGATGATTACTAATTAGGACATCATGTTTGGGACTGGAAATTGATTGTTATGATGTATGTGAACCATGATTGAGGAATGATTATGTTACTTAAAGGAATTACAACTCATAATGTCACCAACAGGTCAAACTGGTCAACCGGGTCAAACATGTCTATTTTTCTGAAACCTTGAGTTTTTAGTTTTGTGTGCTTAGGGTTCCACATGTTCTCGGTTTACACGTACTTATGCACTTACATGATTTAGGTAACCTTTGAAGGTTTTCAGTTCACTTACTCTCTAAGTAAACTTTAAATAGTTGTTACGCATACCAGGTGATTATACAACCCCACTTTTACTTTATACTCCTTTCGGGGGAGAGAAACATGCTGCTTTCATAAACGTTACATTACATTGGGTTTTTGTAATACTGCATATACATGATACTATGGTGTTATACTTTGCCCTTCGGACCGTTAATATGTAAATAGCGAGGTGATTGTTAGTAGATCTACTGGGATTGACATACCCCACCTGGGCTAGTCGCGCTAGCTTGACTGGAGGTCAAACGGGTGAACGGTCAGCCTGTTTTACAGTGTTGTGGTGGGGAAACCATAGCCGGGCATACATTATTACTATTGATTTCATGTCAGCTCAGTCGCGACTTCATACACATAGTGATTGATATGGGCTAGCTACCCATTATATGCTGTGATTACTAAATCCGGGAATTACATTACTGATACTTGTTGTTTTCTGATAAACCTGTGAACTCACCAGTCTTGTACTGACTTTTGCATGTTTTCTCTCAGGATATTGAAATGGCACGTTTAGGAGCACAGCATCCACTGCATTTCATTCCGCATTCACCCCAAACTATTATCAAGATTTAAATTCATTTACATTTCATAAATAGGATTGGACGCGTGTTTGCGTGTTCCAAAACCGTTGTTAAATGTTTTCCTGTTTTTGCTTTCACAATACTTAAATACAAGTTGGTTTATTTCATTATTACTAAGCAACTTATATGATTTGTAATTGTCGAGTCGTTTGGTGTAACTGATGCTTATCTGAGATCCTGGTTATGTCACACGCCTGGCGGTAAAACCCCGCTTGTGGAAATTGAGGGTGTGATAGAGTGGTATCAGAGCATTAGTTATAGCGAACTAAAATGAACTTTGCATCTTATTTGCATTGCATTTTGGACTATAGCTGGATTTGCATTTGTTACACACACATAGATTACTAAGCTGTGCTTACTTAATTTGGTTTCCTGAGAACTTTTGCTTTAACATATCCTTGTAAGCTTACGATTACAGGGATGGTGGCTCCGAGTTGCTGTGAGTCACGGGAGGGGTTACTTATGAATTTGCTGAACCTTAATGATCCTTTCGTATACTTTGATTGATCGACCCCGATATAATACATACATATTTGGTACTTCTATCGTTGATTACCACTGTACTTGACAAGATATGTTAGCTTGATAGGTGGAACCGGGGGTGATCATGCAAAGCAAATTACCATTACGGGTGCACACGTAATTGTAATTTGTCGTGCATGCTAAGTCCGGTGAATTTGGTCGGGTGGTAACATTGTAGTCAGTATAAGTCATCATTTCTATATCTTGAGCAAGAAAGTCTCAGTTTTCATAGAACATAGCTACTGATGTGGAAACTATCTATTAGTTCTACTCGTATGAATGCTCACTCTTACCTCAAATTTGGATGAAATTCAAACCATAACATTTGTGTTAATCCCTCGGATTCGGACCGATTCTCTAGCTTGTCTATTTCTTTAAATCCTTGAATTTCTCTTCCTTTTTATTCCAAGATAAAAGAATGTCTGGAAGAGGATGTGGACGCGGGAGAGGTAACATCTCCATGACGCCTACAGAATTGGTGGCGCTAATCAATCAGAGTGTTACCGCAGCGTTGGCAAGCCAACACCCTCCACAACAGAATCCCATTGGGCAACCAGTTTGCACCTACAAATCCTTTATGGACTGCAAACCTAATCCATTCAGGGGAACCGAGGGAGCAGTGGACTGCTCCGTTGGTTCGAAAAGCTGGAGTCGGTGTTTGAAATCTGTAACTTCCCTGCCGAGAGTAGGGTGAAATATGCTGCTGGTACCATGGATGGTGCTGCACTGAGCTGGTGGAATACGCAAGTCCAGATGTTGGGTGTTAAAGCTGCAAATGCCATGACTTGGGAAGAATTCAAGAGTTTGCTAAAAGAGGAATACTGTCCCAGAGTTAAAGTGCAGAAACTAGAAACTAATTCTGGAATTTAAAAATGGTGGGTTCCGAGATTGAAATCTACACGACTCGTTCCCAAGAGTTGGCTACCTTATGTCCCACTATGATCAACCGGGCTTACAAACGAGTTGATAGGTACATCGATGGACTAGTACCGGAAATACAGAGCATGGTCACCACTGCTAGACCAGCTACCATTCAGGAAGCTATCCAACTGGCCTACAAGCTGACTGACCGGGCTGTCACTCAGGGTAAACTGCCCCCGCGTGGTGCTGTATCTGGTTCCAACGATGACAAGAGGAAATGGGAACCATCTACCAGTGGGAAGCAATCTTCATCCTCTACTCATCAACCCCAACACAAGAAGTTCAACCCGTCCCAATCTTCTCATGACATGGGGAATTCGGGTGGCTATCATGGAAACCTTCCGAAGTGCAACAAGTGTAAGTTCCATCATGCTGGACAATACACAAGGAACACTTGTGAGAAGTGTGGAAACTTTGGGCATGTTGCTAAAAACTACAGAGTAAACCTCTCGGGAAAAGCACCTCAGCAGCAGCAGAACTACAACCAGACTGGCTGTTATGAATGCGGTCAACCCGGTCACTTTAAAAGGGAATGTCCAAGGCTAAAAGGAAATGAAAATAGTGGTGCTACTGATATACTTAATTGATTCATAGGAGAGCCTACTTGAGTTTTCAAATGTAATAACTCTCCTTTATTTTGCAGGAACAGTTGAGGACCAAGAAAAATGTATGGATCATTGAACTGGTTGTTCCAGACACATGACATGCAATGGCTATTTGCTCCAAAACTTTGAAAGAATTGATGGACGACCAATTGCTTTTGGAGGAGATGTTAGAGGTTACATTACAGGAAGGGGCAGGGTCACAAATGATACGCTCAGCATTGAGAAGGTAAACTTTGTTAAGGAGCTTGGATACAATTTACTGAGCGTATCCTAATTATATGACCAGAGACATAACATGCTCTTCACTGAGCATGAGTGTATTGTTCTCAAGCCCAGGGTGGCGATTCCTTAAGAGCATATCTTGCTTAGAGCACCCCGGAAAGGGAACATGTACAATATGGATTTACAGGAAACATCCCCTTCAGGAGAAGTTTCTTGCTTTTTGTCTAAGGCCAATAGTGATAAGTCTTTCCTTTGGCATAAAAGAATGTGCCATGTAAACTTTAAGAACATGAACAAGTTAATTAAGAATGATTTGGTAACTGGAATGCCAAAGAAAGAGTTTACAAGTGATGATCACTGTGTTGCATGCCTGAAAGGGAAACAACACTTGGTGTCTCACATGCCAAAGGAAAAGAACTCCATCACTACTCCCTTATACTTATTACACATGGATCTCTTTGGCCCCACTAGTATGATGAGTATAGGAAGGACCTCATGCTGTTTAGTGATCACAAATGATTTCACAAGATACACTTGGGTCTTCTTCCTTAGAACTAAAGATGAAACTCTTGAGATCTTGAAGAACTTCATTCTGAAAATTTAGAATCAAAGTGATCACAAGGTCAAGATCATAAGATGTGATCAAGGAACTAAATTCAAAAACCAAATCCTTAACACATTTTGTGCTGAAAAGGATATTACAAGACAATATAGTGCTCCCAGGACTCCTCAGCAAAATGGTGTTGCTGAGAGGAGAAACATGACCCTTATTAAAGCTACAAGAACCATGCTGTCTGACTTTAAACTGCCCATCACCTTTTGGGCAGAGGCAGTTAACACTGCCTGCTATGTGTAGAATAGAGTTTTAGTAGTCAAGATTGATGGTAAGACTTCTTATGAACTATGGCACAAAAGAAGACCTTTCATTGGTTTTTTCAGATCATTTGGATTGGATGTCCCTGCACCATCTTGAATACCAAAGATCAAGTAGCCAAGTTTGTTGAGAAATCAGATGATGGCCACTTTATTGGATACTTCCCAAGCTAAGGCTTACAGAGTATATAATCTCAGAACTAGAGTAGTTGAGGAATCAACCAATGTGATCTTCAATGAGCACACTCCTTGTGTGAAAGGTTCTGGTCTTGATTGACTATTTGATCTTGAATTAGTTACCAACTGTTTTCACAAATCTTATGAAGATGTTTCAGGTTCTACCAATAATACATCAACAGATGATCCTGATCCAAGGTTTGAGCTGAGAAGACTAAGCAAGACTACTACTTCAGCTCCAGTTGTAACTAACCCTGCAGGTGAAGTTTCTATCAGCATAACAATGACAGATCAAGATGATACATCTAAAGTGCCTAAAAATTCCAGCTTAGAGGCACAAAATACAGTGGAAGGAACTTCAAATGTAGGAAGACATAGTAGCGGTGGTAGTGATCAAGAATTTCTTGATATTGATAACCACTCCATTGAAGACAGCATCAATGATGTCACACACTCATTGGATCGAGCTTCTCTTGATAAGTGTACTGATGTGGTGGGAGGCACTTCATTTCCATATCTAAACTTCTCAAATTTAGATCATTCTAATCAAGTTGCTGTGATCCCTCAACTTAGGATCCACAAGCCACATCCTACCATAAACATCATTGGGGATGTTGACAAAGAAGTGAGAACAAGAGGACAAACCTATGATAAAATATTTGTCTATACTCTTGCTTCTTGTCCCAGTTAGAGCCAAAGAAAGTTGATGAGGCTTTGAAGGATGAAAGTTGCATTGAAGCAATGCAAGAGGAGCTGCTTTAATTCAAAAGACAAAAGGTTTAAAGTCTATATCATAGGAACCAAATGGGTGTTTAGGAATAAGAAAGATGATAGAGGACTTGTCATCAAGAACAAGGCAAGACTAGTTGTTCAAGGATATATACACATAAGAAGAAAGAATTGATTACACTGATGTTTTGCTCCAGTAGCGAGACTTGAAGCTGTTAGGATATTCCTCGCTTAGATCTACGTTTGTTGTATCCAAGGACTTCAAGGTCTACGAACTTGATGTCAAGTGTGCATTTGTATATGGGGTGATTGATGAAGAAGTGTATGTCAAATAGCCACCTGGCTTTGCAGACCCAGATCATCCTGATTATGTCTGCAAGCTTGATAAAGCTCTTTATGGGCTGCACCAAGCTCCAAGAAAGTGGTATGAGACTATATCAGTACCTCTGTTAGCATGGCTACAAGATAGGTACTATAGATGGAACTCTCTTTATCAAAGGAATAGGAAATAACTTGATGCTGGTTCAAATATATGTAGATGACATTATCTTTGGATCAACTAATCCAAAGCTCTGCAAAGACATTGAGAAGCTGATGAAGTTCAGATTTGAAATGAGTGCCATAGGAGAACTCAATTTCTTTCTAGCACTTCAAGTGAAGCAAGTTGAAAATGACATCTTCATAAGTTAGTTAAAGTATGTACATGACATACTTACAAGATTCAACATGACTGAATGTAAGGTTGCAAACACACCCATAGCCCAAAACCACTCACTTGGACCTTATCTTGAGGGGGAGTGTGTAGATGAACATCTTTATAGGGCTATCATTGGGTCTCTTATGTATCTTACAGCCAGAAGGTCTGATATCATGTTTGCTACATGCATATGTGCAAGATATCAAGCTAATCCCAAGATGTCACACCTGGTTGTTGTCAAAATGATTCTTAGATATCTTAAGGGTGCTCCTAAGCTAGGCCTTTTTATCCAAAGAATTCTAACTTTAATCTATATTTATATACAAATAGTGACTATGGTGGCTGTAACATAACTATAAAGTCCATATCAGGGGGATGTCAATTCCTTGGTGGAAGGATAGTCTTATGGCAATGCAAGAAACAATCTTGTGTATCTACATCAACTGCTGAAGCTGAATACATTGCTCTTTCAAGCTGTTGTGCTCAAATACTTTGGATTCAGAATCATATGCTAGACTATGGATACAACTTCAAAGAGACTCCCATCCACATAGACAACAACAGTGCTATCTCTATCACAGAGAATCCTGTGCAACACTCAAGGACAAAGCACATCAACATCAGGTATCATCTAATTAGAGATAATCATGAAAAGGGATTTATAAAACTAATCAAGCTTAATACAAATAACAATATGTAGCTCTGTTGACAAAGGCTTTTGATGAACAGAGATTTAAATCTCTTATATAAGCTATTAGGATGATTAACCTTGAATAGATTTTCTTAAAACTTAATCTATATTATTTCTAAAAGGAATGTGTGTGTCGTAAGTTGTCTAATTATCACCTACATAAGCCCATTTTACCTTGGGAGAAAATCTTTTTCCACTGATATTTTTAACATTTTGAAAATTATCAAGTGTATTTTCTTTCGAAAGACATTAATATTGCCTTTGGAAGAAATTTAAGTCTTCAAATCACATGACTACTTAAAAAAAATTTACCTTCGGAATAAATACTTACATTTCTTCCGAAGCCAAAATATGCTTCTAAGTACTTATATGTATTTGAAGAACAAATTTCTTCCGAAAGCAATTATGCCTCAGAAGTTTTATTCTCTTTAAGCATAATTTTCAACTCTTAATATCTTTCGAAACCAAATACTATTCGAAAGAGAAAATATTACAAATAATTTTTCTTCCGAAGCCGTTTTTCACTAAGCTTAGAAATATCTTCCTAAGTCAAAATTTGGCTTTGGAAGTTTTTCACAAAGCTTCCGAAGACAAATAACCTTCGGAAGAGTTTCAACTTCCAAGAAAACTACCTTTTTGGGCACTTTCTCAAAGGTGGGACCGACATTCGGACTTCAAAGTTTATCCTTTTGCATTAACTTTGTCTTAAGTCCATTTCATATAAATGTACCCAACGGTTCCCCCCTCTTTCACTATCTTCTTCATCTGCAAATTCTATAATATAAATTTCCACTCACCGCCTTTGTTCTTACCTTCCTTCACCTCAAAGCTACCACAAATGACCAACTTTGATCACAGAAACCAACCAAATTTTTCCATGCAGCTTCAAAGGTAACACAATCAGGTTGCTCTATTAAATGTTAAGAAAGATCCAAGTTTCTCAGAGGTTTGTCGTTTTCTTTCTTTGTCTCACTACTTCACCTCCCTCACTATTGATGCTCCACTCTATAAGGATCAACTGTTGGACTTCTAAAGACCTGCCAAGAGGTCACCATGGATGGGGAAAAGGCACTGACTGCCACAGTGCAGGGAAGGACAAACTTCATCACTCCAGCTTCAATCAACTATCATCTACAACTGGATGATGCAGAAGGTGAAATGTCCTTTCTAAACTATATTGTAAACCACTCCTTTGAGCAGATTGGCTATTAAGGTGACTTCTCAGTTAGAACCTTCAACAAAGGGAAGGTCTTTTCTTAATTGAAATACCTCCTCCATGTTATTATCCACAAGTTTGTCTAACAAACATGGAGGTTAGGATCAAATTCCATAAGACCTCTCTTCATAGTCCATGGGATGGTTCATGGGGTCAAGTTCAGGTATTCACAATTTGTGTACAATAACTTTCTTGCATACTTGGAATCCTTAGAATATTATGTGTTCCCTAGATATGTCCAGCAAATTCTCAACTGTGATCTGGGGTCACAGTTGAGGGGAACAGGTAATGTTCTAAAATTAGGACAGATGAAGCCCGACATCTTCAAGACTATAAGAAAGTGAACTGTTGGCTTCTCAGGGGTAGAAACAGTCCTAATCCTAAAAATGTTAAAGCTCATTGCTCAAGGTGATAACCTAGCAGCACCAGCCAGTGTTGGACCACACCTTCTACTCAAGACAACCCACACAACCACGAATAACCATCACCTACCAAAGAAATCCAAACGACGCCTGCTCAGGTATTCAACCTGTGCAGGCCCCTATATCACCACCCATACAGGAAGAAGTGAACACTGGATCTCCCACTTCTCCTAAGGAGCAAACCACTCCCATCTCACAAATGTTCAGTCATGAGGTTCCTCATACTCAGACCGAAGAGCTCGTCACCCAAGAATCCTTAAGCCTTCACTCAGAGTCTAGTGAATAACCTTCAGGGGAAAGCCACCATCCCCAGCCTTTAGATTTAAACCAGCCAATTCCCAATCTTTAGATTTAAACAAGCCAATTCCTAGCCTAGACTTCTATGATGATGAGGATATGACACTTAGTGAGTATCATGAGTCTCTTCTCTTTCCCTGCTCAAAGAGAGATGAGTACTCCTATGTCACCCATATCTAGCCCATATCATCCACCCCTACTGAGGTGGATCTTCCTGAACCTATTCAGGAGATCTATATGAAAGAGGCTCTCACTTCTACAAGTGATTTATCATTAACACCTCAACCATGGAAACCCAACACATTGACACTTCAACTGAAGTTGTCAGTGAGCAGTGGAAAACCAATAACCAAGAACAACAAGTTGGTGATGAGGAAGAAGACTTAGGTCCAATTCTCTCATCCCCTAGTGATTCTTCTACTGAAGATGAGGGGAACCTTAGACTAAAGGTGCACAAACTAACAAAAACATACACCTATTTAGTCTCCAAGGTCAGTCACATTGAATGTCAGTGTGACTACCTTGCAGAAAGGGTCAATGATCAACAACTTGAGATTACTGATCTTAAGTAACAACTAGCTTTGAGACCCTTTAGGAGAACTCATCCAGGAACACAAGAACCTGAGGATGTGACAACTTTCACCTCTAGCTCACCTATGCAAGAGGGCGATGCTACCAAAAAGAAGGAGGAAGTTACCACAATCACAGAACCTGGGAGCTTATCAGTATGGACATTAAGGAATCACCATCCTCACTTGCAATTATCCACACTCCGTAACCTCCTCAAGTTCACACTGATGTGGACTCCTTATACAAAGTCTATTTAAGGAGGGAATACTAAGAGCAATGTCAACCCACCATATGAAGCCGTAAATGAAATTCTAGGGTGGGGGTAAGATGCTGATAGAAGAGCCCTATTACTGCATAGATTTCAAGGACAGCAAGAGGTCTTCAACTTTCAGACTTTGAACTTTTGTGACAGTCTCTTTAGTCAATATGCCACTAGCCAACCCAACTTAACATAGGCAGGCTGACATATTGGCTGAGGGAATTCAAGTCAAGATCGTTGAAGAGTTAAGGTATAGAAGAAGGCAACTGCAAACTGGTAATGTTATTGTTCAAATGGATGTTGATGTGGAACTTAAGATTAGTTTCGAAGGGAAAACCTTGACTGAAGGCCTAGTGATAGAACCTGTGAGCACTGTCATAGAAACAACTACTTTAACATTCTTTAACCACAGTGAGGCACCAATTGGTGAAGGTGCTTCATAACCTCTCTCTGGCCAGAGCTTGACTGTTGAACCAAGCAATGAAGGCCAAAGCTCTCTCTAACTTGAGTCATCAAGGCCTATGAGTGACAAAAGGAAGATAAAAATGACATCTGAGGATGTTGAGGAGGAGGAAAGAGAGAGGAAGAGGAAGCTAAGGGGAGAGAGTTCAGCTGGTTCCTCAGGCTTTATGAAAGCTGCAATCAGGACAGACTCCAGGCCAAACACTCAAGATGATGAGTTGAGGGCTGCCAGATTGAACTACTTGGGAACCAGGAACTATCCATAGCCAATCCTTCCATATACATTAACAACAAGATGGTATCACCTGTAACGTACTAGTCTATATGGATGACATTATTTTAACTGGTATTCACCCTACATATGTTCTGTAAGGTCTGATATAAAGGTGATACAACCAAAGTAACTAAAGGCTTCCTGCATGCATGTACCCAGTATCAAGTAGAAGTTGCTTCGGAAGTTTTATACTTGGGGCAAGAATTTCTCTAAGTATAAAATCTTCCAAAGCCAAAGTTGTTGCGGAAGCTTTACATTATACTCAGAAAATCCTGTGTAAATCTTCCGAAGCCAAAGACCAAATCTTACGAAGCTAAAAGATCAAGTCTTTCAATGCTTCAAAGACAAAGTCTTCCAAAGCCAAACAAAGTGAAGACTGATTCCTCCAAAGACATAGAAGAACATGCTTTTCTCTGAATGTACTTTTGCATAAAGCTGACTTACTTTCCATTGCATCTCTGAAGACTAACCAACTTGCATGAGTGGTGAAAATGTCATGCTTTTGTAACTGTACATGAGGTCTTAAGTCTATAACTTTCTATTTTATGTACTTTTATCCTTTTTATAAATCTTAGAATATGAGATGGCATGTCATAGTCACTAGTCAAAAGACAATCTGCCTTTTGACTCTGCATTGATTTTATTGTCTTTTAATGTTCCAACTGGCTTTCCAAGTATAGCCGGTTGTAGGATGTAGTTAGTATCTTTGGGTCTTGTATTGTAAATGAACTTATGCATTATAACTTATAAGAGAACTTGAGATTAATATACAACATTCTTGAAAACATATATATTGTTCTTGAATTCTATCTCACTGTTGCTTGTGTTCTTACATCTTGTTTTTAAATCTGGTCCCTATTTATCTGTTAAGTGTTCTAACACTCTCATCATTGTGAGACTGATTGTATTGACTATCCCTTAACTGGTCCTGCAATTGGTATCAGAGCATTCTAGGCTCTTGATTCTAAGATCTCACCATCTTAAATCTCCTCAGTTCTCATAAAACATTAAACATCTCAAATGGCAGCATCTAATCTGATATGGAAACCAGTACCATGGTAAAGTCCCACTGATCACTCCTGATGATTTTGATACTTGGTGTTTAAGAATGGAGGCTTCATCAAGTCATAAGACAGCAAGATGTGGGAGTCTGTTATTACAGGACCTTACATTCCATGCACCTCTTCAGCTGCTGCTGGAGGTGGCATGATTCAAAGGAAGTGGCTGACTACTCTAAAGAAGATAGAAAAAAAGATAGATGTAGATCAGAGAGCCATGACTTCCCTCCAAACTACTCTTCCAAATGCTATCTACAGAGGATTCAGAAGTGCAAAACTGCTAAGCAGCTCTGGGATGCAATGAAGCTGATGTATGAAGGGTCTACTGAAGCAAAAGAAAAAAGAAAGACCTTCTGAAGCAGCAGTTGAGAACTCCACCTTCAAAACAGGTGAAACCATGACTTAATAATACTTCAGGTAGTTGAGATTGTGGACACTCTGGCAGATATTGGAGTGAAACTGTGTGGTCTCAAAAGGACTGAAAATCTTAAGACCCTCTACTTCTTACTGATTATA
Organism: Flaveria linearis; assembly: GCA_024085815.1. Taxonomy (NCBI): domain Eukaryota; kingdom Viridiplantae; phylum Streptophyta; class Magnoliopsida; order Asterales; family Asteraceae; genus Flaveria; species Flaveria linearis. The sequence continues at coordinate 54,072,782 of CM044011.1, read as the reverse complement.
TGGCATACTCAGTGGTTACTAGATGGAGATGAACATGCAAAATCCATCTGGCAACTCTAGCAATCAGTAGAGTTCTGCTGAGTGCATTGCTAAAGAAAACATATATAGGTCCTATAACTTAGAGATGATATCTGATCTTGAGTCCTTGAACTCTTAAAATCTGATTTCAAAAGAGCTAAAAATGAGTAGTGTTAAAAATAGAAGACTTAAAGAAAACCATTTCAACTTTTAAACATGAGCATACCAACTACAGGACTCAAATCAAGGGTCTCATCACTAAGTTAACTGAGTTCCAGGCTGAGCTAGTGATCAACAAAGCCAAGGCAGAGAAAACATGTTCTTGAAGAAGAGACCTTCAAGAACATAATATCCTCATCCTGCATTCCAAAGTGTATTATCAGAACAAACAGGGACTGAGATCTAGTAAGATAGCTCCTTCACACACTTCTATATGTAAGATCTCAAGGTGTGGAACTAGTTAATTCCATCCATAGTCCTAGTGATGAAGAGGATGAAGAGGAGATAGTGAAGAATAGATATGGAAAAAGTGAAGAAGATCATTCTAACAAGGGTCACTATTCTCCTGAGGAGAGGAAGAAGTCAGGGATGATTAAGCCCAAGAGGAAGAACTTGATCCGAGTAGCTAAGAGAAGATCCAAGAGAGCTCAAGAGATCAAGGCCACCTTCAAATCCAAGCGAAAAAAGTCTTCATCTCTGTAGGTTTTGAAGTGGCAAAAATTAAGGATACAACCTTGAACTCTAGTACCAGAGTTTAAGTTCATGTTAAGTACATCCCTGTGCAGGAATAAAGACTGATCAGCTGAGTAACACTGCTACACAACATGAACCATCCACCTCCAAAAGCAAGCCCCACCCTAGGAAGCTTGCTACAACATCTAAAAAAATAAAGATGGAGATGGAAAGTGATCAAACTCAGTCTTCCATTCATAAGAAGACTCTTAGAAGAAAGCAAGTTATGTGTATTATGTGTGGCAGTACTTCTCATCTTGCTAAGGATTGCATCTACAATCCCAAAGTCTGTCAACACAACAAGGAAGAAGACTTCTGAGAGAGGCAGGAAAATGAAAGCTCTAAAAGAAATATGTTCTTCTTTCAAAAGCTCCAAAATGAAAATGAAGACAATTTAAAAATTACCTTCGGAAGAAAATTTGGTCTCGGAAGAAAATTGGTTTCGGAAGAAAGGAATGCTTCCGAAGCACTGAAGCTTGCTGCAGTGAAAGCAAGATCTTCTGAAGGGCCAGTCTCCAAAACTTTGAAGTTGTATAAACTTATAAGCTTTAAAGGTCAAGTCTAATCTTCCAAAGATGGTGTGGAAGATAAAGGAGACCATGTGACTGAGAATTCTTCATTAACAACAACAAATGATCCTCAAAGTCTCAGTATAGGATCAATTACTGTTGCATTGTCTTCAGTTTATTTGAAGAGCCCAAGACCACTGAGGCTTGATGTGACACCCAAAATTTTACATTACGAAACTTCGTTAGTCTCGTTAAGTCTTGCATACACGTGTCTTGAGCACACACTGGTTGCCAATTAACGTTGGTGACCTAATGATAATTATAATGTTAGATTAATGATAATTACTGATTATGTGATTGTTGCGTTATGTTTATGTGCTTGTGTGTTTACATGTAAATTGAGAATTAATCGCGTAACGTGGAAACGTGTGTATAAATTTGTATGTTTTGTGTTTTATAAAGATTAAATGTGTAATTGTTACTATGAGTTATATGTTTATTATTTTTAGTTTAAAAATACTTTTAAAAAGAGTTTAAGGCTTACTTTTATAAAAATGCAAAACACAAGGGTTAAATGGTAAATATACAAAATTTATAAACACAAAACGCCTCTAGAACCTCCATCCCTCATTTGGCCGACTATCCCCTTCTACACCTTCCCACTTCGAAATCAACCAAGAATAAGTAGGTTGCTGCGATTTTGGTTCGATTTCAGGCCATACAACAAGTTACAAGCATCAATTTGTGTTCTATTGCAAGAATTAAAGGTTAGTTTTAAGGTTTTGTGAAGTTCTATGTGGCCAAAGGTCCTAGGGACGAATTGATGTTCTTGGATGTCGAATTGTTGTGTTTGATGATGCTAGTGGTTAGTTTGATGGTATACATGTTGCTTGATATTGATTATGCAAGAATTATAAGTTTTTGATGAATAATTCATAGGCTATGATACATGATGAACCCTAAATTCGAAATTGAGATTGATTACTTGAAATGATGGTTAATCCATGTTAGTATTATGGTATTGATGCTAGATTAGGTATCAAATTCATGTTTGGTTATGGATTTTGGATATTCTAGCCAAATTAGGTCAACTAGAAACTTTAATTTGGGGAAACTTCATGATTGATCAAATTGATGTGTTAATAGTTGTATGATGTTAATTAGATGCTATGACCTGCTCTAAAAATGATTCTTGTATTGGGAAATCATTATGTGGTATGTGGGGTATGACAAATGTGAATGTGTACACGTTCGGATATCTGGCAGATTGCATACTCTGTTTTTATCACGACATAACCAAATGAAGACAAACCAAAAACTCGCTTTCTTGAGTCTAACATGTTCTCATGGAGTCTAGTTTTCAAATATCCAACCTTGTCCAATTTGGACGTGTAAAACGTGAGTTATGATCATTTTAGTGAAGTGTGGTCAGAAACAAACTTTCTAACAGATTCTGAGTCTCATTTTGTATGTGCCACGAACAGTCATAACAGGTCCAAATGATGTGTTTCTAGTGCCCAAATAGTTTGTTACTGAGTCTAGTTTCCAGAAAGGGTAACCACACTCCAATTTGAGGTGGTTAAGTTGGTGTTTTACCTGTTTTCGCTAGAAGGGTCAATTCTGTCCTCTTGGACAGAATGTATGTGTTGACTTGTTTGATGTGCCATTTTCATTCATAAAACCTGAGACCAAACCCTATGGTCAAAATTTTTCCTAGGAATCCTCTGAACTCCAGAAAAAGAATTAACCAATAGTTATTTTCAAATGGGAGTTATGCACATTTGGCAAGATAACTCCTGCAGCCCTCCGGTGAGAACTGCTGTAACATTTGAGTTTTTCTGTAACTCCAGGCCCTAAAACCTAAAACAACTTTTCATATACATAATGACTTATAGGAGAGCCTACTGGAGTTTAGCCTTGGCCTAAATCCTTGGTGGTTATGTGTTTGACCGTATCTTCCGAACACCTAGAATCTGCCGGAATACGCAGATTCTGGAAAACGAATACCTACAACCTGTAACATATTTACTTGGCTTTTGCGTGTAATGTTAGTGCTACTAGAACTTATTTTTATGGTATAAGTTATGAATTGGACATGTTTTGACGTTAGGATCATGCTAGAGTATTTATTAAGGATGCTTATTGTGATGAAATGTGTTATTGGTTTGTATGGAACTTGATGATCATGTATGATGTTGAATGATGATTACTAATTAGGACATCATGTTTGGGACTGGAAATTGATTGTATGATGTATGTGAACCATGATTGAGGAATGATATGTTACTTAAAGGAATTACAAACTCATAATGTCACCAACAGGTCAAACTGGTCAACCGGGTCAAACATGTCTATTTTTCTGAAACCTTGAGTTTTTAGTTTTGTGTGCTTAGGGTTCCACATGTTCTCGGTTTACACGTACTTATGCACTTACATGATTTAGGTAACCTTTGAAGGTTTTCAGTTCACTTACTCTCTAAGTAAAACTTTAAATAGTTGTTACGCATACCAGGTGTATATACAACCCCACTTTTACTTTATACTCCTTTCGGGGGAGAGAAACATGCTGCTTTCATAAACGTTACATTACATTGGGTTTTTGTAATACTGCATATACATGATACTATGGTGTTATACTTTGCCCTTCGGACCGTAATATGTAAATAGCGAGGTGATTGTTAGTAGATCTACTGGGATTGACATACCCCACCTGGGCTAGTCGCGCTAGCTTGACTGGAGGTCAAACGGGTGAACGGTCAGCCTGTTTACAGTGTTGTGGTGGGGAAACCATAGCCGGGCATACATTATTACTATTGATTTCATGTCAGCTCAGGTCGCGACTTCATACACATAGTGATTGATATGGGCTAGCTACCCATTATATGCTGTGATTACTAAATCGGGAATTACATTACTGATACTTGTTGTTTTCTGATAAACCTGTGAACTCACCAGTCTTGTACTGACTTTTGCATGTTTTCTCTCAGGATATTGAAATGGCACGTTTAGGAGCACAGCATCCACTGCATTTCATTCCGCATTCACCCCAAACTATTATCAAGATTTAAATTCATTTACATTTCATAAATAGGATTGGACGCGTGTTTGCGTGTTCCAAACCGTTGTTAAATGTTTCCTGTTTTTGCTTTCAATACTAAATACAAGTTGGTTTATTTCATTATTACTAAGCAACTTATATGATTTGTAATTGTCGAGTCGTTTGGGTAACTTGATGCTTATCTGAGATCCTGGTTATGTCACACGCTGGCGGTAAAACGCTTGTGGAAATTGAGTGGTGTGATGAGTGGTATCAGAGCATTAGTTATAGCGAACTAAAATGAACTTTGCATCTTATTTGCATTGCATTTGGACTATAGCTGGATTTGCATTTGTACACACACATAGATTACTAAGCTGTGCTTACTTAATTTGGTTTCCTGAGAACTTTTGCTTTAACATATCTTGTAAGCTTACGATTACAGGGATGGTGGCTCGAGTTGCTGTGAGTCACGGGAGGGGTTACTTATGAATTGCTGAACCTTATGATCCTTTCGTATACTTTGATTGATCGACCCCGATATAATACATACATATTTGGTACTTCTATCGTTGATTACCACTGTAGACAAGATATGTTAGCTTGATAGGTGGAACCGGGGGTGATCATGCAAAGCAAATTACCATTACGGGTGCACACGTAATTGTAATTTGTCGTGCATGCTAAGTCCGGTGAATTTGGTCGGGTGGTAACATTGTAGTCAGTATAAGTCATCATTTCTATATCTTGAGCAAGAAAGTCTCAGTTTTCATAGAACATAGCTACTGATTGGAAACTATCTATTAGTTCTACTCGTATGAATGCTCCACTCTTACCTCAAATTTGGATGAAATTCAAACCATAACATTTGGTTAATCCTCGGATTCGGACCGATTCTCTAGCTTGTCTATTTCTTTAAATCCTTGAATTTCTCTTCCTTTTTATTCCAAGATAAAAGAATGTCTGGAAGAGGATGTGGACGCGGGAGAGGTAACATCTCCATGACGCCTACAGAATTGGTGGCGCTAATCAATCAGAGTGTTACCGCAGCGTTGGCAAGCCAACACCCTCCACAACAGAATCCCATTGGGCAACCAGTTTGCACCTACAAATCCTTTATGGACTGCAAACCTAATCCATTCAGGGGAACCGAGGGAGCAGTGGACTGCTCCGTTGGTTCGAAAAGCTGGAGTCGGTGTTTGAAATCTGTAACTTCCCTGCCGAGAGTAGGGTGAAATATGCTGCTGGTACCATGGATGTGCTGCACTGAGCTGGTGGAATACGCAAGTCCAGATGTTGGGTGTTAAAGCTGCAAATGCCATGACTTGGGAAGAATTCAAGAGTTTGCAAAGAGGAATACTGTCCCAGAGTTAAAGTGCAGAAACTAGAAACTAAATTCTGGAATTTAAAAATGGTGGGTTCCGAGATTGAAATCTACACGACTCGTTCCCAAGAGTTGGCTACCTTATGTCCCACTATGATCAACCGGGCTTACAAACGAGGTTGATAGGTACATCGATGGATAGTACCGGAAATACAGAGCATGGTCACCACTGCTAGACCAGCTACCATTCAGGAAGCTATCCAACTGGCCTACAAGCTGACTGACCGGGCGTCACTCAGGGTAAACTGCCCGCGTGGTGCTGTATCTGGTTCCAACGATGACAAGAGGAAATGGGAACCATCTACCAGTGGGAAGCAATCTTCATCCTCTACTCATCAACCCCAACACAAGAAGTTCAACCCGTCCCAATCTTCTCATGACATGGGGAATTCGGGTGGCTATCATGGAAACCTTCCGAAGTGCAACAAGTGTAAGTTCATCATGCTGGACAATACACAAGGAACACTTGTGAGAAGTGTGGAAACTTTGGGCATGTTGCTAAAACTACAGAGTAAACCTCTCGGGAAAAGCACCTAGCAGCAGCAGAACTACAACCAGACTGGCTGTTATGAATGCGGTCAACCGGTCACTTTAAAGGGAATGTCCCAGGCTAAAAGGAAATGAAATAGTGGTGCTACTGATATACTTAATTGATTCATAGGAGAGCCTACTTGAGTTTTCAAATGTAAAACTCTCCTATTTTGCAGGAACAGTTGAGGACCAAGAAAAATGTATGGATCATTGAACTGGTTGTTCCAGACACATGACATGCAATGGCTATTTGCTCCAAAACTTTGAAAGAATTGATGGACGACCAATGCTTTTGGAGGAGATGTTAGAGGGTTACATTACAGGAAGGGGCAGGGTCACAAATGATACGCTCAGCATTGAGAAGGTAAACTTTGTTAAGGAGCTTGGATACAATTTACTGAGCGTATCCTAATTATATGACCAGAGACATAACATGCTCTTCACTGAGCATGAGTGTATTGTTCTCAAGCCCAGGGTGGCGATTCCTTAAGAGCATATCTTGCTTAGAGCACCCCGGAAAGGGAACATGTACAATATGGATTTACAGGAAACATCCCCTTCAGGAGAAGTTTCTTGCTTTTTGTCTAAGGCCAATAGTGATAAGTCTTTCCTTTGGCATAAAAGAATGTGCCATGTAAACTTTAAGAACATGAACAAGTTAATTAAGAATGATTTGGTAACTGGAATGCCAAAGAAAGAGTTACAAGTGATGATCATGTGTTGCATGCCTGAAAGGGAAACAACACTTGGTGTTCACATGCCAAAGGAAAAGAACTCCATCACTACTCCCTTATACTTATTACACATGGATCTCTTTGGCCCCACTAGTATGATGAGTATAGGAAGGACCTCATGCTGTTTAGTGATCACAAATGATTTCACAAGATACACTTGGGTCTTCTTCCTTAGAACTAAAGATGAAACTCTTGAGATCTTGAAGAACTTCATTCTGAAAATTTAGAATCAAAGTGATCACAAGGTCAAGATCATAAGATGTGATCAAGGAACTAAATTAACAAAAACCAATCCTTAACACATTTTGTGCTGAACAGGATATTACAAGACAATATAGTGCTCCCAGGACTCCTCAGCAAAATGGTGTTGCTGAGAGGAGAAACATGACCCTTATTAAAGCTACAAGAACCATGCTGTCTGACTTTAAACTGCCCATCCCCTTTTGGGCAGAGGCAGTTAACACTGCCTGCTATGTGTAGAATAGAGTTTTAGTAGTCAAGATTGATGGTAAGACTTCTTATGAACTATGGCACAAAAGAAGACTTTCATGGTTTTTTCAGATCATTTGGATTGGATGTCCCTGCACCATCTTGAATACCAAAGATCAAGTAGCCAAGTTTGTTGAGAAATCAGATGATGGCCACTTTATTGGATACTTCCCAAGCTAAGGCTTACAGAGTATATAATCTCAGAACTAGAGTAGTTGAGGATCAACCAATGTGATCTTCAATGAGCACACTCCTTGTGTGAAAGGTTCTGGTCTTGATTGACTATTTGATCTTGAATTAGTTACCAACTGTTTTCACAAATCTTATGAAGATGTTTCAGGTTCTACCAATAATACATCAACAGATGATCCTGATCCAAGGTTTGAGCTGAGAAGACTAACAAGACTACTACTTCAGCTCCAGTTGTAACTAACCCTGCAGGTGAAGTTTCTATCAGCATAACAATGACAGATCAAGATGATACATCTAAAGTGCCTAAAAATTCCAGCTCAGAGGCACAAAATACAGTGGAAGGAACTTCAAATGTAGGAAGACATAGTAGCGGTGGTAGTGATCAAGAATTTCTTGATATTGATAACCACTCCATTGAAGACAGCATCAATGATGTCACACACTCATTGGATCGAGCTTTCTTGATAAGTGTACTGATGTGGTGGGAGGCACTTCATTTCCATATCTAAACTTCTCAAATTTAGATCATTCTAATCAAGTTGCTGTGATCCCTCAACTTAGGATCCACAAGCCACATCCTACCATAAACATCATTGGGGATGTTGACAAAGGAGTGAGAACAAGAGGACAAACCTATGATAAAAATATTTGTCTATACTCTTGCTTCTTGTCCAGTTAGAGCCAAAGAAGTTTGATGAGGCTTTGAAGGATGAAAGTTGCATTGAAGCAATGCAAGAGGAGCTGCTTTAATTCAAAAGACAAAAAGGTTTAATCAGTCTTCATAACTATCATAGGAACCAAATGGGTGTTTAGGAATAAGAAAGATGATAGAGGACTTGTCATCAAGAACAAGCAAGACTAGTTGTTCAAGGATATATACACATAAGAAGAAAGAATTGATTACACTGATGTTTTTGCTCCAGTAGCGAGACTTGAAGCTGTTAGGATATTCCTCGCGTTTGTTGTATCCAAGGACTTCAAGGTCTACGAACTGATGTCAAGTGTGCATTTGTATATGGGGTGATTGATGAAGAGAGTGTATGTCAAATAGCCACCTGGCTTTGCAGACCCAGATCATCCTGATTATGTCTGCAAGCTTGATAAAGCTCTTTATGGGCTGCACCAAGCTCCAAGAAAGTGGTATGAGATACTATCAGTACCTCTGTTAGCATGGCTACAAGATAGGTACTATAGATGGAACTCTCTTTATCAAAGGAATAGGAAATAACTTGATGCTGGTTCAATATATGTAGATGACATTATCTTTGGATCAACTAATCCAAAGCTCTGCAAAGACATTGAGAAGCTGATGAAGTTCAGATTTGAAATGAGTGCCATAGGAGAACTCAATTTCTTTCTAGCACTTCAAGTGAAGCAAGTTGAAAATGACATCTTCATAGTTAGTTAAAGTATGTACATGACATACTTACAAGATTCAACATGACTGAATGTAAGGTTGCAAACACACCATAGCCCAAAACCACTCACTTGGACCTTATCTTGAGGGGGAGTGTGTAGATGAACATCTTTATAGGGCTATCATTGGGTCTCTTATGTATCTTACAGCCAGAAGGTCTATATCATGTTTGCTACATGCATATGTGCAAGATATCAAGCTAATCCCAAGATGTCACACGTGGTTGTTGTCAAAATGATTCTTAGATATCTAAGGGTGCTCCTAAGCTAGGCCTTTTATATCCAAAGAATTCTAACTTTAATCTATATTTATATACAAATAGTGACTATGGTGGCTGTAACATAACTATAAAGTCCATATCAGGGGGATGTCAATTCCTTGGTGGAAGGATAGTCTTATGGCAATGCAAGAAACAATCTTGTGTATCTACATCAACTGCTGAAGCTGAATACATGCTCTTTCAAGCTGTTGTGCTCAAATACTTTGGATTCAGAATCATATGCTAGACTATGGATACAACTTCAAAGAGACTCCCATCCACATAGACAACAACAGTGCTATCTCTATCACAGAGAATCCTGTGCAACACTCAAGGACAAAGCACATCAACATCAGGTATCATCTAATTAGAGATAATCATGAAAAGGGATTTATAAAACTAATCAAGCTTAATACAAATAAACAATATGTAGCTCTGTTGACAAAGGCTTTTGATGAACAGAGATTTAAATCTCTTATATAGCTATTAGGATGATTAACCTTGATAGATTTCTTAAACTTAATCTATATTATTTCTAAAAGGAATTGTGTGTCGTAAGTTGTCTATTTATCACCTACATAAGCCCATTTTACCTTGGGAGAGAAATCTTTTTCCACTGATATTTTTAACATTTTGAAAATTATCAAGTGTATTTCTTTCGAAAGACATTAATATTGCCTTTGGAAGAAATTTAAGTCTTCAAATCACATGACTACTTAAAAAAAATTACCTCGGAATAAATACTTACATTTCTTCCGAAGCCAAAATATGCTTCTAAGTACTTATATGTATTTGAAGAACAAATTTCTTCCGAAAGCAATTATGCCTCAGAAGTTTTATCTCTTTAAGCATAATTTTCAACTCTTAATATCTTTCGAAACCAAATACTATTCGAAAGAGAAAATATTACAAATAATTTTTCTTCGAAGCCGTTTTTTCACTAAGCTTAGAAATATCTTCCTAAGTCAAAATTTGGCTTTGGAAGTTTTCACAAAGCTTCCGAAGACAATAACCTTCGGAAGAGTTTCAACTTCCAAGAAAACTACCTTTTTGGGCACTTTCTCAAAGGTGGGACCGACATTCGGACTTCAAAGTTTATCCTTTTGCATTAACTTTGTCTTAAGTCCATTTCATATAAATGTACCAACGGTTCCCCCCTCTTTCACTATCTTCTTCATCTGCAAATTCTATAAATATAAATTTCCACTCACCGCCTTTGTTCTTACCTTCTTCACCTCAAAGCTACCACAAATGACCAACTTTGATCACAGAAACCAACCAAATTTTCCATGCAGCTTCAAAGGTAACACAATCAGGTTGCTCTATTAAATTTAAGAAAGATCCAAGTTTCTCAGAGGGTGTCGTTTTCTTTCTTTGTCTCACTACTTCACCTCCCTCCTACAATCTCTCCCCAGCCATTATACACATCAAAAGAGAATTCAATGTTGTTAGTCATGCTTACCTGAAAAAGCATACTCAAAATGGTCAACATAAAGTTGGTGAGATCATAGGTTTAAATCCAGACAAAATATTTTGGATGCATCAATTACAACAACCTGTTCTTACTAATCTGATAATTCATACTGTCACGAAATAATTCATAAAATCAGATAATATAGCATCACAACACTCATCCTGTTGGTGCAAGAAATATTCCTAAGTAGCGCTACTTATATTATCAACGGTTCTACATCCGAATAAATGGTTGTATCACAAATGACAGTATATCTCAAAAATATAAAAATAGTGCATCAAACATAACAGTATGCTTTTTCCCCGAAAAACTTTATAAATACAAAAAATGGGGCTATGAGTCTCACATTTACTCCAAATTGTAACCTATAAAAATAAATTTTATAAGTTAGATACAAAAATTTCTTTAAAATTTTTAGAACCTCAGATGGAAACAATTACTAAAACTTTAGTAGCAATATTATAGATATATTACCATAAAATTTCCAACTTCGATTTTATTATATATAAATTGTTATAAATTATTACAAACTCATCATAAATCACTAAAAATAGTTACTGTCGTCCATTAATTCCCAAATTTTTACAGAATATTACTCAAACAAATTAGAATAATTCATAAATTTATTGAGGTCTAACTCACAGTAGATTTGTTTCCGTAATTTTTTAATAAAAAAATTAGTAAAAATAGCTATACAACTCCGAAAATTATGAAATTTTACATTCTGTTGAGTTTGATTTATCATAGCTTCAGTGAATTTCTCAATATTTATTACACTATTAATTATTTCTTTTTATTTTTCCTTTACAGATCACATAAAAACTCATATCTCAATCATAACAAGGAAATAAATTACAAAATAATTCCTAGAGCTTCTATGTTATATAAGAATCTTTTGTGATTTTTCCAGAATTTTTATAAATTTATTTCTATTTTTAAGAATTTTCTTTTGTTTACCTTAAATAATTTGTATAAACTATTTTTCTTATTATATTTCTACCAAAATTCAAAGAATGATATTTCAGTATCTTTAGAAAGCTTTTTCAATATTTATTCTCACCATCGCTATTATTTAGTATTTTTACTTGATTTTTTAATATTTCAGAGTTAATCTTCTATAAATCCCAAAACTCCTTTTTATCACAAGTTTCCTGAAATTTTTAGTTTTTAACATTTCATTACTGTGAGTTTATGAAAATATAGAATTTCAAGATGTTAGGATTAGTTTTTATGTTTAGATACACCAAAACTAGTTACCTATTTGTTTATAACACGTGTAACCATTGATCTCTAGATATTTTAAACAGATTATAACCTTATGAATAACGAGGAAAAGGAACTGATGATGATCGAGGGATGGTCGGGGGTGTCTTGAATCCTCAACTTGAGAAACGATTCTTGATCTTGGTGTGTACTTTGATGGTAGCCGAGAGAAGTTTAGAGGTGTATGGGATTGTGGTGGTCGCGGTTGTTGATGGTTGTTTGAGGGCCGAGAGGAACAAGTTATGCGGTGGTTGCGTGGGTCGTGGTTGATGGGGTGATGCTGTTTGTGGATGTAACAACGAGAGAAAGAAAACAAGGATGTGGAGATATTGGTGGTTGCTATAAAAATTGAGAGAGAGTTGGTGGTGGTTACGGTTTGTAGGTGTTTGTAAAGACCAAAAGATGAAAGGTGGTTGATGGTAATGTGGCTGCCTCCTTCAGTCGAGAGGTATACATATACTAAGAGGTGGTGTTAGTCATGATTACTCTAGGTTCATAGGGTAGTGATTAGGCATTTTATAGCTTTGATTAGTTGGATTCTAGATGGCTAGGTGGCAAGTTCTTGGAGACCCTTTGGCGCTAGGTGTCGAACCAAGAGTGCATGAGTCACTAGTTTACTTAATGCTAGCTTAACTATGTTAATGATGTTTAATCGGGTAGATAACGAATCGGGTTGGGTGTTATTGAAGCTTTAGTATTTAAGTGTTTGTGGTTTATTTAGCTTGAAACATTGAATTGTTTTTGATAATATTTTGGTACCATAACTTATAATGCCTAAGTATATAAAATATATGTTCATGCATACATAATCTTCATGCATGCAAGCATGCATACGTAACATGTATATATGCATAATAAACAAACATGTTTTACTCATGTATATATGTAAGGTATTATAATATATATATATACATAATTACTGAAACACATGCTAGTTAAATATATTTATGAATGTATAAAAATACATTTAGATACAAACTCGTCCAACCTTATTTTTAGGGTTGTTACAACCTTGCATGAAGAAGTTTACGTGACCCAACCCCAAGATTATGAACCCAATTTCCACCATTATATATGAAAGCTTCGTAAGTCTCTTTATGGCAACAGGACGCCCGTGCATAAGCTTAGAAATTTTCTTGTTGCTCCGGACTTCTGTGAATCCATAGCCAATTCCTTCCATATACATTAACAACCAAGATGGTATCACCTGTAACGTACTAGTCTATATGGATGACATTATTTTAACTGGTATTCACCCTACATATGTTCTGTAAGGTCTGATATAAAGGTGATACAACCAAAGTAACTAAAGGCTTCCTGCATGCATGTACTCAGTACCAAGTAGAAGTTGCTTCGGAAGTTTTATACTTGGGGCAAGAATTTCTCTAAGTATAAAATCTTCCAAAGCCAAAGTTGTTGCGGAAGCTTTACATTATACTCAGAAATATCCTGTGTAAAATCTTCCGAAGCCAAAGACCAAATCTTACGAAGCTAAAAGATCAAGTCTTTCAATGCTTCAAAGACAAAGTCTTCCAAAGCCAAAAAAGTGAAGACTGATTTCCTCCAAAGACATAGAAGAACATGCTTTTCTCTGATGTACTTTTGCATAAAGCTGACTTACTTTCCATTGCATCTCTGAAGACTAACCAACTTGCATGAGTTGGTGAAAATGTCCATGCTTTTGTAACTGTACATTGAGGTCTTAAGTCTATAACTTTCTATTTTATGTACTTTTATCCTTTTTATAATATCTTAGAATATGAGCTATGGCATGTCATAGTCACTAGTCAAAAGACAATCTGCCTTTTGACTCTGCATTGATTTTATTGTCTTTTAATGTTCCAACTGGCTTTCCAAGTATAGCCGGTTGTAGGATGTAGTATAAAGTATCTTTGGGTCTTGTATTGTAAATGAACTTATGCATTATAACTCTTATAAGAGAACTTGAGATTAATATACAACATTCTTGAAAACCATATATTGTTCTTGAATTCTATCTCACTGTTGCTTGTGTTCTTTACATCTTGTTCTTAAATCTGGTTCCCTATTTGATCTGTTAAGTGTTCTAACACTCTCATCATTGTGAGACTGATTGTATTGACTATCCCTTAACTGGTCCTGCAATTGGTATCAGAGCATTCTAGGCTCTTGATTCTAAGATCTCACCATCTTAAATCTCCTCAGTTCTCATAAAACACTTAACATCTCAAATGGCAGCATCTAATCTGATATGGAAACAGTACCATGGTAAAGTCCCCACTGATCACTCCTGATGATTTTGATACTTGGTGTTTAAGAATGGAAGGCTTCATCAAGTCATAAGACAGCAAGATGTGGGAGTCTGTTATTACAGGACCTTACATTCCATGCACCTCTTCAGCTGCTGCTGGAGGTGGCATGATTCCAAAGGAAGTGGCTGACTACTCTAAAGAAGATAGAAAAAGAATAGATGTAGATCAGAGAGCCATGACTGCCCTCCAAACTACTCTTCCAAATGCTATCTACAGAGGATTCAAGAAGTGCAAAACTGCTAAGCAGCTCTGGGATGCAATGAAGCTGATGTATGAAGGGTCTACTGAAGCAAAAGAAAACAAGAAAGACCTTCTGAAGCAGCAGTTTGAGAACTCCACCTTCAAAAACAGGTGAAACCATGACTTAATAATACTTCAGGTATGTTGAGATTGTGGACACTCTGGCAGATATTGGAGTGAAACTGTGTGGTCATCAAAAGGACTGAAAATCTTAAGACCCTCACTCTTACTGATTTATATGGCATACTCAGGGTTACTAGATGGAGATGAACATGCAAAATCCATCTGGCAACTCTAGCAATCAGTAGAGTTCTGCTGAGTGCATTGCTAAAGAAAACATATATAGGTCCTATAACTTAGAGATGATATCTGATCTTGAGTCCTTGAACATCTTAAAATCTGATTTCAAAAGAGCTAAAAATGAGTAGTTGTTAAAAATAGAAGACTTAAAGAAAACCATTTCAACTTTTAAACATGAGCATACCAACTACAGGACTCAAATCAAGGGTCTCATCACTAAGTTAACTGAGTTCCAGGCTGAGCTAGTGATCAACAAAGCCAAGGCAGAGAAAACATGTTCTTGAAGAAGAGACCTTCAAGAACATAATATCCTCATCCCTGCATTCCAAAGTGTATTATCAGAACAAACAGGGACTGAGATCTAGTAAGATAGCTCCTTCACACACTCTACTATATGTAAGATCTCCAAGGTGTGGAACTAGTTAATTCCATCCATAGATCCTAGTGATGAAGAGGATGAAGAGGAGATAGTGAAGAATAGATATGGAAAAAGTGAAGAAGATCATTCTAACAAGGGTCACTATTCTCCTGAGGAGAGGAAGAAGTCAGGGATGATTAAGCCCAAGAGGAAGAACTTGATCCGAGTAGCTAAGAGAAGATCCAAGAGAGCTCAAGAGATCAAGGCCACCTTCAAATCCAAGCAGAAAAAAGTCTTCATCTCTGTAGGTTTTGAAGTGGCAAAAATTAAGGATACAACCTTGAACTCTAGTACCAAGAGTTTAAGTTCATGTTAAGTACATCCCTGTGCAGGAATAAGACTGATCAGCTGAGTAACACTGCTACACAACATGAACCATCCACCTCCAAAAGCAAGCCCACCCTAGGAAGCTTGCTACAACATCTAAAAAAATAAAGATGGAGATGGAAAGTGATCAAACTCAGTCTTCCATTCATAAGAAGACTCTTAGAAGAAAGCAAGTTATGTGTATTATGTGTGGCAGTACTTCTCATCTTGCTAAGGATTGCATCTACAATCCCAAAAGTCTGTCAACACAACAAGGAAGAAGACTTCTGAGAGAGGCAGGAAAATGAAAGCTCTAAAAGAAATATGTTCTTCTTTCAAAAGCTCCAATGAAAATGAAGACAATTTAAAATTACCTTCGGAAGAAAATTTGGTCTCGGAAGAAAATTGGTTTCGGAAGAAAGGAATGCTTCCGAAGCACTGAAGCTTGCTGCAGTGAAAGCAAGATCTTTGAAGGGCCAGTCTCAAAATTTGAAGTTGTATAAACTTATAAAGCTTTAAGGTCAAGTCTAATCTCCAAAGATGGTGTGGAAGAAAGGAGACCATGTGACTGGAATCTTCATTAACAAATGATTCAAAGTTCAGTAAGGATCAATTACTCATTGCAGTTATTAGAAGATATGAGCCAAGACGAGAGATGTGAACATGCTTCTTTCATCTGTAGTCTCTGTGCTTGTATACGTACTTTTCCGTTAATTCTTACTACACTGTGTTGACACTAACTTGTACCTTGTAATTAATTGACCTTATTAATATATGTTAGATTAATGATAATGTTACTGATTATGTGATTGTTGCGTTATGTTTATGTGCTTGTGTGTTTTACATGTAAATTGAGAATTAATCGCGTAACGTGGAAACGTGTGTATAAATTTGTATGTTTTGTGTTTATAAAGATTAAATGTGTAATTGTTACTATGAGTTATATGTTTATTATTTTAGTTAAAAAATACTTTTAAAAAGAGTTTAAGGCTTACTTTTAAAAAATGCAAAACACAAGGGTTTAAATGGTAAATATACAAATTATAAACACAAACGCCTCTAGAACCTCCCATCCCTTCATTTGGCCGACTATCCCCTTCTACACCTTCCCACTTCGAAATCAACCAAGAATAAGTAGGTTGCTGCGATTTTGGTTCGATTTCAGGCCATACAACAAGTTACAAGCATCAATTTGTGTTCTATTGCAAGAATTAAAGGTTAGTTTTAAGGTTTTGTGAAGTTCTTATGTTGGCCAAAGGTCCTAGGGACGAATTGATGTTCTTGGATGTCGAATTGTTGTTGTTTGATGATGCTAGTGGTTTAGTTGATGGTATACATGTTGCTTGATATTGATTATGCAAGAATTATAAGTTTTTGATGAATAATTCATAGGCTATGATACATGATGAACCTAAATTCGAATTGAGATTGATTACTTGAAATGATGGTTAATCCATGTTAGTATTATGGTATTGATGCTAGATTAGGTATCAAATTCATGTTTGGTTATGGATTTTAGATATTCTAGCCAAATTAGGTCAAACTAGAAACTTTAATTTGGGGAAACTTCATGATTGATCAAATTGATGTTGTTTAATAGTGTATGATGTTAATTAGATGCTATGACCTGCTCTAAAAATGTCTTGTATTGGGAAATCATTATGTGGTATGTGGGGTATGACAAATGTGAAATGTGTACACGTTCGGATATCTGGCAGATTGCATACTCTGTTTTTATCACGACATAACCAAATGAAGACAAATCAAAAACTCGCTTTCTTGAGTCTAACATGTTCCTCATGGAGTCTAGTTTTCAAAATATCCAACCTTGTCCAATTGGACGTGTAAAACGTGAGTTATGATCATTTTAGTGAAGTGTGGTCAGAAACAAACTTTCTAACAGATTCTGAGTCTCATTTTGTATGTGCCACGAACAGGTCATAACAGGTCCAAATGATGTGTTTCTAGTGCCCAAATAGTTGTTACTGAGTCTAGTTTCCAGAAAGGGTAACCACACTCCAATTTGAGGTGGTTAAGTTGGTGTTTTACCTGTTTTCGCTAGAAGGGTCAATCTGTCCTCTTGGACAGAATGTATGTGTTGACTTGTTTGATGTGCCATTTTCATTTCATAAAACCTGAGACCAAACCCTATGGTCAAAAATTTTTCCTAGGAATCCTCTGAACTCCAGAAAAAGAATTAACCCAATAGTTATTTTCAAATGGGAGTTATGCACAATTTGGCAAGATAACTCCTGCAGCCCTCCGGTTGAGAACTGCTGTAACATTTTGAGTTTTCTAGTAACTCCAGGCCCTTAAAACCTAAAACAACTTTTCATATACATAATTGACTTATAGGAGAGCCTACTGGAGTTTAGCCTTGGCCTAAATCCTTGGTGGTTATGTGTTTGACCGTATCTTCCGAACACCTAGAATCTGCCGGAATACGCAGATTCTGGAAAACGAATACCTACAACCTGTAACATATTTACTTGGCTTTTGCGTGTAATGTTAGTGCTACTAGAACTTATTTTATGGTATAAGTTATGAATTGGACATGTTCTTGACGTTAGGATCATGCTAGAGTATTTATTAAGGATGCTTATTGTGATGAAATGTGTTAATGGTTTGTATGGAACTTGATGATCATGTATGATGTTGAATGATGATTACTAATTAGGACATCATGTTTGGGACTGGAAATTGATTGTTATGATGTATGTGAACCATGATGAGGAATGATTATGTTACTTAAAGGAATTACAACTCATAATGTCACCAACAGGTCAAACTGGTCAACCGGGTCAAACATGTCTATTTTTCTGAAACCTTGAGTTTTTAGTTTTGTGTGCTTAGGGTTCCACATGTTCTCGGTTTACACGTACTTATGCACTTACATGATTTAGGTAACCTTTGAAGGTTTTCAGTTCACTTACTCTCTAAGTAAACTTTAAATAGTTGTTACGCATACCAGGTGATTATACAACCCCACTTTTACTTTATACTCCTTTCGGGGGAGAGAAACATGCTGCTTTCATAAACGTTACATTACATTGGTTTTTGTAATACTGCATATACATGATACTATGGTGTTATACTTTGCCCTTCGGACCGTTAATATGTAAATAGCGAGGTGATTGTTAGTAGATCTACTGGGATTGACATACCCCACCTGGGCTAGTCGCGCTAGCTTGACTGGAGGTCAAACGGGTGAACGGTCAGCCTGTTTTACAGTGTTGTGGTGGGGAAACCATAGCGGGCATACATTATTACTATTGATTTCATGTCAGCTCAGTCGCGACTTCATACACATAGTGATTGATATGGGCTAGCTACCCATTATATGCTGTGATTACTAAATCCGGGAATTACATTACTGATACTTGTTGTTTTCTGATAAACCTGTGAACTCACCAGTCTTGTACTGACTTTTGCATGTTTTCTCTCAGGATATTGAAATGGCACGTTTAGGAGCACAGCATCCACTGCATTTCATTCCGCATTCACCCCAAACTATTATCAAGATTTAAATTCATTTACATTTCATAAATAGGATTGGACGCGTGTTTGCGTGTTCCAAAACCGTTGTTAAATGTTTCCTGTTTTTGCTTTCACAATACTTAAATACAAGTTGGTTTATTTCATTATTACTAAGCAACTTATATGATTTGTAATTGTCGAGTCGTTTGGTGTAACTGATGCTTATCTGAGATCCTGGTTATGTCACACGCTGGCGGTAAAACCCCGCTTGTGGAAATTGAGGGTGTGATAGAGTGGTATCAGAGCATTAGTTATAGCGAACTAAAATGAACTTTGCATCTTATTTGCATTGCATTTTGGACTATAGCTGGATTTGCATTTGTTACACACACATAGATTACTAAGCTGTGCTTACTTAATTTGGTTTCCTGAGAACTTTTGCTTTAACATATCCTTGTAAGCTTACGATTACAGGGATGGTGGCTCCGAGTTGCTGTGAGTCACGGGAGGGGTTACTTATGAATTTGCTGAACCTTAATGATCCTTTCGTATACTTTGATTGATCGACCCCGATATAATACATACATATTTGGTACTTCTATCGTTGATTACCACTGTACTGACAAGATATGTTAGCTTGATAGGTGGAACCGGGGTGATCATGCAAAGCAAATTACCATTACGGGTGCACACGTAATTGTAATTTGTCGTGCATGCTAAGTCCGGTGAATTTGGTCGGGTGGTAACATTGTAGTCAGTATAAGTCATCATTTCTATATCTTGAGCAAGAAAGTCTCAGTTTTCATAGAACATAGCTACTGATGTGGAAACTATCTATTAGTTCTACTCGTATGAATGCTCACTCTTACCTCAAATTTGGATGAAATTCAAACCATAACATTTGTGTTAATCCCTCGGATTCGGACCGATTCTCTAGCTTGTCTATTTCTTTAAATCCTTGAATTTCTCTTCCTTTTTATTCCAAGATAAAAGAATGTCTGGAAGAGGATGTGGACGCGGGAGAGGTAACATCTCCATGACGCCTACAGAATTGGTGGCGCTAATCAATCAGAGTGTTACCGCAGCGTTGGCAAGCCAACACCCTCCACAACAGAATCCCATTGGGCAACCAGTTTGCACCTACAAATCCTTTATGGACTGCAAACCTAATCCATTCAGGGGAACCGAGGGAGCAGTGGACTGCTCCGTTGGTTCGAAAAGCTGGAGTCGGTGTTGAAATCTGTAACTTCCCTGCCGAGAGTAGGGTGAAATATGCTGCTGGTACCATGGATGGTGCTGCACTGAGCTGGTGGAATACGCAAGTCCAGATGTTGGGTGTTAAAGCTGCAAATGCCATGACTTGGGAAGAATTCAAGAGTTTGCTAAAAGAGGAATACTGTCCCAGAGTTAAAGTGCAGAAACTAGAAACTAAATTCTGGAATTTAAAAATGGTGGGTTCCGAGATTGAAATCTACACGACTCGTTCCCAAGAGTTGGCTACCTTATGTCCCACTATGATCAACCGGGCTTACAAACGAGTTGATAGGTACATCGATGGACTAGTACCGGAAATACAGAGCATGGTCACCACTGCTAGACCAGCTACCATTCAGGAAGCTATCCAACTGGCCTACAAGCTGACTGACCGGGCTGTCACTCAGGGTAAACTGCCCCCGCGTGGTGCTGTATCTGGTTCCAACGATGACAAGAGGAAATGGGAACCATCTACCAGTGGGAAGCAATCTTCATCCTCTACTCATCAACCCCAACACAAGAAGTTCAACCCGTCCCAATCTTCTCATGACATGGGGAATTCGGGTGGCTATCATGGAAACCTTCCGAAGTGCAACAAGTGTAAGTTCCATCATGCTGGACAATACACAAGGAACACTTGTGAGAAGTGTGGAAACTTTGGGCATGTTGCTAAAAACTACAGAGTAAACCTCTCGGGAAAAGCACCCAGCAGCAGCAGAACTACAACCAGACTGGCTGTTATGAATGCGGTCACCCGGTCACTTTAAAAGGGAATGTCCAAGGCTAAAAGGAATGAAAATAGTGGTGCTACTGATATACTTAATTGATTCATAGGAGAGCCTACTTGAGTTTTCAAATGTAATAACTCTCCTTTATTTTGCAGGAACAGTTGAGGACCAAGAAAAATGTATGGATCATTGAACTGGTTGTTCCAGACACATGACATGCAATGGCTATTTGCTCCAAACTTTGAAAGAATTGATGGACGACCAATTGCTTTTGGAGGAGATGTTAGAGGTTACATTACAGGAAGGGGCAGGGTCACAAATGATACGCTCAGCATTGAGAAGGTAAACTTTGTTAAGGAGCTTGGATACAATTTACTGAGCGTATCCTAATTATATGACCAGAGACATAACATGCTCTTCACTGAGCATGAGTGTATTGTTCTCAAGCCCAGGGTGGCGATTCCTTAAGAGCATATCTTGCTTAGAGCACCCGGAAAGGGAACATGTACAATATGGATTTACAGGAAACATCCCCTTCAGGAGAAGTTTCTTGCTTTTTGTCTAAGGCCAATAGTGATAAGTCTTTCCTTTGGCATAAAAGAATGTGCCATGTAAACTTAAGAACATGAACAAGTTAATTAAGAATGATTTGGTAACTGGAATGCCAAAGAAAGAGTTTACAAGTGATGATCACTGTGTTGCATGCCTGAAAGGGAAACAACACTTGGTGTCTCACATGCCAAAGGAAAAGAACTCCATCACTACTCCCTTATACTTATTACACATGGATCTCTTTGGCCCCACTAGTATGATGAGTATAGGAAGGACCTCATGCTGTTTAGTGATCACAAATGATTTCACAAGATACACTTGGGTCTTCTTCCTTAGAACTAAAGATGAAACTCTTGAGATCTTGAAGAACTTCATTCTGAAAATTTAGAATCAAAGTGATCACAAGGTCAAGATCATAAGATGTGATCAAGGAACTAAATTCAAAAACCAAATCCTTAACACATTTTGTGCTGAAAAGGATATTACAAGACAATATAGTGCTCCCAGGACTCCTCAGCAAAATGGTGTTGCTGAGAGGAGAAACATGACCCTTATTAAAGCTACAAGAACCATGCTGTCTGACTTTAAACTGCCCATCACCTTTTGGGCAGAGGCAGTTAACACTGCCTGCTATGTGTAGAATAGAGTTTTAGTAGTCAAGATTGATGGTAAGACTTCTTATGAACTATGGCACAAAAGAAGACCTTTCATTGGTTTTTTCAGATCATTTGGATTGGATGTCCCTGCACCATCTTGAATACCAAAGATCAAGTAGCCAAGTTTGTTGAGAAATCAGATGATGGCCACTTTATTGGATACTTCCCAAGCTAAGGCTTACAGAGTATATAATCTCAGAACTAGAGTAGTTGAGGAATCAACCAATGTGATCTTCAATGAGCACACTCCTTGTGTGAAAGGTTCTGGTCTTGATTGACTATTTGATCTTGAATTAGTTACCAACTGTTTTCACAAATCTTATGAAGATGTTTCAGGTTCTACCAATAATACATCAACAGATGATCCTGATCCAAGGTTTGAGCTGAGAAGACTAAGCAAGACTACTACTTCAGCTCCAGTTGTAACTAACCCTGCAGGTGAAGTTTCTATCAGCATAACAATGACAGATCAAGATGATACATCTAAAGTGCCTAAAAATTCCAGCTTAGAGGCACAAAATACAGTGGAAGGAACTTCAAATGTAGGAAGACATAGTAGCGGTGGTAGTGATCAAGAATTTCTTGATATTGATAACCACTCCATTGAAGACAGCATCAATGATGTCACACACTCATTGGATCGAGCTTCTCTTGATAAGTGTACTGATGTGGGGAGGCACTTCATTTCCATATCTAAACTTCTCAAATTAGATCATTCTAATCAAGTTGCTGTGATCCCTCAACTTAGGATCCACAAGCCACATCCTACCATAAACATCATTGGGGATGTTGACAAAGAAGTGAGAACAAGAGGACAAACCTATGATAAAAATATTTGTCTATACTCTTGCTTCTTGTCCCAGTTAGAGCCAAAGAAAGTTGATGAGGCTTTGAAGGATGAAAGTTGCATTGAAGCAATGCAAGAGGAGCTGCTTTAATTCAAAAGACAAAAGGTTTAAAGTCTATATCATAGGAACCAAATGGGTGTTTAGGAATAAGAAAGATGATAGAGGACTTGTCATCAAGAACAAGGCAAGACTAGTTGTTCAAGGATATATACACATAAGAAGAAAGAATTGATTACACTGATGTTTTTGCTCCAGTAGCGAGACTTGAAGCTGTTAGGATATTCCTCGCGTTTGTTGTATCCAAGGACTTCAAGGTCTACGAACTTGATGTCAAGTGTGCATTTGTATATGGGGTGATTGATGAAGAAGTGTATGTCAAATAGCCACCTGGCTTTGCAGACCCAGATCATCCTGATTATGTCTGCAAGCTTGATAAAGCTCTTTATGGGCTGCACCAAGCTCCAAGAAAGTGGTATGAGATACTATATCAGTACCTCTGTTAGCATGGCTACAAGATAGGTACTATAGATGGAACTCTCTTTATCAAAGGAATAGGAAATAACTTGATGCTGGTTCAATATATGTAGATGACATTATCTTTGGATCAACTAATCCAAAGCTCTGCAAAGACATTGAGAAGCTGATGAAGTTCAGATTTGAAATGAGTGCCATAGGAGAACTCAATTTCTTTCTAGCACTTCAAGTGAAGCAAGTTGAAAATGACATCTTCATAAGTTAGTTAAAGTATGTACATGACATACTTACAAGATTCAACATGACTGAATGTAAGGTTGCAAACACACCCATAGCCCAAAACCACTCACTTGGACCTTATCTTGAGGGGGAGTGTGTAGATGAACATCTTTATAGGGCTATCATTGGGTCTCTTATGTATCTTACAGCCAGAAGGTCTGATATCATGTTTGCTACATGCATATGTGCAAGATATCAAGCTAATCCCAAGATGTCACACCTGGTTGTTGTCAAAATGATTCTTAGATATCTTAAGGGTGCTCCTAAGCTAGGCCTTTTATATCCAAAGAATTCTAACTTTAATCTATATTTATATACAAATAGTGACTATGGTGGCTGTAACATAACTATAAAGTCCATATCAGGGGGATGTCAATTCCTTGGTGGAAGGATAGTCTTATGGCAATGCAAGAAACAATCTTGTGTATCTACATCAACTGCTGAAGCTGAATACATTGCTCTTTCAAGCTGTTGTGCTCAAATACTTTGGATTCAGAATCATATGCTAGACTATGGATACAACTTCAAAGAGACTCCCATCCACATAGACAACAACAGTGCTATCTCTATCACAGAGAATCCTGTGCAACACTCAAGGACAAAGCACATCAACATCAGGTATCATCTAATTAGAGATAATCATGAAAAGGGATTTATAAAACTAATCAAGCTTAATACAAATAAACAATATGTAGCTCTGTTGACAAAGGCTTTTGATGAACAGAGATTTAAATCTCTTATATAAGCTATTAGGATGATTAACCTTGAATAGATTTTCTTAAAACTTAATCTATATTATTTCTAAAAGGAATTGTGTGTCGTAAGTTGTCTAATTTATCACCTACATAAGCCCATTTTACCTTGGGAGAAAATCTTTTTCCACTGATATTTTTTAACATTTTGAAAATTATCAAGTGTATTTTCTTTCGAAAGACATTAATATTGCCTTTGGAAGAAATTTAAGTCTTCAAATCACATGACTACTTAAAAAAAATTTACCTTCGGAATAAATACTTACATTTCTTCCGAAGCCAAAATATGCTTCTAAGTACTTATATGTATTTGAAGAACAAATTTCTTCCGAAAGCAATTATGCCTCAGAAGTTTTATTCTCTTTAAGCATAATTTTCAACTCTTAATATCTTTCGAAACCAAATACTATTCGAAAGAGAAAATATTACAAATAATTTTTCTTCCGAAGCCGTTTTTCACTAAGCTTAGAAATATCTTCCTAAGTCAAAATTTGGCTTTGGAAGTTTTTCACAAAGCTTCCGAAGACAAATAACCTTCGGAAGAGTTTCAACTTCCAAGAAAACTACCTTTTTGGGCACTTTCTCAAAGGTGGGACCGACATTCGGACTTCAAAGTTTATCCTTTTGCATTAACTTTGTCTTAAGTCCATTTCATATAAATGTACCCAACGGTTCCCCCTCTTTCACTATCTTCTTCATCTGCAAATTCTATTAATATAAATTTCCACTCACCGCCTTTGTTCTTACCTTCCTTCACCTCAAAGCTACCACAAATGACCAACTTTGATCACAGAAACCAACCAAATTTTTCCATGCAGCTTCAAAGGTAACACAATCAGGTTGCTCTATTAAATGTTAAGAAAGATCCAAGTTTCTCAGAGGTTTGTCGTTTTCTTTCTTTGTCTCACTACTTCACCTCCCTCACTATTGATGCTCCACTCTATAAGGATCAACTGTTGGACTTCTAAAGGACCTGCCAAGAGGTCACCATGGATGGGGAAAAGGCACTGACTGCCACAGTGCAGGGAAGGACAAACTTCATCACTCCAGCTTCAATCAACTATCATCTACAACTGGATGATGCAGAAGGTGAAATGTCCTTTCTAAACTATATTGTAAACCACTCCTTTGAGCAGATTGGCTATTAAGGTGACTTCTCAGTTAGAACCTTCAACAAAGGGAAGGTCTTTTCTTAATTGAAATACCTCCTCCATGTTATTATCCACAAGTTTGTCTAACAAACATGGAGGTTAGGATCAAATTCCATAAGACCTCTCTTTCATAGTCCATGGGATGGTTCATGGGGTCAAGTTCAGGTATTCACAATTTGTGTACAATAACTTTCTTGCATACTTGGAATCCTTAGAATATTATGTGTCCCTAGATATGTCCAGCAAATTCTCAACTGTGATCTGGGGTCACAGTTGAGGGGAACAGGTAATGTTCTAAAATTAGGACAGATGAAGCCCGACATCTTCAAGACTATAAGAAAGTGAACTGTTGGCTTCTCAGGGGTAGAAACAGTCCTAATCCTAAAAATGTTAAAGCTCATTGCTCAAGGTGATAACCTAGCAGCACCAGCCAGTGTTGGACCCACACCTTCTACTTCAAGACAACCCACACAACCACGAATAACCATCACCTACCAAAGAAAATCCAAACGAACGCCTGCTCAGGTTATTCAACCTGTGCAGGCCCCTATATCACCACCCATACAGGAAGAAGTGAACACTGGATCTCCCACTTCTCCTAAGGAGCAAACCACTCCCATCTCACAAATGTTCAGTCATGAGGTTCCTCATACTCAGACCGAAGAGCTCGTCACCCAAGAATCCTTAAGCCTTCACTC
Organism: Flaveria linearis; assembly: GCA_024085815.1. Lineage (NCBI taxonomy): Eukaryota > Viridiplantae > Streptophyta > Magnoliopsida > Asterales > Asteraceae > Flaveria > Flaveria linearis. The sequence goes on along the minus strand of CM044011.1, from coordinate 54,046,319 downwards.
AGAGTCTAGTGAATAACCTTCAGGGGAAAGCCACCATCCCCAGCCTTTAGATTTAAACCAGCCAATTCCCAATCTTTAGATTTAAACAAGCCAATTCCTAGCCTAGACTTCTATGATGATGAGGATATGACACTTAGTGAGTATCATGAGTCTCTCTTCTCTTTCCCTGCTCAAAGAGAGATGAGTACTCCTATGTCACCCATATCTAGCCCATATCATCCACCCCTACTGAGGTGGATCTTCCTGAACCTATTCAGGAGATCTATATGAAAGAGGCTCTCACTTCTACAAGTGATATATCATTAACACCTCAACCATGGAAACCCAACACATTGACACTTCAACTGAAGTTGTCAGTGAGCAGTGGAAAACCAATAACCAAGAACAACAAGTTGGTGATGAGGAAGAAGACTTAGGTCCAATTCTCTCATCCCCTAGTGATTCTTCTACTGAAGATGAGGGGAACCTTAGACTAAAGGTGCACAAACTAACAAAAACATACACCTATTTAGTCTCCAAGGTCAGTCACATTGAATGTCAGGTGACTACCTTGCAAAGAAGGGTCAATGATCAACAACTTGAGATTACTGATCTTAAGTAACAACTAGCTTTGAGACCCTTTAGGAGAACTCATCCAGGAACACAAGAACCTGAGGATGTGACAACTTTCACCTCTAGCTCACCTATGCAAGAGGGCGATGCTACCAAAAAGAAGGAGGAAGTTACCACAATCACAGAACCTGGGAGCTCTTATCAGAGTATGGACATTAAGGAATCACCATCCTCACTTGCAATTATCCACACTCCGTAACCTCCTCAAGTTCACACTGATGTGGACTCCTTTATACAAAGTCTATTTAAGGAGGGAATACTAAGAGCAATGTCAACCCACCATATGAAGCCGTAAATGAAATTCTAGGGTGGGGGTAAGATGCTGATAGAAGAGCCCTATTACTGCATAGATTTCAAGGACAGCAAGAGGTCTTCAACTTTCAGACTTTGAACTTTTGTGACAGTCTCTCTTTAGTCAATATGCCACTAGCCAACCCAACTTAACATAGGCAGGCTGACATATTGGCTGAGGGAATTCAAGTCAAGATCGTTGAAGAGTTAAGGTATAGAAGAAGGCAACTGCAAACTGGTAATGTTATTGTTCAAATGGATGTTGATGTGGAACTTAAGATTAGTTTCGAAGGGAAAACCTTGACTGAAGGCCTAGTGATAGAACCTGTGAGCACTGTCATAGAAACAACTACTTTAACATTCTTTAACCACAGTGAGGCACCAATTGGTGAAGGTGCTTCATAACCTCTCTCTGGCCAGAGCTTGACTGTTGAACCAAGCAATGAAGGCCAAAGCTCTCTCTAACTTGAGTCATCAAGGCCTATGAGTGACAAAAGGAAGATAAAAATGACATCTGAGGATGTTGAGGAGGAGGAAAGAGAGAGGAAGAGGAAGCTAAGGGGAGAGAGTTCAGCTGGTTCCTCAGGCTTTATGAAAGCTGCAATCAGGACAGACTCCAGGCCAAACACTCAAGATGATGAGTTGAGGGCTGCCAGATTGAACTACTTGGGAACCAGGAACTACAACATTAATGAACTCATCTTTCTTCCCATAGAAGAGTTAAATGAACTAGTAGACTTGGAGCTGATAAAGGAGAAGAAGGAGGCAGAGGATGCAGAATTGCTCCTCAAGGTTAAAAAAGAAAAAAAGGAAAAAGAGACTGTACAAATATGGTCCTACTCTCTCCCCAGTTCATGAATGTCCTAAGAGTGAGGTTGTGGCAACCGAGCAACCTCAGGTAGACAAAGAGGCTGATAGACAAAACATGATCAGCTACATGACTGCCACAGGTCTCTATCAGGCATTTACATTTCTTCCCCTCTCATATGAATATATTAAGTTTGAGTATCTTAAGCAGCTGGAATAACAGTTCATAAATGAACAAAAGGTTGCTAAGAGAAAAATGAGAGAAAAAGCTGATAAGTCAAGAGCCATCATCCAGAAAAGCCAAAAGAAGTCTGTTAACAGACAATGGATGATGAGCTTCTTGATGATGTATGGATTATCCGGAAGGAGGCTTTGTCCAATGTCTCTATCCACTATGGATGAGCACATTAGAGTGATCAAGTAAAAGATTAAAAAGGGAGAGCTTGTGGACTTGCATTCTCCACCAAGCCAAACTCCTCCTGAGGTAGAGGTTAAGGTTGAACCAACATAGACAACGTAACCTGGACCCTCATCTGCATCTTAGCCGACTTTATCTTCTATTTCCATAGCAGGGTTCTACTCCTTCTCCTTCTAAACCTGTGAGGGAAGAGGACCTAACTGAGAGAAGCACAACAGAACAACCTGGTACTTAAGACCAGCCCTCTCACTTAAACACTCCCAAGAGGAAGAAAAGGATAGCCCTGAAGAGAGTATACAAGAAGACAAAGGCATCCACTTCCAGACCTCGGGATGAGTTAGAGCATCTTGAGGAAGTGCAACAAGAGGCTGCTCAACCAACTCCTAGTCAAGTATAGCCTCTTACATCTGGAAGACCCATCCTATCTTGGACCTATGCTACTAATCTAGACAGATGGTATGTCATCAGAGATCAAGGTGGTCAAGATTTCTACTTTTGGCAAGACATGCTTGATCTACCTCTACATGATCTTCATGATATGAGAATGTACTATGAGAGTCTGAAGGATCCTGACCAAATGATGAAGAAGGGAATGGTCTTGATCCTAATAAGAACTGTCAATTAATAAACAACCTTCTCTGTTTTAGTAGCATTAGCCTAGGGGGAGTTTCTAAGGTCTGATATAAAGGCTGATGCAACCAAAGTAACTAAAGGCTTCCTGAATGCATGCATTCAGTAGCAAGTAGAAGTTGCTCCGAAAGTTTTATACTTGGAGCAAGAATTTATCTAAGTATAAAATCTTCCAAAGCAAAAGTTGCTACGGAAGCTTTACACTATACTCAGAAATATTCTGGGGTGTAAAATCTTCTAAAGCCAAAGATCAAATCTTCTGAAGCCGAAAGATGAAGTCTTCCGAAGCTTCAAAGACAAAGTCTTCCGAACCAAATAAAATGAAGACTGATTTCTTCCGAAGATAGAGGAGAACATGCTTTTCTCTGGTGTACTTTTGCATAAAGCTGACTTACTTTCCGTAGACTCACCAACTTGTATGAGTTGGTGAAAAGGTCCATGCTTTTACAACTGTACATTAAGGTATTGAGTTTGTAACTTTCTACTTTATGTACTTTTATCCTTTTTGTAATATATTAGGATGTGTGCTATGGCATTTTATAGTCAGTAGTCAAAAGACAATCTATCTTTTGACTCTATATTGATTTTGTTGTCTTTTAATGTTCCAACTGGCTTTCCAAGTATAGCCGGTTGTAGGATATAGTATAAAGTATCTCAAGGTCTTGTATTGTAAAAATAATTTATGCATTGTAACTCTTGTAGGAGAACTTGAGATTAATATACAACATTCTTGAAAACCATATATATTGTTCTTGAGTTCTGTCTCACTGTTACTTGTGTTCTTTGCATCTTGTTCTTAAATCTGGTTCCCTATTTGATCTGTTAAGTGTTCTAACACTCTCATCATTGTGAGACTGATTATATTGACCATCCTTTAACACTACAAGAAAAGTGACTCATAGGAACTAAATTATTAGAGACTGATTTATTAGTCCTAGATACATAGTATTGAAGACTAATTTATCAATTACATATGTTATTTGAGACTGAATTTTGTATGCCTAATATAAGTAACTGATAATCAGTCTCCAAAACTAGGACAACGTATTGAAGACTAAATGTCAGTCTCAAATACACATGCATAATAAGAGTTTTTGGAGGGAAGTTTGATGGTAACTGAATTTCAGTCCCAAATAAGATGCCCAAATGATGTTATTATTTGAGTAACTGATAATCAGTCTCTAATAAATAAGACATATATTAAAGACAAAAAATTAGTTCTTAATATTCAAAATGCATATTGAATTAGGGACTGAAATTTAGTCTGTAATGGTTTTTGCATTGGAAAATGATTAATAATTGATTTACAATCTCTAATTATTTTATGTGGATTACGCCATTGTAAGAAATATACTGAACACTAAAAATCAGTCTTAAACATACTATAATTATAGTTATTTAGAACTAATATCCCGTCTGTAAAGAAGATTGTAGATATAATAATTAGGGACTGATATTTAGACTTTAATAAAGAAAATAAATTTACTATTTTTAGAGAATATATTAGAGACTACAAATCAGTTATTGAATATTCATATTGTAAATTGAATCAGAGATTGACTTTCAGTGCGCAATGACTTTCCTATAGGAATAATGATTAAGGATTAATTTATAGTCTCTAATAATACGACACAACTTATATAATTTTAAATAAGGTGTCGAAGTTTAGAATTCTGTCTTAAACATGTTATCAGTGTCTTTATTAAATAAATATTAAGTCTATAAGTAGTTATCTAAATGTAATAAATAAGAACTAAACAAAGACATTTAACTATTTCTAAAAAACATAGTATAGATTACAAATTAGTTACTAAAATTTCTAAAGCAAGTTGAAACAGAGGCTGATTTTCAATTTGGAAATACTTTATGTAGAAAACTAATTAATTATCGAATCATATTCTCTAATAATATGACAAAAATTATACAATTAAAAAAAGGATATTAAAAATTGAAAATCAGTCTCTAAAGTTAAAGTATTTCAAGACAAAAAAAGATGAAAAACTAACGAAAGACTATTTATGAAACCTGTGCGCTGCTATTAATTACTGAAACATAGAAATATAATATACACATTTGCATCAATATAAGTTTAGTATAATAAATAATAGTCTAAGTTAATCCAACAAAATAATACAAAAATAAGTTCCAAAGTTCAACAAATACAAAAAACACTTATTGTCATCCAAACCAACTTACAACAGCATCACACCAGCAATCTCTTTATGCCCAAGTAACACAAGCCTCTATAATAAGTTCTTTTGAAATTCAGCATTATCACAAATCTGAAAACATTATAATCGGGTTAGCTAAATCATTAAATACAATGGTTAAAATTTAGATACTTCACTAAAAAAATATAGTTTTTAACTATCGTGCATAGCAAGCATGTTAATGTCAACTTGTAAATTACTTACGAACATACTTGTAAAAAACATATTGGCTTGGGTAGGGTGCCACATCAGGATAGGTTTGAGTAGGACGTGTCGATTTATAAACATATTAGGATTGGTTTAGGTCGGGTCGGGTTGATTATATATATGTGCATAAAATAATTTCAAAAATCAACAAGTAAACTAAATGTCATCAAAGGAGAAAAATACCTCATATGCCCAAGTCATTGAAGAAAATCCAAACCATAATCGTGCTATAGGGGTCAAATTAGATAAAAGCTTATTAAATACTACCTATCTTCACATTTACCTGCCACTATTATATCAACAATGAATGTTTGAATAATATTAAATAATTATGTTAATACATGTATGTTAGAAATAGAATTTGAGAAATTAATATAATTAAAACTTTTACAAAATTTAAAGAATTAAACCTTACAAATCATCATCATCTGAGTCAACATCTTCATCATCATTTTTGGATTTATCAGTGTCTGAATCATCCAGGTTTATCTCTAAACCAAAATCTTCCATACTATGATCAGAAGCATCTATCTCATCATTAATAAAATCATCTATAATGCCATCAAAACCCTGAACATCAACATTTTCTTTCTAAACATAAACACATTCATTGGCATGTCGGTTCTCTATGTAGGAATTATGTCTTCTACACCATTTTCTCGGTATTTAGGTCATTAACACCCCCCTAACGTACACTTTCTTTCTAAACATAAACACATTCAAAACCTTCTAAACTGGTTCAAAATGAATGGTGCAAAACCACTTGAGTTCAGTTATCACCTACCGACAACCCCATTACAATTAATCCCATTCCTTATAGAAAACTTATTGGATCTCTTTAGTACCTCATTGTCACACGAACCGATGTGTCCTTTTCTGTGAACAAGTATCCCGGTTTATGAATTCCCCGATCAAGTGCATTGGCAAACATTAAAACAAATACTACGGGACTTGAAAGAAATCATTCATCATGGCATTTTCCTTAATCATGGTTCTTCTCTTCAGTTAACAACTTTTTCGAACTCAGATTAGGGATGGATAACTCATGGGGCTCGATGACCATATATATTTTCTATCTCGGGTCTAATATTCTCTCATGAAGATTTGCACATCAAAATTCCATCTCTAGTTTATCAACAGAGGCTGAATACAAAGCCTAGGAAAATACCGCTGTGGAATCAGATAGAGTGAAAATCCTTTTGACTGACATTACAACTACTATGTAGACATCTTCTTCCTTATTTTGTGACAATATAGGTGTTATTTATCTTTGTGCTTACCTTGTTTACCATTCACGTATGATGCTCGTGGCTTAGGATAATCATTTTATTAGATGGAAATTTGCAGACAATTCATTACGAGTTCAACAAGTATGTTCGGTTGATCAACTTGTAGGTGTGCTCACTACCACTTACTCAAGGTTCTTTCCAGTTCAATAGCTCCAAGAATGGAGTATCCAACGATTCTTCATCTTGTGAGGGCATATTACAGACTCTAAGGAAAGTCAAAGATGAGAATTCAAAATTCAAATTCTCTTTTTATTCACATCCATAATTTATGGCAATAATCTATTAAATTATTCCAAAATTATCTCTTGTACATTTTTTATCATTGTTGTATTGCTCTATAAAAAGTATAACTATTCAATAGTATACACAAAATTACCAATTCTTTGATACCATTATACCATATACTTAGTCTTTGTACCAAACAAGGCTGTAATATGATGCTTCATGGAACTCCATATAATTGGTTAAGGCCAAAAACTAATGGTGGGTTAGCGTTCATCTTGGCACCTAACTCAATCGACATTAGCATAAGCATTAATAGTAAGAATAGTTGACCAATGAATAGCTAATCGACGTGTAATAACACCCTTAAGTTATCAATGAATAAACTTGATTGTGATTAGTAGGTTACTATAGAAGCCAGAACACCTTAGTAACTATATATGCAATATCTAATTCACTAACAATGATTTGGTATATCTGAGGATTATTCATAGCCACGTGAGAGCTGCTTCTAGGATAAATGGGAGTTGACAACAGCTAACATTTACTATACAAGAACACTACAATAGATCATGTAAATCCCACTACTTGGAAAGAAGAAAATGTAATTCGAAGACATGGCATATCCCCAAAATATAACCTAGCACGCCCAAGTCCTTGAGCGTAGACTTGTACTGTAAATGCTTAATCGGATCAACCATAGAAACCAACCAACTAGCACATAGAAAGTAACCAAAACTAGCTATAACTAAATAGGGATTTATGAAAAACACATCGAGTAGAGCCAAATATAAGAAGAGTTATAGATATCTTAGAAAATCAAGCTCTCACGGCTTGCTTACGCTTGAAAGAGCCTTATATAGCTAGCATGCATGGTAAGGATGTCCCTAAGGAACAAATATAAAGATTTTTAATAGTGTATGTGTGACAACCCGTATATTTAGGTTAACACCGTTTTGTAACTCGACCTCGTCTTACTAGATTATAAATAAACAATTCTATTTTTGTTATATAATATGAGATTATTGTTATATTCATTGATTGTAATTAAACTAACAATCTAATTAATAATTAGGATGGTAATTAACCTAATAGTAAGTTAGATAGTTGAATTCAAAAAAATAAAAATATATAATAATAATAATAACTCCATGGTAATTCAAGAGAATTATAGGGACCAAACTTGAATATATTTTATAAAAAAAACTATAACCGTGTATAACCCCACCCCCACTCACTTCATCATTATCACAAACACCACTCTAAAGTCCACCAAAAGCTCTTGTTGCCCGTCGCTCCTGTTTCCTTTCGAAACCACTACTGCCAACGGTTAAAACCATCACCGACGACTCCCGCTTGTGCAACCAAGGATCGCCTGTGTCTCCTCTTTACTCGAATCTTTCGCAAACCGATAGGTAAGAATTCTTTTTGGTTATTCATGATCGGCGTTACGGTTTCGGTTCCGTTATGCTTTCGGTTGCGATCTTGGTAGGTTGATCCCTCGTCTTTGTGCTTATGGGTTGGGATTGCTGCGTATGTTTCTGTGTATAGGTTAGATCTTATGTTTGTTTGGGTGTTGCGATGTTTAATATATGTATTTATGTATTGAGTATATATGTATGTATATATGCGGTGGTGTATATCGTGTGTTGTGTTCATGTTGATGATCGGTGTTAGTATGTGAAAGTATGTAGGGTGTATGTTATGTGATTGCATGTACATATACATGGTTTGTGCTAGTCTTTGTGGGTTGTGGTTATATGAGATGTATGTAATATATGGTGTGTGTAAATATATGTTTAAAAATGGTTATGGATGTGAATATGTGTGTTTGGCAGGAGGGTTTAATTACCTGCATGTGTGGTGTGTATTTTATATGTATGTGTGCACGTATGTGTGCATGTATAGTGGGTGATGTCCTTACATGATGGTTTATGGTGTGTTTAGTGGGTTAGCATGGGGATTGCTGAATGTTGGGTTGTGTTTGAGCTTGGTATATGTGTGTGTATAAGTCGCGTGCGGATTGTGTGTGTGAACCGTGGATGTGTATGTGTTTGTGTGTGTTTGGTTTAATGGTTGTGCAAATCAAATACTAATAATAATGATGATGATGATGTAGTTAGGTAGGTTCAAAAGTTGGTTTAGTGGAAACATGAATTGTGTGTGTTTTCTTTTGTTTAAAAGTTGTAGTTGGGTAGGTTCAAAAGTTGGTTTAGTGGAAACATGAATTGTGTGTGTTTTCTTTTGTTTAAAAGTTGTAGTTGGGTAGGTTCAAACTAATACCAATAATAATAATAACAATAATAATAATAATAATAATAATAATAATGATGATGATGATGATGATGATGATGATGATGATGATGATGATGATGATGATGATGATGATGATATTGCATGCGTTTATAATATCGCTCCTGTAATGTTAACGCATGGTTGAGTGCTTTATCTATGTTATAAAAGTCGTATGTGTATTATGTATGGATGTCTATAATATATTACGTGAGAGTGCATGAATGTATAGTTATATAAATTACCATAAGAGTGTTACATTTGGTCGTTATGTATTAAAAGGTGAACTGGTATATATATACTTGTGCTTGACTAGGAAAAGGGGGAAATATCGATAACGACACCGTACCCGAGTCGTGAAACGCGAAACCGTACGATCACATTATTAGTATTTAATATTAAATAAATATTAAATGTAAATTCAAGTTAATCGGAAAAACCAGATCTTTTGTTATTTCAATTGCTTGTTACTCTTCATTCAAGGTGAGTTTACAACCCCACTTTTACTTTATACTCTTTTTGGGGGAGAGAAACATGTTGCTTTCATAAACGTTACACTACATTGAGTTTTTGTAATACTGCATATACTTGATACTATGGTGTTATACTTTGCCCTTTGGACCGTTAATATGCAAATAGCGAAGTGATTGTTAGTAGATCTACTGGGATTGACATACCCCGCCCGGCTAGTCGCGCTAGCTTGATTGGAGGTCAAACGAGTGAACGGTCAGCCTGTTTTACTGTGTTGTGGTTGGGAAACCATAGCCGGGCCTATATTATTACTATTGATTACATGTCAGCTCGGTCGCGACTTCATACACATAGTGATTGCTATGGTCTAGCTACCCATTATATGCTTTGATTACTAAATCCGGGAATTACATTACTGATACTTACTGTTTTCTGATAAACTGTCAACTCACCAGTCTTGTACTGGCTTTTGCATGTTTTCTCTCAGGACATTGATGTGGCACGTTTAGGAGCACAGCATCCACTGCATATCATTTGACATTCATTTTTGAACTGATTTCATGGTTTAGTTATGTTTACATTATTTAAATTGTTTTGGGCGCTTGTTGTGCAGTTTTAACACTTGTTTAAACATTTTCCAATTTCGCTTCCGCAATAGTTAAATATATTTGGTTTGTTTCATTAAAATTAAGCAACTTATATGATTTGTAATTATCAAGTCGTTTGGTGTAACTGGTGCTTATCTGAGATCCTTGTTATGTCACACGCCTGACGGTAAAACCCCGTTCGTGGAAATTGAGGGTGTGACAGATTGGTATCAGAGCATTAGTTATAGCGAACTAAAATGAACCTTGCATCTCATTTGCATTGCATTTTAGACTATAGCTGGATTTGTATTAGTTACACGCACATAGATTACTAAGCTGTACTTACTAAATTTGGTTGCCTGAGAACTTTTGCTTTAACATATCCCTGTGAGCTTACGACTACAGGGATGGTGGCTTCGAGTTGCTGTGAGTCACGAGAGGGGTTACTTATGAATTTCCTGAACCTTATTGGATCCTTTCGTATACTTTGTTTGATCGACCCCGATATAATACTTACATATTTGGTACTTCTATCGTTGATGACCACTATACTTGACAAGATATGTTAGCCTGATAGGAGGAACCGGGGGTGATCATGCAAAGAAAATTACCATTACGGGTGCACACGTAATTATAATTTGTCGTGCATGCTAAGTCCGGTGAATTTGGGTGGGTGGTAACGTTGTAGTCAGTATAAGTCATCATTTCTATACCTTGAGCAAGAAAGTCTCGGTTTTCATAGGACATAGCTACTGATGTGAAACTATCCTTTAATTCTACTTGTATGAATGCTCACTCTTACCTCGAATTCGGATAAAATTCAAACCATGACATGTGTCCTAATTCCTCGGATTCGAATTACTCTTCTAACTTGTCTGTTACTTTAAATTCTTGGACTTCTTTTCCTTTTCATTCCAAGACAAAGGGGTTATTTTCATGCGACTGATAGCTTTGAATTCTGATATCTGGTTGGATATTTACTTATTTATGCATAGGGTAATTTAAAGAATGTCTAGAAGAGGACGTGGACGCGGGAGATGTAACATCTCTATGACGCCTGCAGAATTGGCGGCGCTAATCAATCAGAGTGTTACCGCAGCATTGGCAAGCCAACACCCTCCATAACGGAATCCCATTGGACAACCAGCTTGCACCTACAAGTCCTTTATGGACTGCAAACCTAATCCATTCAGGGGAACTGAGGGAGCAGTGGGACTGCTCCGTTGGTTCGAAAAGCTGGAGTCAGTGTTTGAAATCTGTAACTGCCCTGCCGAGAGTAGGGCGAAATATGCTGCTGGTACTATGGATGGTGCTGCACTGAGCTGGTGGAATACACAAGTTCAGATGTTGGGTGTTGAAGCTGCAAATGCCACGGCATGGGAAGAAGTCAAGAACTTGCTGAAAGAGGAGTATTGTTCAAGAGATGAAGTACAAAAACTGGAAACCGAATTTTGGAACCTGAAGATGGTAGGTTCTGAAATCGAAGTCTACACAACTCGTTCTCACGAGTTGGCTACTCTGTGCCCTACTATGATCAACCCGGTTTACAACGGGTTGAGAGGTACATCGATGGGCTAGTTCCAGAAATACAGAGCATGGTCACCACTGCTAGACCGGCTACCATACAGGAGGCTATCCAACTGGCGTACAAGCTGACGAATCAGGCCGTTGCGCAGGTCAGGCTGCCCCCGCGAGGTACTGCATCGGGTTCCAATGAAAACAAGAGGAAATGGGAACCTTCTGCTAGTGGGAAGCAATCTTCATCCTCCACTCATCAGCAACAGCAATACAAGAAGTTCAACCAGTCACAACAGTCTCAAGACATGGGCAATTCGGGTGGTTATCATGAAAATCTTCCAAAGTGCAACAAATGTAAGTTCCATCATACTGGGCAGTGCACAAGGAACACTTGTGAGAGGTGCGGAAAGTTTGGGCATGTTGCCAAGAATTGCAGGGTAAACCTCTCGGGAAAGGCACCTCAACAGCAGCAGAACTACAATCAGACTGGGTGTTATGAATATGGACAATCCGGTCACTTTAAAAGGGAATGTCCAAAACTGAAAAGGAATGGTAACAATGGTGCTGCTGATAAGCCTAAAGACAACAACAATGGTGGTGGCGGTGGTAGAGGTAGAGCTTTCATCATGGGTTCAGGTGAGGCTCGAAATGACCCTACTATAGTGTCTGGTAGATTCACTATTAATGGATGTTATGCCTCTATTCTATTTGACTCTGGTGCTGATAAGAGTTATGTGTCCACCAAGTTTAGTAAAGTACAAGGAATGATACCTACTGACTTGAGTTCTGAGTATGCCATAGAAATAGCTGATGGTAGGACGATAGCGGCAACCCAAGTGCTTAGGAACTGTGAGCTAGGTTTGTCTGGTCACACCTTTCACATAGACCTTATTCCGGTCACACTCGGTAGCTTCGATGTAGTAGTCGGAATGGATTGGTTATCCAAGAACAGAGCTGAGATCATTTGCAAGGAGAAGTTGATCAAGTTACCCATTTCGGATGATGAGATTCTTACAGTTAAAGGTGATAAAGCTGGTGTTGTGGTAGGAATCATTTCATATCTAAAGGCTCAGAAATGCCTCAAGAAAGGGCATTTTGCCTTGTTGGCACTTGTTACTGGAGCAAAGGTGGAGGAAAAGTGTGTCAAAGATATTCCAGTCGTTAGAGACTTTCCAGAGGTATTCCCTGAAGACCTACCTAGCCTTCCTCCGCACAGGCAGGTAGAATTTCAGATTGAGTTAGCCCCTGGAGCAGCCCGATCACTCGGGCGCCGTACCGTCTGGCACCGAACGAACTACAAGAGTTGTCTAAGCAATTACAGGAATTGTTAGATAAGGGATTCATACATCACAGCTCTTCACCATGGGGAGCTCCAGTGCTTTTCGTTAAAAAGAAAGATGGAACCTACAGGATGTGTATTGACTACCGCGAACTGAACAAGGTGACAATCAAGAATAGGTATCCACTTCCATGCATTGATGACTTGTTTGACCAGTTACAAGGATCAAGCTACTATTCCAATATTGATTTGAGATCGTGTTATCATCAGTTGAGGGTTCGAGAGGAAGACATCTCCAAGACTGCGTTCCGGACTCGCTATGGGCACTACGAGTTCATTGTAATGCCTTTTGGATTGACCAATGCCCCAGCAGTTTTCATGGACCTCATGAACCGTGTCTGCAAGCCATATTTGGATAAGTTTGTCATTGTCTTCATTGATGACATACTGATCTACTCTCAGAATAAGGAAGATCATGAGGGGCATTTGATGACAATTATGGACTTGCTGAGGAATGAACAGCTTTACGCGAAGTTCTCAAAATGCGACTTCTGGATGCGTGAAGTGCAATTCCTTGGGCATGTGGTGAATGAAAAGGGTATACATGTTGATCCTTCAAAGATTGAAGCAATCAAGGATTGGCCGGCACCAAAGACGCCTACTGAGGTGCGACAATTCCTTGGTTTGGCAGGATATTACCGGAGGTTTATCAAAGGATTTTCGAAATTGGCGCAACCTTTGACTGCCCTAACTCATAAGGGAACAATTTACAAGTGGGGCAGCAAAAGAGGAAACAGCGTTTCAGGCGCTTAAAGACAAACTCTGCAGCGCACCAATCCTAGCCTTACCAGAAGGAACTGATGACTTTGTTGTTTACTGTGATACATCCATCCAGGGTTTGGGGTGTGTATTGATGCAACGTGACAAAGTCATAGCTTATGCATCTAGACAGCTTAAGGTGCATAAGAAGAACTACACAACACATGATCTGGAACTGGGAGCTGTAGTGTTTGCCTTGAAGATCTGGAGGCACTACTTATATGGAACTAAGTACACGATCTATACAGATCATAAGAGCCTCCAGCACATATATGACCAGAAGGAACTGAATATGCGGCAACGACGGTGGTTAGAACTACTCAATGATTATGACTGTGTGATCAAGTACCATCTGGGTAAGGCTAATGTGGTAGCCGATGCCTTTAGTCGTAAGGAAACCTAAAGCCTCGTCGGGTGTGCGCATTGCAAATGACTATCCACTCTGACCTACCAGTGCAAATCAAAGCTACTCAATCTCAGGCCTTGAAGACGGAGAATCTGAAAGCAGAATCCATGTGAGGCATGGAGAAACAGTTGGAGATTAAAGCTGATGGAATCCATTATTTTATGGAATGGATCTGGGTACCACAGTACGGGAAATTGCGAGAGCTGATAATGGATGAAGCTCATAAGTCACGTTACTCGATTCATCTAGGTTCAGACAAGATGTATCAGGATCTGAAGAAATTTTACTGGTGGCCGAACATGAAAGCTGAGATAGCCACATACGTAAGCAGATGCCTAACTTGTTCCAAGGTTAAGGTAGAATACCAGAGACCATCCGGTTTACTCCGACGACCGGAAATTCCAGTATGGAAATGGGAGCAGATCTCAATGGACTTCATCACGAAGTTATCTAGGACTCCCAGCGGATGCGATACCATTTGGGTTATAGTAGATCGCTTAACGAAATCCGCACACTTTCTGGCAATCTGAGAGACTGATCGAATGGAGAAGCTGACATGTATCTATTTAAGGGAAATAGTCTCTCGGCATGGCGTGCCGATATCTATTATTTCTGATCGTGACGCTCGGTTCACTTCTCACTTCTGGCAATCACTACAACGATCATTGGGAACGCGGCTGGATATGAGTATTGCATATCACCCGCAGACCGATGGTCAAAGTGAGCATACGATCCAGACACTGGAAGACATGTTGCGTGCTTGTGTGATCGATTTTGGCAGTAGCTGGGAAACTCATTTACCATTGGTTGAGTTCTCCTATAATAACAGTTATCACACCTCGATCAAGGCAGCTCCATTTGAGGCACTGTATGGACGTAAGTGCCGATCACCTATCTGTTGGGCAGAAGTAGGAGAAAGCCAACTTACAGGACCTGAACTTGTGCACGAAACGACTGAGAAGATCGTGCAAATTTGTAACCGTATGGCAGCAGCACATGATCGACAAAAGAGTTACGCCGACAAGCGTCGTAAACCATTGGAGTTTCAGATTGGTGACAAAGTACTGTTGAAAGTCTCACCCTGGAAGGGTGTAATATGCTTTGGAAAGCGGGGGAAACTAAACCCTAGGTACGTGGGGCTGTTTGAGATTGTCAAACGGGTTGGCCCGGTGGCTTATCAACTGAACTTACCTGACAAACTCAGTGAAATACACAATGTGTTTCACATGTCAAACCTAAGGAAGTGTCTTGTTGATGAATCACTTGTTGTTCCATTAGTAGAACTGGAAATCGATGAACAGCTTCGTTTCGTTGAAGAACCAGTAGAGATTATGGATCGAGAAGTCAAAACACTAAAGCGTAGCAAAATTCCCATGTGCGCGTTAGATGGAACTCTAAGTGTGGCCCAGAGTTCACCTGGGAAGGTGAGGACCAAATAAAATACAAGTACCTTCATCTTTTCGTTTCAGCCTCCTCGTGATTAAAATTTCTAGACGAAATTCCCTTCAACAAGGGGATGATGTCGCAACTCTCGCGAAGCCTCACATTCCTTTGTTTTGGATTCTTTCCATAGATTTTAGAGCCCTCGTCCTTTGTAAGTTTCTGAACACCCTGTTATCGTTGCTGTTAAACCTTGTATTCTTCGTGAACCTGATGTTCAAATTTTCGGGACGAAAATTCCTTCAACAAGGGGATGATGTGACAACCCGTATATTTAGGTTAACACCGTTTTGTAACTCGACCTCGTCTTACTAGATTATAAATAAACAATTCTATTGTCATTATATAATATGAGATTATTGTTATATTCATTGATTGTAATTAAACTAACAATCTAATTAATAATTAGGATGGTAATTAACCTAATAGTAAGTTAGATAGTTGAATTCAAAAAAATAAAAATATATAATAATAATAATAACTCCATGGTAATTCAAGAGAATTATATGGACCAAACTTGAATATATTTTATAAAAAAAAAACTATAACCATGTATAACCCCACCCCCACTCACTTCATCATCATCACAAACACCACTCTAAAGTCCACCAAAAGCTCCTGTTGCCCGTGGCTCCTGTTTCCTTTCAAAACCACTACTGCCAACGGTTAAAACCATCTCCGATGACTCCCGCTCGTGCAACCAAGGATCGCTTGTGTCTCCTCTTTACGATTCTCGAATCTTTCGCAAACCGATAGGTAAGAATTCTTTTTGGTTATTCATGATCGGCGTTACGGTTTCGGTTCCGGTTGTGGTTTCGGTTGCGATCTTGGTGGGTTGATCCCGCGTCTTTGTGCTTATGGGTTGAGATTGCTGCGTATGTTTCTGTGTATAGGTTAGATCTTGTGTTGGTTTGGGTGTTGCGATGTTTGATATATGTATTTATGTATTGAGTATATATGTATGTATATATGCGGTGGTGTATATCGTGTGTTGTGTTCATGTTGCTGATCGGTGTTAGTATGTGAAAGTATGTGGGTGTATTTTCTGCGATTGCATGTACATATACATGGTTTGTGCTAGTCTTTGTGGGTTGTGGTTGTATGAGATGTATGTAGTATATGGTGTATGTAAATATATGTATAAAAATGGTTATGGATGTGAATATGTGTGTTTGGCAGGAGGGTTTAATTAGCTGGATGTGTGGTGTGTATTTTGTATGTACGTGTGCACGTATGTGTGCATGTATAGTGGGTGATGTTCTTGCATGATGGTTTATGGTGTGTTTAGTGGGTTAGCATGGGGATTGCTGAAGGTTGGGTTGTGTTTGAGCTTGGTATATGTGTGTGTATAAGTCGCGTGCGGATTGTGTGTGTGAACCGTGGATGTGTATGTGTTTGTGTGTGTGTTTTGGTTTAGTGGTTGTGCAAATAAAATACTACTAATAATAATGATGATGATGTAGTTGGGTAGGTTCAAAGTTTGTTTAGTGGAAACATGAATTGTGTTTGTTTTCTTTTGTTTAAAAGTTGTAGTTGGGTAGGTTCAAAAGTTGGTTTAGTGGAAACATGAATTGTGTGTGTTTTCTTTTGTTTAAAAGTTGTAGTTGGGTAGGTTCAAACTAATACTAATAATAATAAGAATAACAATAATAATAATAATAATGATGATGATGATGATGATGATGATGATGATGATGCATGTGTTTATAATATCGCTCCTGTAACGTTAACGCATGGTTGAGTGCTTTATCTATGTTATAAAATACGTATGGGTATTATGTATGGATGTCTATAATATATTACGTGGGAGTGCATGAATGTATAATTATATAAATTACCATAAGAGTGTTACATTTGGTCGTTATGCATTAAAAGGTGAACTAGTATATATATACTTGTGCTTGACTAGGAAAAGGGGGAAATATCGATAACGACACCGTACCCGAGTCGTGAAACGCGAAACCGTACGATCAAATTATTAGTATTTAATATTAATTAAATATTAAATGTAAATTCAGGTTAATCGGAAAACCAGATCTTTTGTTATTTCATTGCTTGTTACTCTTCATTCGAGGTGAGTTTACAGCCCCACTTTTACTTTATACTCTTTTTGGGGGAGAGAAATATGCTGCTTTCATAAACGTTACACTACATTGAGTTTTTGTAATACTACATATACTTGATACTATGGTGTTATACTTTATCATTCGGACCGTTAAAATGCAAATAGCGAGGTGATTGTTAGTAGATCTACTGGGATTGACATACCCCGCCCGGGCTAGTCGCGCTAGCTTGATTGGAGGTCAAATGGGTGAACGGTCAGCCTGTTCTACTGTGTTGTGGTGGGGAAACCACAGCCGGGTCTACATTATTACTATTGATTACATGTCAGCTCGGTCGCGACTTCATACACATAGTGATTGCTATGGGCTAGCTACCCATTATATGCTTTGATTACTAAATCCGGGAATTACATTATTGATACTTATTATATGTATTTTATTTTTACCTTTATTTACTTTTTAAATTTGACTTGATTTTTAACCTTTTGTTTATTATTTAACGATTATTAAATTTTATTATTAACGTCTATTTAAATTTCCTAAAATTTTTTGAATTTTTTAAAATTTTATTTGACTTTTTTAGATTATTTAATTTTTAGAAAAAAATATATGATTGGTCCCCATGGTTTGATAATATTACAGATTTAATTCCCAAATTATTAAAAACTAATGAATAGTAATGATGGGGACTAAACTTTCAACTAACTTTTAAATCTTTAGACAAAATTCTTAATTTCAAAATCTGAGAAACGAACTTGCAATATGATCACGGTCAAATTTGTCTTCAAACAATATACCTTTTATAGTTTTATCAATGTAAGTAGATAAATATCACAATTAACAAAACTAATTAATATATTCGATAACCAAATTAAAAAATAATTGTTTTTATGTCTTATGGAAACTAAAAAGAAATACAAAAATCAAAATCATAACAAAAGCAAATAGACTCAGTTAGAGGACATGATACATGATACATAATTGTGCATAATCCTGTCTCCCACCTTCGTTAAAGCCTATGTGATTCTTGTTGGTCCTTGTAATCCACATGTTAATTTCTAAATAAGGGAACATCATGTAATGATATAAATACTTAATTTCTCAAACAAGTTATCTAAATGGTATTTTGATTAAATTTTGTAAAAAACCTCTATCTTGTTGTTACTACAACTAGAAGGTTGCCGCACGAGTTGCAGCGTGAGACCTGTATTTTGTTTTTTTTTTGTTCAAAGCTAAAATGAGGTTGCTAACTATGGTTGCATACAAATATAATTGGTCAAACTACATACCAGGTAAACTTGATCTTAAGTTAAGTTGTATGAAATGTTTGATTGCTAATAGTTATGTATATAAGAGGTGCAATGCATATTAAACAAAAGGTTTCCAACAAATTTAGGCTACTCGTCACTCTTAACACTTAATTCCATTCATTCATTTTAAAATCTCTACACTCACCCATATCTTTCTCTTCCAACTTATACTAACCGTTATTGTTTTAGTTGTTTACAAACGTAGTTGTTTTATAGTTTATGTATTTGAAAATGTTAATATAGTTCAATGCTGTATTAAAAAAATATATTATTTAAACTTTGAAGGAGTTAAATAAATGGCACATAGCAATACAACTAAATAAATAAAAATAAAATTGAATTCGGATCTTAAATTTTACAATTAACCATTTATAAGAGTCATTTGAAGTTTCAAATTTATCTTCAGTAAGAGATTGTTTGTCAACTTCTGAATGATTAAATGCTGAACCAATAAGAGGTCTAAACCATTAATGAGCTGTTTGGTAATATCTGAATGATTAAGTGATGAATCAATAAGAGGTATGAACCATTAAGTGCTAATCCATTAAGAGGTCTGAACCATTAAGTGCTAAACCATTAAGAGATCTGAATCGTTAAGAGCTAGTATATCATGTAACTATTCAAAGATAAATGTCTGACCAATTCAGATAAGAGGTCTTAACCATTCAGCATTAGACCTCTTAACCATTTAGTATTACTATACTGGTTAACCATTCAGAGGTAAATGTCTTAACCATTCAGACATTTGCTTGCAAAACAAACAGTCTGAACCATTAAGTGTTGAACCATTCAGACATCTGAATCATTAAAAAGATCATTAAGAGGCTGTCAAACAGCCCAATGCTGAACCATTAAGAGGTCTGAACCATTAAGAGCTAGTATATCGCTTAACTATTTAAAGGAAATGTCTGACCAATTCAGATAAAAGGTCTAAACCATTCAAAATTAGACCTCTTAACCATTCAGCATTAATATAATACTTAACCATTCAAAGGCAAATATCTAAACCATTCAAACATTTGGTCACGAAACAAACAGTCTGAACCATTAAGTGCTGAATCATTCAGACAACTGAATCATTAAGAGGATGTTAAGATGCTACCAAACAGCCCCTAAGTCAGATCTCAAATCACTCTTTTACCCCCAAATCCTCTCCAACTTTGTAAATAGATTGTCTCTCAAATTTCAAAACACTCTCTCAATTCATCACCACCACCACGACACAACGCCACCACGATGGCACAATGCCACCACGGCGGCACAACGCCACCACCACGACGGCACAACGCCACCACCATGACGGCACAACGCCACCACCACGACAGCACAACACCACCTTGCCTACCACCAAGACATCCCAACACAACCCTGCCTGCGACAAACGCCGACGACACCAACACACGGTACACACCCTCACTATACAACCACCCGTTCCTCTACCCATTCAAACACATACCCACCGTCGCCGCCCCTCACATCAATGCTGCCCTTTACGGCGCAACTAACGGAAGTTCTTAAACGGAGAAGGCGACTGGGGGTGGGGGCCGCTGCCATAGCTCCGGCAGTGGCCGGAAATTCACCATAGACAGTTCCAATCTCAACCGTTGCATCACCAGCTTGTAATTTCAGCATTATCATTTGTACCTCGTGTTGTGCCTCTGAAAGTTGTACATTGCTTTGGTTTGGCACAGTGGCACTGTAGCCACCGACCAGAAGGATTAATATGTATTATAATAAGAATTACATGTTAATTCATAAAATACCAATTAATCATAAAACGACAGACGGCCTAAAACGTTAGATTTTTGTCACATTTTCGCTATAAATCATGCTATTAAGCTCACTTTCAACCGTAATATGACATCTTTTACCTAGTTCCATCTCTTGACCACGTAATTCACATCACAAAATGACATTAAAAATGATCTTATTAAGGGAGTTTTTATGTTCTTTCGATTATGTAAATCTTTCAAATTGCCGAGTAAGTTGATATTGCGATAATTAGTTTGATACTAATCGTGTTTAAACGCGTTAATGTTAATTATAATACATTTGTGTTATGGAATATTTTAATTATTTTTTAAACATAATCTTTGTTTGATTCAAATGTACTTAGTATTAAACTCGACACTGATCAAATGAACATTCGAACCTGCCAAAAAGAAAGTCTACAACAAAAGACACTGAGAGCAGCTTAATCATTGACAAAAACACAAGTTGTTGGCAAATAGACTAATTTAATGTTGTTCAAAGACTTAAACAACAAGCCGGCTGCTTTATTCGACTCAGTCCACTCTCCTTCTTCATCACTTCATATTTATAACAATAATCACCATCTCCATCACACAACCATGGAGCTCATATCATCAGTGACTTCCATTGATTTCCACATGGGTTCTCCGGTGTACCCTGACCCGTTTCCGGCCTCGGTCCCATTTGCTTGGGAGGACAGACCCGGTGTCCCCAATCCATGTTATAAGTTTCTTGAAAAAGACTTTGCATTCGATGTAAGCGTAGAGTTCAGTGTCGATTCAGCCCCGGCTGAAGAGTTATTCGATGGTGGTGTGATCAAGGTATCCGAGGCGAAAACTGGTTCGTCGTCGTCGTTGTTATCTTCTTCTAGGAGTAGAAGAACGCAGTCTTTTTCGACACGTAGGGGATGGGAGGTTCCATGGGAAGATCAAGAAGAGAAAGAAATTAGACAAAAACAAGTGTCACAGACGACCAACAACATAAAACCTCAGTTGGGTTCATCTTTATCTACACTTTCAGCTTCTTCGTCTACTAAAGGATCAAGAAAATGGAGCTTTAAAGACTTGTTTTTGTTCAGAAGTGCTTCAGATGGACGGGCTATGGACCGCGACCCTTTGAAGAAATACTCCGCCTTCTTTAGAAAGCGCGATGAGGATTTAACGGGTTCCAGTGTAAGGTCCATGTGTCCGCAAACACATGGATCAGGGTCTGGGTCAGGGTCCAAGAGGAGGGGGACGGTATCAGCTCACGAGTTACATTATACGATCAACCGGGCAGTTGCTAATGAGATGAAGAGGAAAACATTCTTGCCATATAAACAAGGTATTCTTGGAAGATCAGCAGTCAATCCAAGTGTTCATGCACTTTCAAATGGGTTTGGGGTTTCTAATAATAATAGGGAATGAGTTTTGTTATTTTTGTGTTTTGTAAGAAAGTGATTAGACCATGAGATAATTATTACAATCGTGTAACTCGATCGATCCAACATTTGGGCGAGGGCATTGATTAATACAATAAAATAAATTTAAGTGTGTCCACAATAAAAGAAATGCATGTACTAGAAGATGTTCAGCTTTGGGTCTGATCAGAAGTAGCATTGATAAAACTAGTGACCCATGATCATAGGCGAAAATTACAAGTTGGTCCAAGGAAATGTAAAGATGCCATCAGTTTAAAGCCATAAATGAACCAAACGTTTAGTGAATAATTCGTGAATATATCGTTCTACGGGATGTTAGTTTATATTCCTTTTTTTAATAAATGAACAAACACGAAACAAGAAAATTCCGTTCGTTTAATTTTAACGAACAAACATGAACAGTGGTTGTGTTCTTTCATTTATTTTCCTGAACGTTTGATCGTTTGTGTTCGTTCATTTAAGAGTTTTGTTTGAGATTTTATGTTGAGTACTTATTTATTTTTTGTGGATATTACATAATGTTTTTATTTAATTATAAAATCAATGTATGATGGTTTGTATTTGTTTGTGTTAGAAAAATTCGTTTGTGTTTATTAATGTTCATATATATTTGTGCGCGTTCGCTTGCCTTCATTTGTGTTCATTTATGTTCGTGAACAATTCATGAATAGATACATTTTCTTAACGAACGAACACGAACAAGAAATCTCGTTCGGTAAGCGTTCGTGAAAAGTTGATAAACAAATTATTTTCTTAATGAACGACCATAAAAAAAGGCAACAATGTTCGTGTTCGTTCAGTTCGTTTGCAGCCCTAACCGCCACTGCACTAACAAGAATAGCATGAATATATAAAAATATAAGTTAGTATGAAATGATAGCTATCGACTCTGAAAACACTGAATCGCTAATGGATCAAAACAAGCAAACAAGTTGAAGTTCATTTAAAGCTTTTAAAGAATGTGAATGACGTTCAACAAAAGAATTCAAAAAAGCCGGTGATTCGATTTTATGCTTTAGCGATCCAAGTTTGGCAAAATATGTATGAATAACTAAATACAATATGTTGATTTGTTCATAAAGGCTTTTAATGAGCAGAGATTTAAATATCTTATATCAGCTATTAAGATGATTAACGTTGAATAGATTTTCTTAAAAACATAATCTATTTCTAAAAGGCAGTGTGTGTCCTAAGTTTTCTAAATCACCTACATAAACACGCACAAGTTTGAATTTTTCAAACCCATAAAACTAAACTATATTTAACAAAAGATTTAGAAAACTTGATTAATATTTGTTTCTAGCAAAACCGAGGACATTCATGAAACCTGGGCCTGATGGTGATGGATGGGCCGAACCACCAAAGCAATTTCATATCAGCAACAATGCTCGGACGTTCGATTATCCCAAATTCCCAATAAAGGTGAAGAAAAACAACCATGAAAAATTTTATCTAACAAGCCATGCCTCAATCAATATGAACCCATTCTAATAATTAATATTTTATCTATCATAAAAAAATTTATTATTTTCTTCTTCATAAACCAATTCTCAATATTACTCAGATGGAGACACAAATTTAAAGTTTTCGGTTTAAGTATGAAATCACAAATTGGAGCAATCTACTTTTATGTCTTGGTTTATTTCAAATTTATTAGATACGTTGTGCGAGTGTTGGGAAATGTAGGAGAATACCCATCTTTAATTTTGAGTATCATGATCATGTGGCCGCATGCTTTTTTCTTTAATTAGAATACATTACTTATATTACTGAAAATTGATTCACCCTATGATCAAGTTCAAATCCTATACTTAATTGTTGACACGTTTCAAGCCTTTAACCTCAAGTATAGAGACGTGGGATACAACCTAAGATATTTATGTTTAGATACTAGTCAATAGATGGTTAAACGTGCATTGACGACGATAGATTTTTTTTTTCGGACAAAGTTTTAAAAACACTATGAGTAATATTTAAAAAGAAAAAAAAAACTGAAGTTGAATTGAACTCACCTTTAAAAGCCAAAAAAGCCGAATCAAATTGAACTGCCTATATATACATTAAAATGTCTAAAACATGTTGATTCCCTACTTAATCTCGCAAATATTTCTCTCCCTTAATAGACATATGAAGACTACAAAGTTTTAGCCCCAATTAAAAAGTTTCTTGATTTTGTCACTAAAGATGAACTTTCGGTTGTGGTTTTGAAATCTCTTTATTAATCCTAAGGTTAGAATTTTCACCAGAGATGTTCAGAGGTGGTTTTCGATGTGGAATTTTTACAGTTCAAGTGGAATTTGGTGCGAATGGTGCGACAATTAGATGTGCACAAACTGGCTTTTTGGTTCAAACTGTTTGTGTCACACCCTCAATTTCCACGTACGGGGTTTTACCGTTAGATTTGTGACATAACCAGGATCTCAGATAAGCATCAGTTACACCAAACGACTCGATAATTACAAATCATATAAGTTGCTTAATTTTAATGAACCAAACCAAATATATTTAAGTATTGCGGAAGCGAAAACAGGAAAACATTTAACAACGGTTTGGAACACGCAAACACGCGCCCAATCCAATTTATGTAAAGTACATGAAATTAAATCTTGAAAACAGTTTGGGATGAACGCGGAATGACATGCAGTGGATGCTGTGCTCCTAAACGTGCAACATCAATGTCCTGAGAGAAAACATGCAAAAGTCAGTACAAGACTGGTGAGTTCACAGGTTTATCAGAAAACAGTAAGTATCAGTAATGAAATTCCCGGATTTTATAATCAAAGCATATCATGGGTAGCTAGTCCATAATGATCACTATGTGTACGAAGTCGCGACCGAGCTGACATGCAATCAAATAATAAAGTAGGCCCCGGCTGTGGATTCCCCACCACAACACAGTAAAACAGGATAACCGTTAACCCGTTTGACCAGCTAGCGCGACTAGCCCTGGCGGGGTATGTCAATCCCAGTAGATCTACTAACAATCACCTCGCTACTTGCGTATTAACGGTCGGAAGGGCAAAGTATACAAACATAGTATCATGTAGATGCAGTATCATAAAAACCCAATGTAATGTAACGTTTATGAAAACAGCATGTTTCTCTCCCCCAAAAATAGTATAAAGTAAAAGTTGGGCTGTAAACTCACCTTGACGTATATGTGTACAAGATGATAATAAGGATTAAACGATGTTCCAACGAATTCCTTTACAAGCACCTAAATGTATATATATATATATATACTAGTGGGAATACCCGCGCGTTGCTGCGGTTGAGTTGCCCTTCATGTTAGGGCGGCTTGCGTGGCATTCTTAATATGCAATTCGTATGTGAGTTTTACATATTTAATGCATGAAAATATTTATTTTACCCACCTAATACCCTTAGCTTTAAATAATATACCCAAATGTCAATTTATCATTCTATTTTCGAGAAGTAACCTCATACGAACAAATGGCTAAATGAGCAAGTGGTGCAACCACAATAGGCAATACAAACATGATTTGAGGTATAAAACAAAAATATAATAAACATTTAATCAAACCATTTAAATTGTAGTTGTTTAATGAATTCCAATTTCTTTTAAAAAATGCAATGAATCAACAGAACCTTAAAGAATTCAATACAGTCCAGTAGTGCCATTTTGTCACGTTACAATTTTGTTCAGTATTGGTCATTTCAAACTAAAACAAAATAAGCCAAAGTCCAAAACAATCCAGCAAGAAAGAATAAGTATATTTTATGACAGAAAAGATGATATGTCATTCTGTCTCATTATTCACAATATCTTTCCCACAGCAGACCAAAATAGAATTACCAAGTTTCATGGCATCTCCTAACTTCCCACTAAGACGGTCGTAGAAAATATGGATTGTTGCTCGCGTGGTCGTGAGCAAGATACAGATGTAACATAAACAGATGAGTAGATGACAAGTCTTTCTCAGAACAATTACAAATTAACATAGCCTACTAATAAAACTATTGATGGATTCATATAAAAAACACACCCTAAAGAACTACATGCCAGGAGGTGACAGGTTCATGTTTGAAGGGGTCCAAAAGAAGAAGATGTACTCATGTCATAATAATGTTGTAAGATAATTCTGTGCATCTTACCAGGATTGATACCTTCTCTGAACAGCAAAGATGAAGCTGAAAGTTGCATACATTTTGGTTTTAGTTTTCTCATAGCATGCAGTCGGTTTTCGCAGGCAATCTTCTAAAATAGTTGAGTGGGACGGATGGCAGCTTGTGGCGGAACCTTGGGTGTCTTAGGACATAGAAGCCTGTGATAAGGGCAACAACTTGAAAAGGTGTGACATAGAGAACAACAGCAGCAATTAAATAGAAAATAACAAACAGTGTTATAGCTCTAGGGTCTCTCCAGCTAAGTAAGGACTGAATTCTTTCTCCTTGTGTTGCTAGATCACCAACCACTGTTTGAATCCTTCCAGCAATACTCCTTAATCGGTCATATCTCATTCTGATGATGTCTGGATGACGAGAAGTTGGAAAAGTGTGAAATTCTTCAAAACAACATGATTTACAACACTAATTGCCAAAATGTAATGACGAGAAGGTAGACAATAATTTATTAGAGAGTATGCATTGACTTTTCAGCCTCTGTCACTAACAGAGAATGCACAATTGTTCAAGATCCTTTAGATAATACAACCTTCTTTATCCAAATTGCTATCTCTATGTATCCCTCTTTTACCATACATTTTAATTTGCAAGAAGTTAAAGAACCCATATAAAAGGATGATACATTTCACCAAAAAGATGGTAAATTGTACTAAAACATGGTGAAAACTATAAAAGAACATGAAGTTTTTACTTCTACATTTAAAGCTTCAAGAGCTTCTTTACTTGGCTCTTAAATGTTCAATGGTATTCTTTTGCCACTAACAGTAAGATAACTAACAACATCATAAGTATCCGTAGGTAGTGGTTCTTATAAATATTGCCATCCTGCTTTATAAATCCACCAAAAGTTACATGGATCTATGTAAATTCTTTAGAAACACCCAAATAACAATTAAGAGAAGATCAACTAATGCTAAAAAGACTTAAAGATATTGATACCGCAACATTTTATAAAACAAGACTGTGATTTATACACTCCTTGTTAAGTGCTCATCAAGTAGAAGCACGAAACTTGGAAAAATTTTATTATGTGACATTTTAAAAGACTTAAGAATGATTAAAACTCACATGCCGGTGTCATAATTCCAATACCTTAAGTAAATTACTCTTATGAAAGCATACATGAATTGTACGTGATAATAGAATATTAAATTCTTATAACTGAAATAAGATTCATTGCGGTCTTTATATTAGTACACAAATTCACCAAACAAACACCAACAATTATTGCATTAGATAAAAATTAAATCGTATAGCCTTAAGAACATAACAAACTTAATAGATATATGTGTATAAAGTTGTAGAGAACATAAAAGGACTTGCATAGGAGCTTTGGCATAAAAAAGGGTGTCTATTATATCAAAAAAACAAACTTCAAAGGGTAAAAAGCCACTTAAACAATCTGGGGGTGTGCACTTTTCTAAACCTCAGCCTATGGGACCTCAAGCACTCAAAGAGTTAGACAGCCTTTTAAAACCAAGATCTGGGCTACCAAATTGGCCACTATAAGTCTACACATAAGCCTGCTAAACAAGATCTTTTCAGTCTCCATCTGAATGAACTCAAGAATTGGTCTGGAAGAATATTAACTACCAACTTCTTAAAATATAATACATTTAACACTAACTGTTATATGTGTAACATAATCTATGTTAGCAAAACTAATATTCGTTGCATCATAAACTTAAAAAACATAAACAAGCAAGTCCTAAAACATGAAGACTTAACTTAGCCATTGCAATTGCTAGAACAAACCAGAGTAATGAGGAAAATAAGTCAAATTAAAAGCCAATATGATAACAGAGTAGAAATATATCTTTTGAACCAAAATCTCAAAATACCATCAAAATTTCCATGTAAAAACACATCACTGCATTTGCATATCAAAGATACATCACAAAATATTAACCTTTGAGTTTTACCCCGTTAATAGCAAGTATGTGACCATTGCTTTTCTTGACCTTCATCAGCTTTCTCAAATACTACCTAATTTTCAACAACAAAAGTAACAATTAACAAGCATAACCACCACTCTCATGTAACATTAGATTTGGAAAACAAACAATAAGCAACTATAACTAACCAGAACTTACTATTTTGACTCATTACATATCAACGGGTGTTTTAAGTCGGCAAAATTTGAAGGCAAAATGATATATGTCTCTATGGTATGTCATAAAATAATTTGAGTAACACCCAAAAGACAGTGATTTTTAAATGTTACTTTCTACCCATCAAAAGGTGGTCCATGTTTGATTGTTAGATTTCAAACAAGTAAATTTTAATTTACAATACAATATCTACATCAGTTTTCCAAGAAAGTAGCACAAGATTAACATTTTACACAAGAAACTAAAAACATGTATATCAATTTCAAGTCTGTAAGTATTATTGTTTTTGAACTTGCATAATTAGTAGACCCAAAGAGTAGCATAGTAAAGTTTTCCCTGAGATGTATTTCTAAGAAGTTTCACCAGTCTCTTAGGTAAAGAACTATATGTTGTTATGCTTAGATCTACACTCTATATTTGAATGTCATTGGGTTTGAACTTGCATAATCAGTAAGACCTAAGGGGCACCATTATTTAGGTTTCCCTTAATTTCTTTAATCCTTATAGTATGAATATAAAAAAACAATCTAGGACAGAATCAAAAGGAGTAAACCTTTTAGATTATGCTTTCTAGAAGGTACAAAAAAAATCAAAAAACTTTGAACAAAATCAATCAACAAGGGTGTATGACATACAACAAGAGCTTTTGCTAAATATCATTAATCGAACAACTTTATTATTATTGGTAAACAAGAGTATTAAGGATTGGGGACATACAACAATAGTTGTTGCTAATTGTCACTATAATTGTGCAAAAGAAAACGTAAAAAACTAAAATATATATGAAAACAAAACTGGCTTTTGTTTAAAGAATCAAAGTGTAGTTCATATTGGTATGAAGTGTAATTGTACAAAACAAAACAACCAAAATGTAACTGTATTGAGTAACTTGCATCATAATAGTGAAACATAGAAGGATAAAGACATAATCATCAATCCTAAAAACAACCAAATTTCCTGTAAAACATTAAACAGAGGAGGAGCAAAAGTGATACCTGAGACAGAAGGATTCCGATGGTAGCTTCAGACCTGATTGAAGTCGCTGGTGTATAAAAGCAATCTACATTTGAAGTGTGCATGCCTGATTAAGAATGACATAGCAAATGGAACACCACATCAGCATGTGCAAGTTAGCAGCATGTGCAAGTTAGCAGCCACTAATGAATCCTATAACTTTTAAATCAGCAAAATTACACCTACATAATTTAACCAACAATGGCAGGAAATAAACCAAAAAGAACCACATACAAGTGACTAACGCATTGATGCAATCACAAGTTCTAACCTCATCCTTTCCAAGAAACGAGATATCATGTGAACTACATACAATACAAAAACCATACAACACAAGACAAAAACCATACAATACAAAAACCATAAACCTATGCACATTGACATGATGAAATTACAATCACAATTCACAAAAGCATAAGCGGCTGTAAAAATTATGGAGGGCAGACCAAAATTTGATCAATTACTCACCTAATCAACTACTAAGGATATAAAGTCAATAAAATAGAACCTAAGAAATAAGGATCAACAAGAAACAAAGAAAGCTACGAATCAAGCATTGAGGAGACGTGAAAGGGAAATAAGTTTTAGAATTCGTACTTGAAAAGGCAGAGACCAAAACCTGATTGAAAATCTACAGTGTTTGTAAATAATAAGAGATCATGAAAAAACCTATCTTCAACACACTCCTCTTCAACTTTAACATTCTTTAACATACAAAAGGAATTGATTGTAACAATACAGTTTTCTTAATCATATGAAAAGATTAAAGAAGAAATCCTACTGTATGTGACATATGAAATAACAGAACAAAAAAACCCTAATTCAGAAAATTGCAAATATCACTCAAGAAAGAAAACAAAGAGGAATTGGTACTTACGGAGGTGAGATTTATCTTCATGCCAACTGATCTAAGTGTATGTGATTAGCGAAGTAAATCGAACACATAACATTCGAAATGGTGAATCGAACCTTGTTGAACTGAAACCACTCCTAATAGGGCGGATCGAAGATCCCTTCGACTTCTGATTTGCCGTTGCAATGCGAATAATCAGAACATATAAAATGCAAATAATACATACCACAAGGTGTGCGAGATGAATGCAAGAGTCAAAGATGGAGTCGGGGCTTCAATACGAACAGGGATTTGACAATCAATGAGCGACAGAATGGAGACGGTGATCACCGGAGTAAATTGGGGGTGATGGAGGAGTAACGGCCGGTGGAGGAGGTGTTCAAGGGGCGCGTCTTACAGGAGGTGTGAAATTACCCTCCTGCCCATCCAATATGTATTATATAGTAATAGAGATATATATATATTTTAAGATTTAGGTTATTAATAAGGTTTGACGATTAAACGCGAACTAGGGTTTCGATAAGAATTTGAGGTTTTTAATATATAAGTAAAGTTTTAATAATAGAATCTCTCATATTTTAATTCCATGAAAAATATTATTTCATTCAAATAATTTCACATAATTGAAGTATTTATAAGAACGGATAAACTTAAATATAAAGTGTAGATAATTTCTATAATTATTTTATTTAACAAGATCAAATTATAATTAAAAGTAACATTTGGACCAATAATAATTTAATGATTTTAACCATTATTTAAAAAGAATCCATTTTATAAGAAATATACACTAGTTATATTATTTATTTAAAACAAATAATAAAATAAATAAATATAATGTTAAGATAAATTCCTGAAAATTAATTTGGTGGTTTTAAAAACAAACAGAGTTTATAAAATAATTTTTATAATTTTTAGGTATTTTTCTGTAATTTTTAAAAGCCTAGAAAGCCTCAAAAAGAATAAATGAGGTGGCCCGGGGTCGAACCCGGGACCTCAAGGATTGCTAATGGTCGGGGAACCAGTGAACCAAGGGCCGCAGCCGCGATAGAGAATGGTTTCCATTTCTTTTAAATACAAACACAAGTTAACCCCAATTCCATATGAACCCTAGATTGTACAGATCCAAAATCGATCACCAATTCAATGTTGTTTATGGTTAGATTCGTGGGGCTTTTGATCCCCATGCAACAACGAGTGTGTACATGTATTAAATTACCTAAATTGAAGACGAATTGGTGCTGGACCATTGAAGAACAAGTCGCGACTGTCATGAGATCGGTTCGATACCCAAATGTTGTTGTTAATCAAATTAACTTTGAGGTTAGCTTCGAATAAACTGAAATATGAAAAGCCCTCTGTTTAATTCGAGTTAGGAAGGTCGGAGGGTGGTGTTCGACCCAGTTGCAGGTCGCAACAGGGGATGAAGATCGAAGGTGCTGCTCTTGCGTGTTTTATACTAATTTGAGTTCGGTGAAAGATTAGAAACGACAAAATGATCGTGATTATGCGATTTCTTTTGATTATTCTAGTGTTTAGTGCTCGAATAGTGCGGTTTGTTTGGCCGAAAGTGGAGGGGATCGGGTTTGGTTGACGCGCACTCGAATTTTCAATTCATTGTGGGTATAGTGATCGAATCTTCCTTGTGAAACGGTCGGGAGTTTTTAATTGAGCTGAAACCACGTATTTTTTGGTGTTTAGGAGTCGCCGGAGTTACGCCGGGGAGGTGGCCGGAGAAAGGGAGAAGTCGACGGTGGGGGGAAGGGGATGGTTTAAAAAAATTACAGCTTTGGTCCCTGTGGTTTCTGAGTTTACTATTTTATGTGCAAAGTTTTTAAACCAAGTTTTAAATATTGCAATTTCATCCCTAAACTTTTTAGGGTTTAGTTTTTAATACTAACTTTTATTATTAAACGCGTTGTTGATATTAGAGGCCAGACATTCCTTATAAACCAGGAATACTTAAAACCCTAAACACCAAAAATATCTCATAGGAAACATATTACCTAAAATTCTAATATGAGACCAGAACCGACGTTAACAACTCAAACAATTGCCTCGCAGATGAAAATCTCCACATACCACGTACGGGGAAACTTACCCACAATGAATATTATATATAACCACAATAATATAATCGAAGTCGTTTAGTGTATATTATAACTTTCTGGGATGAGTGATAAACTATGGAAGTCATACACTAGTTGATCTAAGTTGCTTAATAATGACCACAATATATAATCGAACGGGTAATCCTATTATATTGTAATCCTATTGTTTACAAATACCTTATAGTAAACATTATAGTATTATAGTATTATACATTATACTAATATATAATACACTAGTTAATATGTACATTATCCGTTAGGCGTGTGACATAACCAGGATCTCATATAAGCATCAGTTACACCATGTGACAACCCGGAAAAATTTCATTGACTAAATATATATATATATATATACATATATACATATATATATATATTATTATAATAATAATGGTATTATTATCACTATTATTAATAATAATATTAATAATAAAAAAAATTTAACTCTATAAGAGTTTGGGTGAAAAATGTAAATTTTAAAAACTTGTTTTAATTACTTTTAACATGAAATAATAAGGACTTGGAAGTTGAGGGGCTATTTCTGTAAAATTTCTTAAAATTCCCAAACCCCATCTCGTTTCCCTCTCGTTTTTCCGGCAACCCCACCGGCCGCCCTCCGGCGGCCCTCCGGCGGCCCTCCGGCGATTCCAAACGCCATTATAAACTCGATTTTAACCCCAAAAACCAGTCCCAAACGTTTCTAGAACGATAATCGAACTCGTACCCCACTTGAATTTGAATATTGGAGTCGGGTTAGTGTGATCATCCACTGAGCCTAATTTTCGGCCGACCACCACTAAGAAAACGCACCAAAACCGCAATAACAACTAAATTAATCACGCATTATCGAAATTTTCAACATTTAAAAACTTCCTTTGAGTTCATTTGATCTGAAACACTCGGAAAACAACCAATTCGATCCCCTCCATTATCGCGGACCTGCAACTTACTGTTTCTTATCTGAACGAGCTCGAATCAGGTAACAAAACACATCTATAAACTCGTCTCAACTTGGGGATTAAAAGCCCCATGAATTCGATAGGTAACAACAAAGATTTGGGCTTCAATTGGATCAAAATCGAACTAGGGTTCTTGGTGGATTGGGGGATTGTTGCGGGTTGTGTTTAAAATCATTTGGAACCCATAACTCTCGCGGCAGTATGCCTTTGGTCTACCGGTTCTCGAGCACTTTGCAATCCTTGGGGTCAAGGGTTCGAACCCTTGCACCCACATTTATTTTTAAATGCCTTTTTGAGCCTTTTAAAAATACAGAAAATTTCCTAAAATTATAAAAATAATTTTTATAAACTTTGTTTATTTTAGAAGTTATATAATTATTTTCTGGAAAATTATTTCATTAAAAACCTTATTTATTTATTTATTTAAATAATTATTACATATGTTATAAATTGTTATTTTTATAAAAATGGATTCTAAATAATGATTTAAATCATCAAATTATTAATAGACATTATATTATTAGTTATGGATTAATTATGATAAAATAAACACAAAGTAGATTTTATAAATTTAAATATCAATAAAATCTTACAAAATTAAATATAAACTTACATGTTTAAATAACGTCTAAGATTTATTTGGAACATAATGATATGTTAAAATCATTATTTAACAAATTAAATATTATGAAATATAAATCTTTAGTTAATAAAGAATTAACAAAATAACTAAATGATTTAATTATATGTTTATAACAAATCCTAGAAAACCAAACCCTAGATCAATTGAACACCAGGTTCAAGATCTAACTTATTTAGGTTTTGGATTTGTATCTGTTTGCTTACGTGAAATATAATTCCTTAGCAGGAATTTACTAGCTTGTCAACACCACACAAGAACTGAGGTGAGTTCATACTTAACTGTTCCCTTTTTTAAATCATTTAAATTTTGGGGAAGGATACATGTTAATTGAAATTACAAATTATTTTTGTGTATTATGTTAAATAATAATTGGATCACATTTATGATTACATATGGTTATTATGAAAATCCTTCTCTGTAAACTGGACTATTAACAAGGCAGGGATCTTTTGGATAGTACTATCGGGGAGTGACTGACCCCCACAAAGGTTTGGACATGTGGTCCTTATCAGATGCATAAAGATCTCGCTGTCATTCGGGATGACTATTCTGGTGTGAGAAGAAGATTATGCGCTATATAAGTTTTGCCATAATAGTTCCACTTACAACCCATATGAGGATAAATGTAAAGAGAGGATTCGCGCCCTCTGATTTGAATTATTAAAACTGGCATAATATACACATAAAAAGAAAAAGGGAAAAATAAACTATGATACATGGGCAAATCCTATGTGAAGGATTTGTTGGGCTTGTACATAGAAATAATAAACTATGATACATCGGCAAATCCTATGTGAAGGATTTGTTGGGCTTGTACATAGTGGGTATGTGGGATAGCGGGTTCACCTTAATAAAAAGGGTTCAGATAGGCTATTCATATACCGGTGAGAAATTTAAACTCACACTTTTACAATAAACCCTTCTTTGAATGATAATTGATGATTTATCAAATATGTTTTACTTACCTATGAACTCACCAACCCTGTGTTGACACTTGATTTACATGTATTCTCAGGTATCTATTAGGAGCTTATGGACATGCACGTAGGATCATATAAGAGCTCAAGATACATATTGGTTATTGATAAACATGATTAGACGTATTGTTAAGAAACAATATATATATTTATTTCCGCTGCGTATATATCTAATGCTCTGAATAATAATGGATTGATTATCTTAAACTTATCATATAGATAACTGCATCTCATGTGTAACTACTGTGTTCGATCCTGTTTGCTCACCCCTCCGTGATAGATTCCAGACCCGGAATTTGAGAGTGTGACAGATTGGTATCAGAGCCATTGGTTATAGTGAGTTAGGAATTGCATCTAGCCTATAGCCACACACAATAGTTGCACAAAGTAAATTGCCTTAGTTAGAGATTGACTAAGATTAAGAAGTTATATGCCTTATGTGATTCCTCTTATACCTTGATTCCTATCAATACACACACGAATCTTAAATCATATTCTAAGGCATTGTGTGCCTAATTAAGTGATTTCAAACTCCAAAACTCGATTGTTATTCATGGTTTTCAAATTCGTCAAAGTCTGTGTCTTACAACTTGAAACATGTAATGCTGGAAGAGCGTGATGCCTGTATCTCGAGGTGTTCTGTCTAGGCTAGGTATTCGTATAAATCCAAATCAACCGATGGACCTGTTTACCTTACCTGGGAACTCTCGGGATGAGTATCTGCTTATAGGTACGCATGTCTTCAACAAAGTTGTGATTGACCCAATACTTTGATTAGTCAACGTACTCGCTTTGATTTACGAATCAAACGATTACACTTGGAACATCTCATTGCTATTATGCCAAATTCTCGATTGTTGTTTTCATGTTGAATATCTCAAATTCCATGAGAATTCTTAATGATCTTTTAGAATGGCTTCTCGTCAAATCCGTTCACGGTCAAGAAACTCTGGCCGTAAGATTGCTACTACTATAACACGTAAAGTTACTGTGGTCAATATACAAGTCTAAAAGGCAAATGGGTCAAATTACCTTGACGTGTTCCACTTGGTAATCTAAGCTACACTTGTCCTAATTTAAAGAGAGACCTGTTTCCCTAGTACTTACCCTGACATGGTTATACCTGAAATCCTGAAAGTATGAAGGATAGGCAGCTATCATTAGACATATTGTACTTATGTGCTTGTAGTTTATTTACTACTACTTAAGTCCTGTCCTACTTAGAGCCTTCATGGTATTTCCATTCATGATGTTAATTCTATCTTTTAGGAGACATTCCTCCACTTAGCATTTCAGTAACTGAGGGACTGATTGAATGCTTAGAATGAAAGTGGACTATAGGAAATATGGAAGGGTGATGATACTCTCTATACATACATTACGTTATTCTCTGGGATAATGCTAAGGAAAATTAGGATGTCGTGTAACCGGTTTAAGCACATTCTTAGTATACCAGTGATGTTTATAAATAGGGTTACTATTACCTAAGGAATGAAATGCAAAAGTTAGAATTGTAATTCTAAAATCATGCAACGGTAGGGTTAAGTCGTGCTCTTTATACTTAACTCTATGATTGATAGAACTGAAGTCATACCTTATGACATTAGACCAAATAGAATTAAGAATGACACTGGAAAAATCTAGTGAGTAGTAGAATAAGCCTCTCTGATGGTTTAGATGATTTGCTTTAATGCCAATGTTGTGAACCTAGCTATGTTGGTTGATACGATTAAGCTAACATGTGTTAAACAGGGACATTAAGAAGGTTGGAGTTCCGACCATTTTCATAAGTGTGCCCTAGGTTGACTAGGACCCCAAGACAAGTTAGAAATAATCAGAATTAGGAAATGACTATAACTAAAAAGTAAGAATAGTTAAATTATAGAAATAAAGGTAATACATCACGTGGTCATACATTTATGACTGAAGCAAGCCATATTCGACAAGACC
Source organism: Flaveria linearis (assembly GCA_024085815.1). Classification (NCBI taxonomy): domain Eukaryota; kingdom Viridiplantae; phylum Streptophyta; class Magnoliopsida; order Asterales; family Asteraceae; genus Flaveria; species Flaveria linearis. The sequence continues at coordinate 54,009,512 of CM044011.1, read as the reverse complement.
AAATGTTGTTTCATGCACATACCTTATCATCGGTAGCTACACATCTATTTGATACCGGGTTGATAATAGCTTTGACTCTTCTGGAATTATTCTTAAACTTAGCATTAACCCTAGTTGCTTAGAAATTATCTCTAGACACGGAGTGTCAGTGTCTATCATCTCTAATCGTGACACGCGATTTACATCTATCTTTTGGGATAAACTTTAGAAAGCTCTAGGCACTTGCCTAGATATGAGCACAACCTATCCTATCACCCTAAGACTGATAGTCAAAGTGAAAGAGCCATACAGACTCTTGAGGATATACTTAGGGTTTGTGTTATTGATTTTGGAAAGAACTTGGAAGGTCATCTACCTTTGGTAGAATTCTCATATAAAATAGCTATCATTCGAGCATCAAGGCGGCACCATTCGAGGCCTTATATGGACGTAAATGTAGATCACCGCTTTGCTGGGCAGAAGTTGGAGATAGTCAACTTACTGGCCCAGAATTGATCTTTGAAATTCATGAGAAAATTGTCCAGATAAGAGAAGGCATGGTTGCTGCCTGGGATCGCCAGAAAAGCTACGCTGATAAACACCGCAAGCCACTTGAATTTCAGGAAGGAGATAAAGTTTCGCTAAAGGTATCTCCCTGGAAGGGAGTTATACGCTTTGGGAAACGAGGGAAATTGAACCCTCGCTACGTGGGGCCTTTTGAAATTGTCAGAAGGATCGGCCCAGTAGCCTATGAAATAAATCTACCTGCTGAACTTGGTGGTGTGCATAATGTTTTCACATAACTAATCTAAGGAAGTGTTTATCCGATGAATCACTGGTTGTGCCTTTAAAGGAATTGCAAGTATGTGAGAAACTCAGACTTGTTGAGGCACCAGTTGAAATCATGGATAATGAAGTTAAACAATTAAAGCATAGCAAGATTCCGTTGTTAGAGTTCGGTGCAACTCCCGGCGTGGTCCTGAGTTCACTTAGGAACGAGAGGACGAAATGATGCGCAAGTATCCTAACCTGTTCAAGGATGTTGCCAGTACTTCTTAATTTTCGGGACGAAAATTCCTGTAACAGGGGGATGATGTGACAACCCGAAAAAATTTCGTTGACTAAAAATATATATATATATATATATATATATATATATATATATACATATACATATATATATATATTATAATAATAATGGTATTATTATCACTATTATTAATAATAATATTAATAATAATAAAAAAAATTTAACTCTATAAGAGTTTGGGTGAAAAATGTAATTTTAAAACTTGTTTTAATTACTTTTAACATGAAATAATAAGGACTTGGAAGTTGAGGGGCTATTTCTGTAAAATTTCTTAAATTCCCAAACCCCATACCGTTTCCCTCTCGTTTTTCCGGCAACCCCACCGGCCGCCCTCCGGCGATTCCAAACGCCATTATAACACGATTTTAACCCCAAAAACCAGTCCCAAATGTTTCTAGAACGATAATCGAACTCGTACCCCACTTGAATTTGAATATTGGAGTCGGGTTAGTGTGATCATCCACTGAACCTAATTTTCGGCCGACCACCACTAAGAAACGCACCAAAACCGCAATAACAACTAAATTAATCACGCATTATCGAACTTTTCAACATTTAAAAACTCCCTTTGAGTTCATTTGATCTGAAACACTCGGAAAACAACCAATTCGATCCCCTCCATTATCGCGGACCTGCAACTTACTGTTTCTTATCTGAACGAGCTCAAATCAGGTAACAAAACACATCTATAAACTCGTCTCAACTTGGGGATTAAAAGCCCCATGAATTCGATAGGTAACAGCAAAGATTTGGGCTTCAATTGGATCAAAATCGAACTAGGGTTCTTGGTGGATTGGGGGATTGTTGCGGGTTGTGTTTAAAATCATTTGGAACCCATAACTCTCGCGGCAGTATGCCTTTGGTCTACCGGTTCTCGAGCACTTTGCAATCCTTGGGGTCAAGGGTTCGAACCCTTGCACCCATATTTATTTTTAAATGCCTTTTTGAGCCTTTTAAAAATACAAAAAATTTCCTAAAAATTATAAAAATAATTTTTATAAACTTTGTTTATTTTAGAAGTTATATAATTATTTTCTGAAAATTATTTCATTAAAAACCTTATTTATTTATTTATTTAAATAATTATTACATATGTTATAAATTGTTATTTTTATAAAAATGGATTCTAAATAATGATTTAAATCATCAAATTATTAATAGACATTATATTATTAGTTATGGATTAATTATGATAAAATAAACACAAAGTAGATTTTATAAATTTAAATATTTATAAAATCTTACAAAATTAAATATAAACTTACATGTTTAAATAACGTCTAAGATTTATTTGGAACATAATGATATGTTAAAATCATTATTTAACAAATTAAATATTATGAAATGTAAATCTTTAGTTACTAAAGAATTAACAAAATAACAAAATAATTTAATTATATGTTTATAACAAATCCTAGAAAACCAAACCCTAGATCAATTGAACACCAGGTTCAAGATCTAACTTATTTAGGTTTTGGATTTGTATCTGTTTGCTTACGTGAAATATAATTCCTTAGCAGGAATTTACTAGCTTGTCAACACCACACAAGAACTGAGGTGAGTTCATACTTAACTATTCCCCTTTTTAAATCATTTAAATATTTTGGGGAAGGATACATGTTGTTAATTGAAATTACAAATTATTTTTGTGTATTATGTTAAATAATAATTGGATCACATTTATGATTACATATGGTTATTATGAAAATCCTTCTCTGTAAACTGGACTATTAACAAGGCAGGGATCTTTTGGATAGTACTATCGGGGAGTGACTGACCCCCACAAAGGTTTGGACATGTGGTCCTTATCAGATGCATAAAGATCTCGCTGTCATTCGGGATGACTATTCTGGTGTGAGAAGGAAGATTATGCGCTATATAAGTTTTGCCATAATAGCTCCACCTACAACCCATATGAGGATAAATGTAAAGAGAGGATTCGCGCCCTCTGATTTGAATTATTAAAACTGGCATAATATACACATAAAAAGAAAAAGGGAAAAATAAACTATGATACATGGGCAAATCCTATGTGAAGGATTTGTTGGGCTTATACATAGAAATAATAAACTATGATACATCGGCAAATCCTATGTGAAGGATTTGTTGGGCTTGTACATAGTGGGTATGTGGGATAGTGGGTTCACCTTAATAAAAAGGGTTCAGACAGGCTATTCATATACCAGTGAGAAATTTAAACTCACACTTTTACAATAAACCCTTCTTTGAATGATAATTGATGATTTATCAAATATGTTTTACTTACCTATGAACTCACCAACCCTGTGTTGACACTTGATTTACATGTATTCTCAGGTATCTACTAGGAGCTTATGGACATGCACGTAGGATCATATAAGAGCTCAAGATACATATTGGTTATTAATAAGACATGATTAGACGTATTGTTAAGAAACAATATATATATTTATTTTCGCTGCGTATAATATCTAATGCTCTGAATAATAATGGATTGATTATCTAAAACTTATCATATAGATAACTGCATCTCATGTGTAACTACTGTGTTCGATCCTGTTTGCTCACCCCTCCGTGATAGATTCCAGACCCGGAATTTGAGGGTGTGACACACCAAATGACTCGATAATTACAAATCATATAAGTTGCTTAATTTTAATGAAACAAACCAAATATATTTAAGCATTGCGTAAGCGAAAACAGGAAAACATTTAACAACGGTTTTTTGGAACACGCAACACGCGTCCAATCCAATTTATGTAAAGTACTTGAAATTAAATCTTGAAAACAGTTTGGGATGAACGCGGAATGACATGCAGTGGATGTTGTGCCCCTAAACGTGCCACATCAATGTCCTGAGAGAAAACATGCAAAAGTCAGTAGATATTAAATATAAGAATGACGTGGTTCAATTATGTAATTTATAATTATCCAAGGATAATTTAAAAAAATAGTATTTCGATTAATAAGAAGATATTAATCTATACCATTAATGAAAATATATTTTATAAGAAATAACATACAATTACATTTGTAAATAATTTGTGAAATTACAAATGTATAATTTCTTGGTAAGGTGTTGTCTAGAAATCAAGATAAGACCAACAACAATGAGAAAGGTTATCCGTCATAATTTAAGAATCCCAACGTCACCATATGAAACGATCTTAACACTTATCTTGTGAATATGTATTTGTCCTTTGACCACCCATTTGCCTTAGAGACCTGTGTATTAACCATAGTTTATCACTCATCCCAGAAATCCCCAGATAAGCATAACTGGTCTCACAATTATTTACAATATATATTATGCCAAATTATGTTTGAATACACATATAATATATACTAGGGTACGTCAGGCAATTGTTTGAGTACAATATAATATAACTAGGTATATTATATAATCGAAGTCGTAACAAATAATATATATAATAGTATTATATATTAATATGTATATTATATATAATAGTAGTATTATTCATTGTGGTTATATATAATATACACTAAACGACTAGTGTATGATTTGTATATACTAATAATAAAATACCTTATAGTATTATATATTAATAAAATACCTTATATAACTAACATTATAATTAATATAACTAATATTATAATTTATTATTATAATTAATAGTATTATCCTATTGTAATACTATAAGGTATTTATTATTATGATAGGAAAGGTATTTATTATTATTATAGTATTAATAGTTATAATACTATTAATATGGAAGTCACTATATATGATGCAACGATCTTTACGCGTAACTTGTGAATAAGTATTATTCCTTTGACCAAACTGTCGATCTAAGAATAACACAGTATGCGAATATTTTGAAATGAATTCACAACGATGATTAAAACATTTCTAATAGCAGGAAGATGAATCGATCAGCCAAATTAACGATCGATGTTTAACGACATACCACGTTATACGACTTATTTGAGATAGATACAAGTCAATTTCTCGACATTGTGAGATAATGGGTCGAATTGAATTTTTAGCCAATCGGTCTATAATGCACCAATTGTCATCATGACCTCTAATATAAGAAGCATTTTAGTTGAAAGGAAAGTTAAACAGGAGATTCATAGGATCACGAAGGTCAGGAGATTCATAGGATCACGAAGGTTAGGTCTTGTCATATGTGAAGGTAAGACACTTGGACACATACCAAGTTCGTCTTTTCCTTTATGCCAAACCCATGTCTACAAGTTACACTTATATGGACCCAATGTATTAATTACCGTTATCCTATTAAATAAATAATATAGGAACCAAACCCTAATACTCGTGCATCATATATAGTGACATTTCCAGCCAACTATACAAATATTAATAGCCATTTTATTAACAACGATAGCTATACCATATTATTTTAATACTTATAACTCGATAATTACAAATCATATAAGTTGCTTAGTTTTAATAAAACAAACCAATATATTTAAGTATTGCGAAAGCGAAAACAGAAAACATTTAACAGCGGTTTTTGAAACACGCAACACGCGTCCAATCCAATTTATGTAAAGTATTTGAAATTAAATCTTGAAAACAGTTTGGGATGAACGCGGAATAACATGCAGTGGATGCTGTGCCCCTAAACGTGCCACATCAATGTCCTGAAAGAAAACATGCAAAAGTCAGTACAAGACTGGTGAGTTCATAGGTTTATCAGAAAACAGTAAATATCAGTATTGAAATCCCCGGATTTTGTAATCAAAGCATATCATGGGTAGCTATTCCATAATGATCACTATGTGTACGAAGTCGCGACCGAGCTGACATGCAATCAAATAATAAAGTAGGCCCCGGCTGTGGATTCCCCACGACAGCACAGTAAAACAAGATAACCGTTCACCCGTTTGACCAGCTAGCGCGACTAGCTCGGGCGGGGTATGTCAATCGCAGTAAATCTACTAACAATCACCTCGCTACTTGCGTATTAACGGTCCGAAGGGCAAAGTATACAAACATAGTATCATGTATATGCAGTATCACAAAACCCAATGTAATGTAACGTTTATGAAAACAACATGTTTCTCTCCCCCAAAAATAGTATAAAGTAAAAGTGTGGCTGTAAACTCACCTTGACGTATATGTGTACAAGATGATAATAAGGATTAAACGATGTTCCAACGAATTGCTTTACAAGCACCTAAATGTATGTATATATTTTAAGATTTAGGTTATTAATAAGGTTTGACGATTAAACATGAACTAGGGTTTCGATAAGAATTTGGGGTTTATAATATATAAGTAAAGTTTTAATAAAAGAATCTCTTATATTTTAATTACATAAAAATATTATTTCATTCAAATAATTTCACGTAATTGAAGTATTTATAAGAATGGATAAACTTAAATATAAAGTGTAGATAATTTCTATAATTATTTTATTTAACAAGATCAAACTATAATTAAAAGTAACATTTGGACCAATAATAATTTAATGATTTTTAACCATTATTTAAAAAGAATCCATTTTATAAGAAATATACACTAGTCAAACTACTTGTGAATATTATGTTTGAATACACATATAATAATTAGTTTGATTATATATTAGTATATAATATTATATTTTTTCCTATCACTTATCTGACAATTTTCTAAACCAGGGGAGACTGTAACATCCCGTATTTTTATAAACAATTAAAGTTTAATACGTTATTAATTCCAATAATTATAAAAATTATAATTATAATAATAATAATAATAATAATAATAATAATAATAATAATAATAATCATAATAATAATAATAATAATGATAATAATAATAAAAGTTAGTATTAAAAACTAAACCCTAAAAAGTTTAGGGATGAAATTGCAATATTTAAAACCTGGTTTAAAAACTTTGCACATAAAATAGTAAACTCAGAAACCACAGGGACCAAAGCTGTAATTTTTTTAAACCATCCCCTTCCCCCCACCGTCGACTTCTCCCTTTCTCCGGCCACCTCCCCGGCGTAACTGCGGCGACTCCTAAACACCAAAAAATACGCGGTTTCAGCTCAATTAAAAACTCCCGACCGTTTCACAAGGAAGATTTGATCACTATACCCACAATGAATTGAAATTCGAGTGCGCGACAACCAAACCCGATCCCTTCCACTTTCGGCCAAACAAACCGCACTATTCGAGCACTAAACACTAGAATAATCAAAGAAATCGCATAATCACGATCATTTTGTCGTTTCCAATCTTCCACCGAACTCAATTAGTATAAAACACGCACGAACAGCACCTTCGATCTTCATCCCCTGTCGCGACCTCCAACTTGGTCGAACATGTAAGGCCCCGTTCCCGGGCACCTCACCGTTGGTTGTCATCACCCATAAAACATACATTTAATATAAACATAATGGAATAACGCAGCGGAATTAATAAAAGTCATTCTCATTTCATCATAAAAGCTTTTACATCATTGTCTTGGTTACAAAATACAAGCTTTCCTTACATTGCCTAGCTTCACTATGATTGCTGCTGAAGCAAATCCTCAGCAATCATAGGGTCATATACAGTGACCTCTAATAGAAGATATTAAGTTCAAAAATATATTTTTCTTCATAAAGAAGATTTCTTAAATAATCCTGTTTATCAGGATTCTCAAGAAATCTTGCACTTGCATGCAACATGATGTGTTGCGTGCATTACAGGCCCACAACACATGATATGGCAGCATAATCAAAAGGAGAATGCCGTCCCCCACGAACTGAGTAGTCACCTCGTACCATCCCCAGCAACGCTACCTGCCAACTGGAAACACATAAAAAGTCAGCGTTGCTGAGTGAGTTCTAGTTTTATATATTAAAACGTACTTTTACTCATTAAAAGTATCCTTTCATACATGCGTTCACACATCATACGTACACAGAGATAATATTCATTATTATCTTCATCATTCGTTATACATCGTTACCTTTAACTTCTCGTATGGATTCTGTCAGGCTTTACCCACTTCATAGCACTCGGCTATGATTACTGTGGTCGAATGACAAGAATCCCGTTTCTTACTTACTTGCACATTGAAAGGTGATTGTACCAATACCGTATGCTACACCCCAATCGTTATTAGCTACCGGGCCGAAGTCAACATATGAACAACAAAACGTATGCCACGGTACTAGAGGTAAGCGGTAGAGGTACCATGACCGTGGGCGATCACAGAGAAGGACCAATCGCGTTATTCAATGCTTGCAAGACTTAATTCATTCGTTCATTAATGCATGTATTCATCATCATTCTTCTTTTCGTTCATTCGTTAATACATGCATTCATCATCGTGTTCCTCTTTCATTATCTTTCACTTTACCTTACATAATACTTCATTCATTCGTTCTCGTTATTCGTAAAGTTTCGGAAAGATAAACATACACAATCACAAGGAACATACACCCCATCATACATTCATCATCATACATAGCATCATCATTCACATCAGCCCTTCATGGGCGACTGAACCTACCTCAGTCGCATGTCCTCCATGCGACTGGACCGTACGATTGGGCTGTCATGCGAATGGGCATACAATCGTGCGACTGGGCTTCCTTCCGTACGACTAGACACTATACGACGGGGTTATATGCGACTAACTCCTAACCGTACGACCGAACTACCCTGCGATTGGACCTATGCGACCGAAACCCCCAATCGCATAGTCTATCGTGCGACTGAGGCTCAATCGTGCGTCCGAGCCTCAATCGTGCGATTGGACATCAACAAATCCTCATTCGGCCGAATGGCCCTTCAGTCGCATAACCCTAACTGGGCAGCGACTGGAGTTCTTCATGAACAGCAGTCGCGAACCAACGCACTCAAACTCGTCATAAACCCATTTTCAGCCCAAATTGACCCTCCCAGTCTCAGGGATTCATACTAGGACATCATACAAGCATATACAAGTCCTAATTCATACCATAAACACTTTACTCAGATTTCACCCAAATGGGTCAATAAGCATACTATTCAAAACTAGGGTTTATATGTGATCCAGCCCCAAAATCATTCAAAACGTGTAAAAGAGGGGTCTTAGAACTCACATAACAGGTAGAAGATGATGAGCTTCGATTTGGCTAGCTTCACGACAAACCCGGAGCTCGGTCAGCACTTTCCCTCTTTCTTCTCTACTCTCGTTCGCTCTCTGCTCTCTTTCCCGACTGAAATATGCAAGTGTTAGGAAGGAGAAGGGAGCTGCTCCTCTTTTATACCCACAGCTCAGTCGCATCTGGTCCAGGGGCGACTGGACCTTCAGTCGCATAAACACCATGCGATTGGACCCCAGTCGCATGTGTTCCATGCGGTTCGTCCTTCATTCGGGCGGTTGAACTCTAATCGTACGATTGAGCTTCAATCGGCCGAATAGCATGCGATCGAACCTCCAGTCGCATCAATTCCATGCGACTGAGGCTCAGTCACATAACCTACCAAAAGTCAAATTGCCGGGCGTTACAAGTCCACCCCCCTTATTTAGGTTTCGTCCCCGAAACCTGTTATTCCTCGAACAATCGTGGGTAATGCTGCCTCATTTCTTCTTCAGTTTCCCATGTGGACTCGGATCCCTTCCTGTGCCGCCACTGTACACGCACAAGGGAACCGTTTTATTTCTCAGTCTTTTCTCCTTTCGGTCTATGATCGCCACTGGTTGCTCCACATAATTGAGCCGTTCGTCCACCTCGATATCCTCCAGTGGGACGATCATCTCCTCGTCCGCCAAACATTTCCTCAGATGAGATACGTGGAAGGTTGGGTGAATTCCACTTAACTCATCTGGTAAATCCAACTATAGGCCACCTCTCCTACTCGAGCAACGATTCGGAAAGGGCCTATATAACGCGGACTCAACTTGCCTCGCTTCCGGAACCGAATGATACCCTTCCAGGGTGAGACCTTCAACATAACCCGATCTCCCACCTGGAACTCAATCGGCCCGCGTCGTTTGTCGGCGTACGACTTCTGTCTGTCCTTGGCTGCTTTCATATAAGCTTTGATCTTCTCAAGCTTCTCAGTCGTGGCCTCAATCACTTCGACGCTTCCCAGTTCTTTCTGACCAATATCACCCCAACAGACGGGTGTCCTGCATCTCCTACCGTATAGCATCTCATAGGGTGGCATGCCAATACTGGCATGATAGCTATTATTGTATGAGAATTCGGCTAACGGCAGGTGGTCATCCCAACTTCCACCGAAGTCAATAACACATGCCCGGAGCATGTCCTCCAAAGTCTGAATGGTCCTTTCCGACTGAACATCAGTTTGAGGATGATAAGCCGTGCTAATATGCAACCTCGTCCCCATAGCATCATGGAATTTCTTCCAGAATTTGGATGTAAACCGAGTGTCGCGATCAGACACAATCGACACCGGTACACCATGGCGAGTCACAATCTCTTTGATGAAAAGATCGGCCAACCTTTCGGACGAATATGTTTCACGCATCGGTAAGAAGTGAGCACTCTTCGTCAGGCGATCCACAATCACCCAGATCGTATCATACCCTTTCGGGGTACGTGGCAGTTTTGTGATAAAATCCATGGTGATGTGTTCCCACTTCCATTCCGGGATATCCAAAGGTTGAATCTTTCCATACGGCTTCTGGTGCTCTGCCTTCACTTGCAGACAAGTAAGGCACTTACTCACATACTCCACCACGTCACGTTTCATACCCGGCCACCAATAATCTTTCTTCATGTCTTGGTACATATTGGTGGCACCGGGATGAATGGAGTACCGAGACTTATGAGCTTCATCCATAATCTTCATTCGCAGATCCCCAAGACGAGGAATCCACATACGCCCAAACCGGGTTTTAACACCCGTTGCGTTCTCACCCAACTCCGCGACCAGACCTCTCATTCGTTCAGAGTTAAGATGTTCGTCTTTCAAAGCCCCATCTTGGAACTCTTTGACCTGTTTCATCACGTCAGAGGTCATGATTAGCTGGTACGCCTTCACCCGAATTGGCTCGGGCCTCTCCTTTCGGCTAAGGGCATCAGCCACCACGTTGGCTTTGCCCGGATGGTAATGGATCTCACAATCATAATCCTTTATAAGCTCCAACCATCGCCGTTGCCTCATATTCAGATCTTTTTGCTCGAAGAAATACTTCAAGCTCTTGTGGTCGGTAAAGATGGTGCACTTCGTTCCGTAGAGGTAGTGCCTCCAAATCTTCAATGCAAAGACCACACCTGCTAGCTCCAAGTCATGAGTAGGGTAATTAACCTCATGGACTTTTAACTGCCGGGATGCATAAGCTATAACCTTTTCCCTCTGCATCAACACGCATCCCAATCCCGAATAAGAAGCATCAGAATAAACCACTAGATCTTCGCTTCCCTCGGGTAATGACAGAACTGGAGCCTGGTTCAATCTCATCTTCAGTTCTTCAAACGCCTTTTCCTGAGCTGGACCCCATACGAACTTTACATCTTTCCGGGTCAACTTGGTTAGTGGAGAAGCGATTTTGGAGAAGTCTTGAATGAACCTTCGGTAATAACCCGCCAAACCCAAGAAACTTCGGATCTCAGATGGCGTCTTTGGAGACTTCCACTGTATCACCGCTTCCACCTTCGCCGGATCAACCATAATCCCATCCGGATTTACCACGTGACCCAAGAATTGAACTTCGCGTAGCCAGAAGGCACATTTGGAGAATTTAGCATACAATTTCTCCCTTCTCAAGGTCTCCAACACCTCCCGGATGTGACCGGCATGCTCTTCTTCGCTCCTCGAATAAATCAAGATATCATCAATGAACACAATCACTGATTTATGCAACATTGGCCGGCACACCCTGTTCATCAGATCCATAAAAGCAGCTGGCGCATTGGTCATACCAAAAGACATGACGAGGAACTCGTAGTGACCGTAGCGCGTACGAAAAGCTGTTTTAGGGATATCCTGCTCCATCACCTTCAGTTGATGGTAGCCTGATCGAAGATCTATTCGTGAAAACCAACTAGCACCCTGAAGTTGATCAAACAAGTCGTCGATCCTCGGCAAGGGGTATCTGTTCTTTACCGTCAGCTTATTCAGCTCGCGATAGTCGATGCACATCCTCATACTTCCGTCCTTCTTCTTTACGAACAGGACCGAGCACCCCAAGGTGAGATACTCGGTTGAATAAACCCCTTATCCAGCAGCTCTTGTAACTGCTCCATCAACTCTTTCATCTCTGTCGGGGCCAATCGATACGGTGCTTTGGCAACAGGTTGGGCGCCTGGTATCAGATCTATCTGGAACTCGATCTCTCTGTCAGGTGGCAAACCCGATAAGTCTTCCGGGAACACGTCTGGGAACTCACGCACAACCGGAACATCAGACAGTCGCGGTGTTAGCGTGTCTACATCTTTTATGTAACATAAGAAGGCGCTACATCCACGCCTCATACATTTCCCCGCCACTGCCATCGAGATCACCTTCGGAATCGTAGTAACCCGATCCCCATAAACTGTCACTGAACTACCGTCGGGCGCTGTCAAACTGATCATCTTCTTGCGACACACAATGTTCGCCTCAAAATCCACCAACCAATCCATTCCGAGCACCAAATCGAAACCACCCAACGTCATCGCAAATGGTCTAACCGGAAATTTGTGTCCCTCTAATTCCACATCACAACCCTCTATTACCTCGGAAATCCTGGTAGTTTTACCTATAGCAGTCTCTACATCAAACGGTATATCCACACGTCTACTACTAACGGGTAATTTGGCACAGAAAACAGCAGAAATAAAACTCCTACTGGCACCCGAATCAAATAATACAGAGGCTAGAGTTTGGTTCACCAGAAACGTACCGGACACTACATCGGGGTCCGTCCTAGCCTCTTCCTGCGTCATTGTGAATGCCCTGGCGCTTGCTCTCGGACCTTCACTTCCCGTCTTCTTTACCCCTGAAGCCTCAGCCCTCGGCTTCTTACAGTCTCTGCTCATATGACCACTTTCCCCACAGTTAAAGCACTTGCCCATCCGGCAATCCTTTGATATATGCCCTGTCTTCCCACACTTAAAGCAGATGTTGGATCCCCATTTGCACTCCCCTGAGTGCTCCCTTCCACACTTACCACACTTCCTCACCCCAGCTCCAGACACGACCACACGGTGGTCATCCACCCTTGCCTTCTTGTTGCTCGTCGAAGTATCGCCTCGACCAAATCTCTTCCCCTGCCAGCTTTTCTCTCCACCTCCTTTCTTACTACCCTCAGCCATTACCAACGCAACCCGTTCATCGTATAACCTTCCCGCCAAATCCACTGCCGACCTGAAAGTGCTTGGTCGGGCAGAAATCAAATGCCAACGAATTTCAGCTGGCAGCCCCTGAATATACCGGTTGATCTTTCGAGACACCGGCGTTACCTGCTCTGGCACCAACATCGCCATTTCGTTAAACTTGGTGGTGTATTGTTGGTGGGTCATCGTCCCCGCCTCCAACTGCAGGAACTCTCTCTCAACTCTGTCCATTTCCCGAAGAGGACTGAATTCCTCAATCACCAGCCTTTTTAACTCAGCCCACTTCATCTTCCCTATAGCCCTGCTACCCTCGGCTTGGACTATATTGTTCCACCAGCACAAAGCCGACCCTGTGAAAGAGTGGGTAGCAAATTTCACCTTCTTGTCCTCCTGGCAATCACTAATATCGAGGACAGCCTCCATTTCCATCACCCATTGGTGAGCATCAGTAGCAGTACCAGAACCATCAAAAGTCGGGGGCTTGCACCTCATGAATGCCCCGTAGTTACAACCCCTGGCCGTCTCCCGTACCTGCTCTTCTTCCTCTCCTTCTTCATCATCGGATAGTACCGTTTCTGCTTCCGTCTGTTGCTGTCTACCTGAGGACCGATTCCTCCCCCGTCTATCGTCTTCACGTACTGCCTTTATCACTTCGGTCACTACAGACGGTAAGATCGTCTGCATGACCTGGTGCACTTCCTCGACCACTGCCTCTTTCACCGAGGCCCTCAAATTTGCGCTTTCGTCTGCCTCTTCCTGATGAGGAATCTCGTTTTCCTCATGAACTACTTTCTCTGTCCTAGGTCGCCCTCGCGTATTACGCGGTTCAGCACCACGTCCACCACCACGGGAAGCTTTAGATGATCTACCACCGACCATCTTCTATCACACTGAAAGATTCAAACACCAACACGGTCATTCAAGGAAATAGCTCAGTTTATGTTAAGTATAGTGAGTCCCTAATTACAGTGGCCAGTTGTGATTAGCCACTTACTTTACTCTTCGCACCTCGAGCATTACCTGTCCTGACTACATTAGTATCTAAGTCTAACAGTACACATAAACACATAACACGCGCACGTAATCATGATTAACTTTAATAAGAATACCTGATGGCACGCAACTACTCAGATGGCATTCTCTTCCTTTCTGTCCCATTTTCAGTTTAAGTTTAGGTTTATTTTAAAATTTTACCCATTTCACTTAAACTTTGGCTCTGATACCAACTTGTAAGGCCCCGTTCCCGGGCACCTCACCGTTGGTTGTCATCACCCATAAAACATACATTTAATATAAACATAATGGAATAACGCAGCGGAATTAATAAAAGTCATTCTCATTTCATCATAAAAGCGTTTACATCATTGTCTTGGTTACAAAATACAAGCTTTCCTTACATTGCCTAGCTTCACTATGATTGCTGCTGAAGCAAATCCTCAGCAATCATAGGGTCATATACAGTGACCTCTAATAGAAGATATTAAGTTCAAAAATATATTTTTCTTCATAAAGAAGATTTCTTAAATAATCCTGTTTATCAGGATTCTCAAGAAATCTTGCAATTGCATGCAACATGATGTGTTACGTGCATTACGGGCCCACAACACATGATGTGGCAGCATAATCAAAAGGAGAATACCGTCCCCCACGAACTGAGTAGTCACCTCGTACCATCCCCAGCAACGCTACCTGCCAACTGGAAACACATAAAAAGTCAGCGTTGCTGAGTGAGTTCTAGTTTTATATATTAAAACGTACTTTTACTCATTAAAAGTATCCTTTCATACATGCGTTCACACATCATACGTACACAGAGATAATATTCATTATTATCTTCATCATTCGTTATACATCGTTATCTTTAACTTCTCGTATGGATTCTGTCAGGCTTTACCCACTTCATAGCACTCGGCTATGATTACTGTGGTCGAATGACAAGAATCCCGTTTCTTACTTACTTGCACATTGAAAGGTGATTGTACCAATACCATATGCTACACCCCGATCGTTATTAGCTACCGGGCCGAAGTCAACATATGAACAACAAAACGTATGCCACGGTACTAGAGGTAAGCGGTAGAGGTACCATGACCATGGTCGATCACAGAGAAGGACCAATCGCGTTATTCAATGCTTGCAAGACTTAATTCATTCGTTCATTAATGCATGTATTCATCATCATTCTTCTTTTCGTTCATTCGTTAATACATGCATTCATCATCGTGTTCCTCTTTCATTATCTTTCACTTTACGTTACATAATACTCGTTCTCGTTATTCGTAAAGTTTCGGAAAGATAAACATACACAATCACAAGGAACATACACACCCATCATACATTCATCATCATACATAGCATCATCATTCACATCAGCCCTTCATGGGCGACTGAACCTACCTCAGTCGCATGTCCTCCATGCGACTGGACCGTACGATTGGGCTGTCATGCGAATGGGCATACAATTGTGCGATTGGGCTTCCTTCCGTACGACTAGACACTATACGACGGGGTTATATGCGACTAACTCCTAACCGTACGACCGAACTACCCTGCGATTGGACCTATGCGACCGAAACCCCCAATCGCATAGTCTATCGTGCGACTGAGGCTCAATCGTGCGTCCGAGCCTCAATCGTGCGATTGGACATCAACAAATCCTCATTCGGCCGAATGGCCCTTCAGTCGCATAACCCTAACTGGGCAGCGACTGGAGTTCTTCATGAACAGCAGTCGCGAACCAACGCACTCAAACTCGTCATAAACCCATTTTCAGCCCAAATTGACCCTCCCAAGTCTCAGGGATTCATACTAGGACATCATACAAGCATATACAAGTCCTAATTCATACCATAAACACTTTACTCTAGATTTCACCCAAATGGGTCAAATAAGCATACTATTCAAAACTAGGGTTTATATGTGATCCAGCCCCAAAATCATTCAAAACGTGTAAAAAGAGGGGTCTTAGAACTCACAATAATAGGTAGAAGTTGATGAGCTTCGATTTGGCTAGCTTCACGACAAACCCGGAGCTCGGTCAGCACTTTCCCTCTTTCTTCTCTGCTCTCGTTCGCTCTCTGCTCTCTTTCCCGACTGAAATATGCAAGTGTTGGGAAGGAGAAGGGAGCTGCTCCTCTTTTATATCCACAGCTCAGTCGCATCTGGTCCAGGGGCGACTGGACCTTCAGTCGCATAAACACCATGCGATTGGACCCCAGTCGCATGTGTTCCATGCGGTTCGTCCTTCATTCGGGCGGTTGAACTCTAATCGTACGGTTGAGCTTCAATCGGCCGAATAGCATGCGATCGAACCTCCAGTCGCATCATTCCATGCGACTGAGGCTCAGTCGCATAACCTACCAAAAGTCAAACTGTCGGGCGTTACAGAACACCACCCTCCGACCTTCCTAACTCAAATTAAACAGAGGGCTTTTCATATTTCAGTTCATTCGAAGCTAACCTCAAAATTAATTTGATTAACAACAACATTTGGGTATCGAACCGATGTCATGACAGTCGCGACTTGTTCTTCAATGGTCCAGCACCAATTCGTCTTCAATTTAGGTAATTTAATAAATGTACACACTCGTTGTTGCACGGGGATCAAAAGCCCCATGAATCTAACCATAAACAACATTGAATTGGTGATCGATTTTGGATCTGTACAATCTAGGGTTCATATGGAATTGGGGTTAACTTGTGTTTGTATTTAAAAGAAATGGAAACCATTCTCTGTCGTGGCTGCGGCCCTTGGTTCACTGGTTCCCCGAGCAGTAGCAATCCTTGAGGTCCCGGGTTCGACCCCGGGCCACCTCATTTATTTTTTTTGAGGCTTTCTAGGCTTTTAAAAATTACAGAAAAATACCTAAAAATTATAAAAATTATTTTATAAACTCTGTTTGTTTTTAAAACCACCAAATTAATTTTCAGGAATTTATCTTAATATTATATTTATTTATTTTATTATTTGTTTTAAATAAATAATATAACTAGTGTATATTTGGAAGCGGGGGTCTCTTTGGAAGCGGTCTCTCTACCTAACAAGATAGAGGAAAGACTCGCCTACACTTACCCTTCCCAGACCCTGCTCTTGAGTGGGATATACTGGGTTTGTTTGTTTGTTTGTTTGTTTGTTTGTTTGTTTGTTTGTTTGTTTATATTTCTTATAAAATGGATTCTTTTTATATAATGGTTAAAAATCATTAAATTATTATTGGTCCAAATGTTACTTTTAATTATAGTTTGATCTTGTTAAATAAATAATTATAGAAATTATCTACACTTTATATTTAAGTTATCCATTCTTATAAATACTTCAATTACGTGAAATTATTTGAATGAAATAATATTTTTCATGGAATTAAAATATAAGAGATTCTATTATTAAAACTTTACTTATATATTAAAAACCCCAAATTCTTATCGAAACCCTAGTTCGCGTTTAATCGTCAAACCTTATTAATAACCTAAATCTTAAAATATATATATATACATTTAGGTGCTTGTAAAGGAATTCGTTGGAACATCGTTTAATCCTTATTATCATCTTGTACACATATACGTCAAGGTGAGTTTACAGCCCTACTTTTACTTTATACTATTTTTGGGGGAGAGAAACGTGCTGTTTTCATGAACGTTACATTACATTGGGTTTTTGTGATACTGCATATACATGATACTATGTTTGTATACTTTGCCCTTCGGACCGTTAATACGCAAGTAGCGAGGTGATTGTTAGTAGATCTACTGGGATTGACATACCCCGCCGGGGCTAGTCGCGCTAGCTGGTCAAACGGGTGAACGGTTATCCTGTTTTACTGTGTTGTGGTGGGGAATCCACAGCCGGGACCTACTTTATTATTTGATTGCATGTCAGCTCGGTCGCGACTTCGTACACATAGTGATCATTATGGACCAGCTACCCATGATATGCTTTGATTACAAAATCCGGGAATTTCATTACTGATACTTACTGTTTTCTGATAAACCTGTGAACTCACCAGTCTTGTACTGACTTTTGTATGTTTTCTCTCAGGACATTGATGTGGCACGTTTAGGAGCACAGCATCCACTGCATGTCATTCCGCGTTCATCCCAAACTGTTTTCAAGATTTAATTTCATGTACTTTACATAAATTGGATTGAGCGCGTGTTTGCGTGTTCCAAAACCGTTGTTAAATGTTTTCCTGTTTTCGCTTCCGCAATACTTAAATATATTTGGTTTGGTTCATTAAAATTAAGCAACTTATATGATTTGTAATTATCGAGTCGTTTGGTGTAACTGATGCTTATCTGAGATCCTGGTTATGTCACACGTCTAACGGTAAAACCCCGTACGTGGAAATTGAGGGTGTGACAGTTTGGGTTCAACCTGGTTTAACTTTGGTTGACAAAAGTGAAACAGTTTTCAACCTATAGAGATATAAAGTCAAACCGGTTTGACACTATAAAGATACAAATGTTTGAAACGCTACTTTCAGATAGGTTTCAAATGATCATTTCATTTGTTGGTAATTCCTTCGCAAGGTCATGGATTGTTTCTTGATCAACAGCATCCCAATTTGTGATGAAAGTGGGTTATGATAGCAATGGTCCGAGGGACCTAAAGCCCGTTTAATAGTTTGAGTCCTAAGATGCGATTACTTTCATTTAAAAGGAATTTAATTACGTATGTTATTTGTTCGGATAGGATATCCTTACTTTGTCACAGTAACAAAAGGCCCTTTAGTTTAAAGCTAATGTATGGAACATAAGATTTAAAATTTATATGAAAGTAGAACGTTGGTAAAAATAAGTATTTCGTAAAGTAAATCCGGAACTCTATTAATATAATATTTTAAAAGTTGTAAAAGCAAAAAATTATAGAAAAGATAAAACCTTAAAACAACTTTGATGATTTGTATATTTATGCTAAGATAACTTGCACATTATCATAAAAACACGGTTTTGAATAAAACTTTAATCGAAATTAGATAGATATAAGCACGTCGTAGCAGCAAATTTAAAATTTTATAAAACTTTATATTTTAAGTTTATTTGAGGAAAAAAAAGAAAAAAAATCATGAGTGAGCCAAATGTTAAAATCTGGTTAGGTAACATAAAGAAAAAGTGAAAAAATAGTGTTTATATAGCAAGTCTACTTAAAGTTAACTAGTTGAATTCTACCTCGCGCGTTGTGCGAGTATTTTAAAACTGATAATCACCAGTACAACCCTTGTTTCAACCCTTGGCTCAGATCCTACTTCTCATTATGGCTGCAAACCAAACGTGGTTGCCATGCCAAAACAACTAATTTTTTTCGAAATCATCACAGCCATCCTATTATATACCCAAGCCAGAAAAATCACACCAAACCACAATACCAACTACTCATTACATAAGCTTTTTAAACATGTAGGTCCATATAAGTGGACGACGTAATACTGCTTTGGCTCAGACCAACTCACGATGTCAGACTGCAAACCATCTACATATGGCTGCTACGCCAAGATAACAACATGTTTTTGGTTTGGCCATCATTTGCCAACGAACCTCCTGACATAGCCAATAATGCCCAATCTCACAAATTGAAGCCAACACGATACAGCAGAACGACAAACATAGCTTTGGCTTAGACCTGGCCATTGCCTCTAGCTGCAGACCATCTACCAATGGTTGCCACGCCAGGATAACAACATGTTTTTGGTTAGATCATCACAGCCAACAAACAACCTAAAATAAAGCAACAATGTGTGATCCAACGAATCGAAGCCACGAACAACAGGCAGATTCACGAACACATGGAAAACCCAAATCAATATCAAACATTAAAGGTCTGTAAGAATCAAAAAACAAAAACCCTAGATGAAGAACCAGAACCGAATCACCGATTACATATGGATCATTGTCACCTACAGAGCGATAACTACTTTGCATGCAGGGCATCAGGAATGATTAGAGAAATAGCAAGTACAACAACGACAGCGCGAATCGAGAATCGACGGCATCAGCCAGCTAGCCATCGCTGCCTAGGGTTTGGGAAAATAGCGCAGAGATGACTGTAGGCAGCTCCGGCAGCAATGGTGGCATCGGCCGCACCCACACCACCGCCAGCCGTCCATCACCGCCTAGGGTTTGTAAAACAATGCACAGATAACCGTAGGCCTCTTCGGCAACAATGGTGGCGGCGAGTAGCTAAAAAGTACAGAGGCGAATGTAGATGTTACTGGAAACTGGCCACCAAGAATGCACCGGCTACACCAGCCGAGAACCTTCACGAAGAGGTTCTCTCTGAGAACAGACACGACGAAAACAACCGCTCTACACCACCGGCCGTCCATCGCCGCCTACTGTTGCCTTCACCTATCGGAACCATCACGCCATACGACCGTGGAAGTCGGAAGGGCGATGACGTCAGCGGCGGAGACAACCATCATACATCTGAGAAAATGAGGGCATTTCCCCTTATAAACAGGTAGAGGCCAAAGGGGTAAAACGCAAAAGAGAAAAGATGTGTGGCCAAAATCAGAAAACCACAAAACTAACTTCTCATTCCATTTGCTCTTTAACTATATAGGGTAATAGGTTTATATTATATACCTTTTTGAGGAGACATCACACCGGCTATAACTATAAATTAATGTGTTTAAACAACATGCATGTATAATTGATTTAAGAAAGTAAACAATAACTTATGAGTATGCACCGATATATTTTTCTACTATATATAAAATTTTTGCTCCAACCTTATTCTTAGACTGCGGACAACTCTTGAGCTAACCGGTTCTCGAAAGTGAAAAAATCAACATTGTCAAAGTTGTAGGTGCTTCAACTGGGAGTTGGTTATGCCCAGGGCGTGTCAAATTCAAATAAGAAAGGAAAGTGTTAGTTTGTTAGTATTT
The DNA here is from genome assembly GCA_024085815.1 of Flaveria linearis. Classification (NCBI taxonomy): domain Eukaryota; kingdom Viridiplantae; phylum Streptophyta; class Magnoliopsida; order Asterales; family Asteraceae; genus Flaveria; species Flaveria linearis. The sequence continues at coordinate 53,988,348 of CM044011.1, read as the reverse complement.
TCAAATAACTTTCCATTTGAATCTTATGGTATATCACCAGGGTCGGCTCAATCTTTTTAAGTACCCCAAGCGGTAACTAAACTTGGGCATTTTCACAGATTCACAGTTGAATGAAATAGGCAGTAGCAGTAAATGTGAAACCAAGTTGAAAGTGGAGCCTAAATAACAATTAAACAACCGCCTAAATGGCTAAATCATAGTTATAATTTGATTAACAAGCAAATGAGCATATCACCTAATAAACATCACCTGAATCACTAAATCACAGTTCTAATTTGACGAACAAGCAAATGAGCAAATCACCTAATAAGTATCATCTAAATCCTAATAAGCACTGTTATATATCAACAGTCAATAAACACCAAATCAATAACACTTTAACATATTAGTAAGTTGTAACATTAAATTAGAAACAAACCAGTAATCAATTTAGTAATAGATTCTAATAATTAATAAATCAGAAACAATTTGATTACATGTAAGTTGTAACATCTAATCCTAGAATATTTAATCCTAAAAGTAGATTATTAGAGCAAGTTGTAAACAACAAAGTTGTAAACAACAAACATATTGAAACTAAACAAAAAAATATATTGCAACCGAAAAAAAAACATATCGTGTTAAAATTATAATTCAACTAGCCTTTAAATTTTTTATGTTTGTCTATAATCTGTTCTTTCTTTGTCTAGGGTCTTTTGTGGCATTCTCTATTCTTGAAGGGCACACAAAGACAAATCAAGATTATTTATTTCCTTTCTTGTGCAGCCCAAACTCTCATGATTTTCTTGCTGTCTCCTTGTTGTTTGATGGTTCCAAAAGAAGGGCAAAATTACATTCCTTTTTCTCCTTCATCTCTTGCTTTTATCAAGGCCTATAAATGCTTCTTGACCCTGCTCGATAAAGAAGAAGTCTTTTCTGTGTATGAATCGAAGCTACTGTCAACCTTCAACTCATCCTGTCTTGCAGTCTGTAATCCTTTCGGTCCCCTCGAATCGGGCCGTCTAGGATTCTTCAACTTGTATTGTTCTCTAGTCCAGTTTATCACATTCGTCTTATTGATTCCATGTATTTTCACATATCATAATAGAAATCAAATAACAAAATAAAAAATAGAATGTAAAAATACCAAAATAAACAATTGACCTTCTCTTTTAATAATAGGTTCACAAAAGAAGCTGAGATTCGAGAACAGTCAAGTATAGAACTTTGTCAAGAATAGGTTCAAAGAAAAGCCAATGCTGGAGATTCAATGCCGCATGAGAGGTAGGGCTAATTCGGTGCGGTGATGACGTGATGTTGCCTTATATGTGCAGCTGAAGGTAGGCCGGTCATTGGAGCGACGCGGAGACGCTTTAGATTCTGGACTCACCAACTCATCATCGCCTCATCGGGCTGTGGATTTGTGCCCTTTGAGTACCAAAGACTCGCTCTCGATTTGACGATTGGAGGTAATGGATGTTTGGAGTTAGGACTCAGAATCGACTCATGTATCCAAGAAATAGGTTTTTATGTGGAGGCCCAAATGCTAAAATACCTAATATAATCTTTTTAAAAAATGAGATTCGTAATTTTAGGGGCCCTCAAGCCCAATGCATCTCTCCTTATAGTAGTGGGCCGGCCCTGAATATCACTACTTAACAAGCTACTATAACTCACAAATAATTACCTACATATTTGTACCATCGGATATTTATTTATATCACCAATAGAAACCATCAAAATCCAGTATTTAATTAGTATCTTTTGTATTAAGGTTATTTCAGTCAGTTATTTGTCAATAAATCTCCGATGGAAAGCACGCCATTTGTTTTTTTTTCTTTTTGAACGGCAAATGTATTCTAATACTACTCCTAAATTACATCAAGTTATATAATGACTGGGTTTGAACCCAGTACTTGAACTCTAATAATCAAAGTCTCTATCAAGTGATATATCTCCACTGACAAAAGCAAACTACTTGTAATTCGTATATAATTAAGATAAACTTAAAATATTAACTTCTAGGATTTTGAGAAATAATTCCCTCTAAACTGTATGGGAAGTAATTACGACGACCCGTCCATCAAACTGTCCTCGGTGTTCAAAACCTTTGTGCTCCTGAAACCATATTTTCAAAAAATTCTCGATGTGTGTCTGAAAAGACTTTCATTGAAGGACTCGCCAGAAAACCGTTGGAAATTGTGTGTATAAATAGAGTTTAGGGGCAAACACAATATTTTTTTAATTTTTAGAAGTATATCTCTCATGACATGTATTCTTCATTGTGTCCCAATTCACATCTCACGTTTAGTTGCAAAGGAGGGTCATGGAAGTTAAATATGACGAATGCAAAGTTATGACTATCATCTGAGCAGCAAATATGGTGTTAGTTGGAATTGGTGGTCTCGAAATTCATATAACGTCTACGGGCATACGTTTCAATTTTGCCTTGTATAAATTCTTTTGTTGGTGAGGTCGTAGATTGAGACAAAGATAGGAGTCGACATGATAAACCTGTAGGATTTCTTAAGTCTTGAGATGTGATGTAACCTCATACAAGTAGTGGAGTTACCACATGTATGTGATTCTCCCATGAGCACACATTTGAGTGTTTCAATAACTAACATTTGTCTTTTTAATCCCAAAGATCTTGTGATGCAGCCCAACATCCAGCACAACTCGTTGTTGATAGGAAGCCCACTACAGAAGCCCATCAAGCTAGGCCTAAGCGTGATACAAACATTCCAGCAAGGTTACTTGATTAAGTCAAGCACTACCTCCTGGTTTGCAGTAGAGAGCCACGATCACATGATCCCATTTTTATGTTCCATGATTTCCATGTTTAGTTAATTTCAGTTTTTTAATTCGTACAATTTTGCTTAGTTGAACTAGTATTTAAGTTTTGGTATTGAAATAAAAAGAGAGCAGAAAATTGTCCCAAAAGTTCTAGTGTTTTTCTCTCTTGTTCTTGGAGATTGACCCACTCTACGGGTTCCAATCAATTGGTGCTTTCATTCTCGTTCTCAACCTCAATCATGCCACCACGTAAAGACCAATCCACCACCGACGACCACCTACCCCCCACCACCGAGCAATTGTTAAACCAGTTGATCGTTGTTACCACCGAAGCTACCAAAGTAAACAAAACCATGCTCACCGAACTCCTCAACAAACTTGACAACCTTTCCGACCACGTTACTTCCGAACGCTTTGGCAACAAAACACCACCTCGTCACCACTCCCCACCATCGCAGCGACAACCGAACCATCACCAAAACCCCCGTCAGCCAAAAATTACTCTTCCATTTTTCGATGGGTCTAATGTGTTAGATTGGATTTTTCAAGCCGAAAATGTCTTTTGTATTACCAAACACCGGTGACAGAACGTGTTGAACTCGCGGTTTTTTATTTCATTGGTGATGCTCTATTATGGTACAAGCATCTCGCCAATAACGATTTGCTAGGTACTTGGACGACATTCAAACGTGAACTTGAACTACGGTTTGGACCATCGACTACGAGAACCACGGGGCCACACTATTCAAACTTCATCAAACCTCCATGGTTGCGGCCTATCAAACTGAATTCGAGCGAGTTAGCAAGCACTACGGTTTGGACCATCGGGTTGTCGGCCTATCATAACAAACACCCCGAAATTGTTTTATCTCCGGCCTCTGTGCGGATATTCAAAACGAACTCGCCATCTTGAAACCCACCACTTTACACCAGGCATATGCCTTAGCTCTTTTAGTGGAGAAAAAGTTGCAACAAACTCCTAAGCCCAAGCCCACTAATTACTCAAAGCCCACTACCTCTTCCTTGGACATCCTCTTTCCCTTCAAATTCACCATCCACCAACCATACCCTTAACCCACCTCATCGTCCCCACTTTTGCCACCACCTAAACCAATTCAAAACCTTCCATTCACCAAACTCTCTGGTGAAGCCCTCCAACAACGTCGAAAAGACGACCTTTGTTTCAAGTGCCCAAAAAATACTTTCTCGGCCACAAGTGCTCACCGCCATAGTTCTTGTTGATTGTCGATAACGACAACAGCGAGGACATATTGCCGGATGAAACCACTCCAACTTTAGACGTCTCTCAAACTCCATAATTTCTCTCGTTATCTCAGGCAGCCTTCTTTGGGATGTCATCTACCCAAACCCTTCGCGTTACCGGTCACATCAAGGGCAAACCCGTTACCATTATTGTTGATTGTGGGAGTACCCATAATATCATCCAGCCCCATATTTCTTCAACTCTAAACTTGCCCACTAAACCAATTCAACAGTTCTCTGTGATGGTTGGTAACGGACAACACTTCTCTTGCAAGGATTTTTTCCTGGCTGTCAAACTTCAATTGCTGAAAGCTCTTTTTGAAATTCTGTTTTTTGTTATTCCTGTTGAAGGAGCTGATGTCATTCTGGGCGAGGCATGGTTAGGCACACTTGGTCATCTCACAGCCGATTTCTCTATTCCTGAACTCTCTTTCACCAAAGATGGTCAGACTTGCACTTTAAAAGGGGAACCTTTAAGCACAGTTGTATCATCCAACTCCTTATCCACCCTGATGAAGCACAGGTTCATCTTATCACTTTATACTATCTTGTTTTCTAACCCTTCATTACACATAACCAATGAGACCAACCCCCTAAACCATTCGGATTCTCAGATCACTTCACTTCTACACCACTTCAAATGCCTATTTGACCTACCAAAAAACCTTCCTCCTAACCACCCCCACGACCACCATATCCCCCTCCTTCCCGGATCACCACCAGCTAATGTTAAACCTTATCGCTACCCACAGTTTCAAAAACAAATCATGACAGTTTAATATTAGAGATGCTTCAGGATGGTGTTATTAGGCCAAGTCAAAGCCCTTTTTCATTGTTGGTTCTTTTGGTGAAAAAGAAAGATGGAACATGGCGATTTGTGTTGACTATAGAGCACTCAATGCAATCACAGTCAAAGATCGATTTCCAATCCCAACAATTGACGAATTATTGGATGAACTACACGGTGCGACAGTCTTTTCAAAAATCGACTTACGCTCAGAGTATCATAAAATTCGTGTGGTTGAAAAAGATATCCATAAAACCGCGTTTCGTACAACCGACGACCATTAAGAATTCGTGGTAATGCCATTTGGCCTTACCAATGCTCCATCAACTTTCCAATCTGCCATGAATGATCTATTCAGGTCGGTACTTAGACGCTTTGTTCTCATTTTTTTTGACGACATATTGATATATAGTGAAACACGAGAGCATCACTATTCTCATTTGAGGTTTGTGTTTGAGACTTTGTTGTATAACAATTTCCATGCAAAACCCTCCAAATGTGTCTTTGCAGTCCAAGAGATCTCTTTTTTAGGCCATCGAATTTCAGCTAATGGAGTCTCCCTGGAACCGGACAAGATCACGTCCATTCAACAATGGCTAGAACCTGTCTCATTCACAACACTTCGTGCATTTTTAGGGCTTACCGGTTACTATCATCGGTTCGTTCCACAGTATGCCAAAATTGCAGCACCCTTAACGGATATTCTTAAGCAAAAGTCATTCACTTTGAACACCAACACAAAAGAGGCTTTTCTTACACTCAAAACCCACATGGAAAAATTGGTTACTCTGGCCCTTCTAGATTTTACAAAGGGTTTTGAGGTCACTATAGATGCTTCAAGGGTAGCTATTGGCGTGGTTTTATCATAAGAGAATCGGCCAATTTCGTTTTGAGTAAGAAACTTTGTTCTACAATGCAGGGACAATCCACTACGCTAAAGAGTTATATGCTATCACCGAGGCTGTTAAGAAATGGCGTCAATATCTCTTGGGCCGTAGGTTTTGTATCTACACGAACCATCATAGTCTCAAACATTTGTTATCTCAAACAATTCAGACTCCTGAACAACAAAAATGGGTAACTAATTTATTAGGCTATGATTTTGAGGTAATCTATAAACTAGGAAGAGATAATGTCGTTGTCAATGCTTTAAGTCGGCTTGACATCCCAGCTGGTTTGCTATCTCTTACCCCATAGCTTCTTGGTTAAAAGAGATTCATGATTGTTGGGCTCGAACAGAACCAGGTCAACAGTTGGTGACCCAAATTTTGACCGATTCAGCATCGTTTCGTCACCATAAATTCAAGGAAGGTCTGGTCTACGTTAATGGCAAGCTCTTAGTACCACCAATTCAAAATTTAAGAACCAAGTTACTTGCTGAATTTCACTCTTCCTACCTTGGCGGTCATGCTGGAATACATGGAACTGCAAAAAGAATCTCCAATGCATTTTCGTGGTTTGGATTAAAAAAGGATGTGGTAACTTTGTCCAAAGTTGTGATGTATGTCAAGCAATCAAGCCACCTAATCACAAGCCCTATGGTCTTCTTCAACCATTGCCCACACCCGAAGCACCATGGCTTGACATCTCGATGGACTTTTCATCGAAATCTCCTGTCTTCTCGAGATAAAATAGTTATTTGGGTTATCATAGACCGTCTTTCCAAGTTTGCTCATTTTTTGTCTTTACCTACCCATTATACGGCTGCTTCTTTAGCCAATGTTTTCCTCCATGAGATTTACAATTTGCATGTTCTTCCTAAGACTATTACATCGGACCGTGATCCAATTTTTCTTAACTAATTTGGAAGGAATTATTCAAACAATTGGGTACTAAATTGTTACTATCTAGTGCATATCATCCACAAACGGATGGATAAATGGAGGTTGTTAATCGGTGTTTGGAAAACTATCTTCGAGCCTTTGTTTTTGATGCACCGGCTACCTGGGAACGTTACCTATATCTTGCTGAGTTTTCATATAACACTAACTTCCATTCATTCATAAACATGACTCCATTTAAAGCTGTTTATGGTCGGAATGCAATGTCTATTCATGATAACGTTTCGGGTGATAGTAAAAATGCATCGGTTGATTCATCACTTACTAAGCATCAAAAAATAGTTCAAACACTACTTAAAGAATCAATTGAAAGATCAAAGGCTCGTATGATGAAGGAAGCAAACAAGCATCATTTGGAAAAAGAATTCAAAGTAGGTGAACTCGTTTATCTGTGTTTGCAAGATTATCGTCAAAAGTAACCCACTCAAAGGAAAAACAACAAGCTCTCACGTCGATTCTTTGGGCCTTATGAAGTTCTTGAAAAAATAGGCAAGGTTGCTTACAGGTTAGCTCTACCGGAGTTATCGAAAATCCACCCGGTTTTCGATGTTTCACTATTAAAGAAATGCATTGGTGCTACAAAAGTTTCAGATGCTGATCTTAAAGGTTTTGGAGATCTATCTCAGCTGGATTACTTGCCTGAATCAATTATTGATTCAAGATTTACTAATGATGGGAAACAAGAAGTCTTAGTAAAGTGGGAAACTCATCCAATTGAAGATGCTACCTGGGAAGATTTTTTAGATTTACAGCAAAGATTTCCATGCTTTACCAGCATTGAGGACAATGTTGAATTTCAGGAGGGAGGTATTGATGCAGCCCAACATCCAGCCTAGCTCGTTGTTGATAAGCAGCCCACTGTAGAAGCCCATCAAGCTAGGCCTAAACGTGATTAGGGCTTTTCACGAGCCGAGCCGAACCGAGCGGATCTTTGCTCGTGCTTGGCTCGTTTCCAAATCGAACCGAGCCGACAGGCTCGTTTACAACCGAGCGGAAAATCGAACGAGCATTTTTCGAGCATTAAATTTTCGAGTGAGCGTTGAGCGAGCGCAAACGAGCGGCGAACAATTTATAAAACACAACTATCTTGTGTCTTATACAATTTATATTGTAGCATATAAGATTTGATGACTTAAAAATCAGCCACAATCCATTAGATACAATTTTCATGGATAACAATACGTTGTGGCCGACAATTAATCTAGGGCTGTAGCCGAAAAACGGAGAGCATATTGAAGATAATGATAACGGTGAAAGCGGGAGATGATCAAAAAATATCTTTTAGTGGTTTAGGATTTTACTTTTATGTTTAATGTAGAAATTTTTATTAGATTGATTGATCAAGTATGCATAAATATAATTATCACTACAACAAATTCACCCTATCGCGACTGGACCTATGGCGACGACAGAAATGCTCGCATAGGTCACCCTATGGTGACGACATGTCGTCACTATAGGGTTGATTAGGGTTTTAGCTACCAAAACTTAATCGCGATGACATGTTGTCGCCATAGGTAATTTTTTTTAGTTTTACTTCCTCTAAAATAAATAGGCGGTAAAAATGCCCGCCTTTTCTCAGATCTCTATCGCGACGACATGTCGTCGTGATAGGTAAATTATTTTGTTTTCCATTTTTCCCTCTAAAAAAAGTGGAGGGGAAAAACCTGCCTTTTTGTGAAACATCTATGGCGGCGACATATCGTCACCACAGGAAATGGAATTTTTTAAGAAAAAGAAAAATATTAACAACAAAATACATTGTAGACTTTTTTTATATTTATTATAATTTATTTATAAAATAATACTTATAAAATAATAATTATATTTGTTATAATCATAAGTCGTAAATATATTTTTTATAAAAAATAATAATATTAACAATAATACGTTGTAGACTTTTTTTATATTATTATACTTATAAAAGTAATACTTAGAAAATAATAATTATATTTATTATATTATAAGTCGTAATAATATATTTTTATAAAAATAATAATATTAACAATATACATTGTGGACTTTTTTTATTTATTTATACTATAAAAATAATACTTATAAAATAATAATTATATTTATTATAATTATAAGTCATAATAATATATATTTTATAAAAATAATAATATTAACAATAATAAATTGTGGACTTTTTTCTATATTTATTAATAATACTTATAAAAATAACAACAACAACGACAACAACACCAACAACATAACAACAACAACAACACTAACATCAACACCAACAGCAACAACAACAACAACAACACCAACACCACCACCACAACAACACCAACACTAACATAAACACCAACAGCAAACAACAACAACACACAACAACAACACCAACAACACCAACAACAACAACAATAAAAACAATAACAACAACACCAATAACAACAACATCATCAACAACCACAGCAACAACAACAAAAACAACAAGACAACAACAACAACAACACTAACATCAACAACAGCAACAACAACAACAACAACAACAACAAGAACATCATCATCAACAACAACAACAACATCAACATCAACAGCAACAACAACAGCAACAGCAACACCAACATCAACAACAACAACACAACAACATCACCAACAGCAACACAACAACAACAACAACAACAACAACAACAACAACAACAACAACAACAACAACAACACACAACACCACAACAACACACACAACAACAACAACAACACAAACAACAACAACATCAACAACCCAACAACACCACCAACAAAAACAACAACAACAACAACAACAACAAAACAACAGCAACAACCACCAGAACAACAACAACACAACAACAACACCACCAGACAACAACAACAACAACAACAACAACAACAACAACACGAACAACAACAACAACAACAACAACAAGAACAAGAACAAGAACAACAACAACAACAACACAACAACAACAATAATAATAGTTAATTGCTTGACCTATCGCGACGATAAAAATGTTAACAATAATACATTGTGGACTTTTTTTATATTTATTATAATTATATTTATAAAAATAATACTTATAAAATAAAAATAATTGCTTGACCTATCGCGGCGATAAAAATATTAACAATAATGCATTGTGGACTTTTTTTATATTATTATAATTATATTATAAAATAATACTTATAAAATAAAATTAATTGCTTGACCTATCGCGACGACATGTCGTCGCCACAGGGTTGGCGTAGATATATCTTCTGCACCCGCGCGCAGCTTTACTTTTACCACAAAACTCACCAAATCTTCGCGATTTGGAGACTCAATCGGCCACCACCACCCCATATTTCACCAAAATCGCACCAAATCGCACCACCACCACCACCACCACCATCTTCACCCAATCGCGATCTTCAACCCTCATACCTCCATCTTCACCCAATTGAGGTCTTCAACCCCCAAATCGGGCACCACCACCGCGAGCGGCCACCAAATCGAGCACCACCACCGCGACCAGGTTAGTTCGGTGAGCATATTGTTCAAGCTACATGCTTAAAGGGTTAGTTTGAAGTTAAAATGTTGTTTTCATGGGTTAGGTAGCTGCTATACTTTGATGTGCAAATACCATGTCTAGAAGGTGCATTTGAAGCTAAAAAAGTTAATTTTATATGTGAATGTTGTTGCTTTATTAAACTAAATTACAAAATTACTGGTAGGTTATTGCTTATATAAGGTGTGTTTTGTGGTTGATCACTAAGATAAAAATTATGGCAATGATGATATTGAAAGGGGAAATTAGTACGGTAGGCCATTTGACTTGTTTTGTTTGTTGATTGTGGGAATTTATATATGTCTGATCTGATAACAAAAGGGTCTGGAGCTTATCTAGACGTTGTTTTGTTTGTTGATTATGGTAATGATGATACTGAATGTAGTTGTAGTTTTGTTTGAATGTAGTTGTATATTGAGATTGTTTTGTTAGAATGATAATGTTATATGTTAAGATATAAAGTTTATTTGAGATGTTTTGTTAGTATGATAATGTTATAGGTTAAGATATAAAGTTTATTTGGATTGTTTTGTTAAATGATAATTTTATAGGTTCATATATGAAGTTTATTTGTTTGATAGAATGATAATGTATGTGTATGAAAAAGTTATGACAATCGATAAAAGCTGGATTAAAATAAAAATCAAACATCTCCGGTTTTTTTAGAAGGTTTAAAAACTTTATGGAGAATGTTAAGAACTTTGTCGACAGTGATGGCAAACAAAATGCCCGTGTAAAGATTGTGTGAATGCTTTCGTCATGATTTAAATACTATTAATGCTCACATACATGATCGTGGCTTTGCTCAACATTATACGAAATGGGTTTATCATGGTGAGGTCTCTAGTTCTTCTGATGCTGTAAAACAATTTGCTACAATAACACGTACTCCTCCAGCAAGTATATATCAAATAATGAGATGTTTGATGCAATCAAAGATGTTATCGCAGAGAATGCAGAAAATATAGATGAGGATGGATATACTTAGACTCGGAATTTGATGAACTCTATAATGAGGTCAACACTGAGTTATACCCCGGTTGTAATTGGATGTCTTCTTTAAACTTTCTAGCCAAACTGATGCATATTAAAGTAATCAACAAATGGACAAATAGTTCGTTTGATCAACTTTTAGAGTTTTTAAAGGTTGCGTTCCCGAAAGAAAATCACATTCCATCTTTACACTATGAGGCGAAGAAGAAGCTGAAAAAGATTGGGTTAGGATATAAATCCATCCATGCTTGCATCAATGATTATGCTTGCATCAAGATATCATTGTTTAATTTTCTGGAGGCGAGTATTATGTAGTCTTTATTTGTAATTTAGTAATCATAACTTTTATATATTTCTAACTATTCTGTTTTGCAGGAATATTTTAATTTAGAAGCTTATCGTGGTTCAGACCATTGGCATGGAATCCAACTTGGTATCCATATGGATTGCCAGCGAGCATTTCAAGATAGAAAATATAATATGAAACAACATTTCTTAAATCATGGAGGCTATGATAATATTGAGCATGTTTTAAATAATCCACCTGAAGGTCAAAGTCGGGAGTCATGGGAGCGGGTGGTTGAGTTTTTCTCAAATGAAGAACATAAACGCCTTTCTGAAAAAGGCGTAGAGAATAGGGCAAAACAACTGTATCCAAGTCTGCATGGTAGTCGATCATATGCTCAAAGACGATATCTTCAGGTAAAAACATATATTATTTAATTATGTATTATTAATTTTTTTCTGTTATTATGAATATTGTTTTTAATAGGAGCAACAAACCGGGACCCCAATTTACATCGAAACGTGAAGGAGGTCGCATTACAGAGAAGGGTCAGGATGGGTCAACCAAAGGGCAGAAGAAGATTGGGTAAGTTTAATATGTTAAGAATGTTATTATCATATGTTCATATGTATTTAATATATTATGTTTGGTGATCTTGAAAGTTGGGAATTTTATGTTATATTTAGTTATGTTTATATCTTGAAAGTTGGGAATTTTATGTTGCGAATTTTATGTTATATTTAGTTATGATTTTGGATGGTTTTTTTCATTTGTTACAGTTATGCTGTCAAAATTTTATAAAAATCTTAATAACTTTTCATTTTGATTCTTTAAAATTACAGGCAAAAATTGAAAATCAATACGCCCAAATGCAAATGGAGGCGGGAGAGTCGCCCGTTAATGAGATGCAATGTTTAGAGCTTACATTAGGAGAAAGGCGTGGTCATACGAGAGGTTTTGGACGAAAAGTAAAATATATCTCTCGTTATGAACAATCAAGTGGATCATCACATCCGAATGAAGAAATGGAAGCATTAAGGCAACAAATGCGAGAAATACAAAAAGATGGCTGAATTTGAAAGAAGAAAATATAATCCCAATAACAATGAAGATGATGAAGATGACGACAATTAGGAAGTTAATTTGTTAGGTTTCTAAAAACTTAAGACATGTTTAGTTTGGTACTTTGTCTTGTTTGGTATGTACTTAATTAGAATTGTTTGATCTACGTTTAAGTATTGATAATGTTTAGTTTTATTTCTGCGTATCTGATTTGGGTAATTATTTAGGTAAAAAACTGGAAAAAATCAAAATTTAAATAATAAATTTTTTAACCAGATACCCTATGGCGACGACTTGTGTCGCCATAGATAAAATTAAAAATAATTATATTAATTAATATTTTATATTAATAAATCAAAACACCTATGGCGACGACATGTCGTCGCCATAGGGTCATTTAAAAAATTGAGGAAAAATTTATTTTAATTTAAAAATTGAGGAAAATTTATCGCGACAAGACTATCGCGACGACATGTCGTCGTTATAGGTGACAATGGCGACTAGGTCTACGCCGACGACTATTTTTGACCTATGGCGATGAACTACGGCTACTACCCCTATCGCGACGACATGTCGTCGCATAGGCTATGGCGACGACAACTGGAACCTATAGCGACGACATTTGTCGTCGCGATAGGGTAAAATCTTGTAGTGTATATATTTGTATACAATGGGTCAAATTTACTAGAGTGCTACTTATTAACTATATATACATCTTAGTTCGATCCGGACCGAACCCAGCGGACCTTTGCTCGTGTTTGGCTCGTTTACAAACCGATCCGAGCCGATCGGCTCGTTTACAACCGAGCAAAAATTCGAACGAGTATTTTTCGAGCAAATTCGGAACGAACGTCGAGCGATCGTCGACCGTCGAACGTCGATCGATTTCAACAGCCCTAAACGTGATACAAAGATTTCAACAAGATTACTTGATTAAGTCAAGCACTACCTCCTGGTTTGCATCAGAGAGCCACGATCACATGATCCCATTTTTATGTTCTATGATTTCTATGTTTAGTTAATTTCAGTTTTTTTTTTTAATTCGTGCAATTTTGCTTAGTTGAACTAGTATTTAAGTTTTGGTATTGAAATAAAAAGAGAGCAGAAATTGTCCTAAAAGTTCTAGTGTTTTTCTCCTTTGTTCATGGAGATTGACCCACTCTACGGTTCCCATCATCTTGAAATAGAATCTAATTTATTTATTACATGGAGGTGTATGCGTTGTCATAGTAGTTTTGAGGAATTACGGGCTAACAGTTTCTAGTCCTGCACCTCAAATATATCATGAAGTTTAATTATTAGAATTGATCAGAAATAAGAAAATGAACTAAACACAACAAGGTTTCTGTTATTTCCTTTCAATATTGAGCGCACCCGTAAACGTAGTTATGACTCTCTATGCCACTTAGTCAACATTCGTAAATGTTATTTACAGAGCACCTAGATACCAGAAAGATTTTAATTCTTCCATAAAAACCATGCAGGTAATAAAAATTGCGTAGTTCAAAAAAATTTGAAACCGTTCTTGATGGTCCCATCGGATATCAGTGGATATATGCCTACGAAAGGTTGCTTGGCTCATCGAAATTAACGATTCGAAACAAGGGAAGGATAGAGGGGTCTATTGTTAAGTCCTATATAATAATGAAATTGTCCAACTATTGCTCCTTATATTTGGATTTACAAGTAGAAATAAAACACCACCATATTCAAGGAATATTTCTCCTGATATATATTCCTACTAGTTCGGCTACCAATGTTCGACTAAGCATAATGAACGTACCTCCTCGGATTGTTTGATAAAGGCATGCGACATAGAAAGCTTATAAAAGATGAGTTATCTAAAATTCACACGTATGTTTTATTAAAATATATATGAAGAACCGACAAGGATTGAATATCCTAACTAGTGTGATCATTTTGAAAAATCTCAAAACATTAGTGATTGTTGTAAATTAATATAGATATAAAGCTTCTGTGGACCAAGCCAATGATAAAAGGTTCCCTAATTGGTTACTTCCAAGTAAGTATGCCAATTTTATCTGAAATGTACAAACAATGATACATATGTGTTTATGAATTCACTTACTAACTTGCCAATTTTATCTGAAATGTACAAACAATGATACATATGTGTTTATGAATTCACTTACTAACTAGATGTATTCTTTATTTATAACTCAATAACTCTTTAATTGGTGCAAGAAATCAATTAAAAACTCTAGCGTATACCCAAAACATGCTGGTGTAAGATGATAAAATAGTTGATTAATCATTCATTCAAAGATGATTTGCCATATATAAAATTTATAAGAAACCCTTGTGTCACATCCCGGCGGAAGCATAAAGCGATATTTGGATGTGACTTATTTGTTCAGAACGCAATTGATTACAAGAAATTTAAATCACAATAATATGAAAACATAAAACACATATTTCATAATATATATATCATAATTTGGATTACATCATTAATATAAGTCAAAATTTGATATAACCCTTATTACAACATATACTTAGCTAACATCTTCAGTACGATGAAAATGCGCATCCACTACCACGCTGCCATCGTAGATATTTACTGTTAGGCTTACAAATACTCGTCCCACAACTTCACCCCATCCATTGTAAACATCAAAGGAAAAGTCTATATTATTAGTCATTTTCACCTGAAAAATCATACTAGTTATGTTGATGCATTATTTTGAAAATATTTTGAGACTTACTGTCATTTGTGATACAACCATTAGTTCGAATGAGGAACCGTCTGATAATATTAGTAGCGCTACTTAGGAGAATATTTGCACCAACAGGATGAGTGTTGTGATGCTATTTCTGCACCTAACTGAATGAGGGTTGAGATGTAATATTATCTGATTTTGTGAATTAATTCGTGACAGTATGATTATGTGTGTGAGCATGTTTGGTTGTAATTAGTGCATCAATAAAATGTTTTATCTGGAAATAAACCTATGATCTCACCAACTTTATGTTGACTATTTGAGTATGCTTTTTCAGGTGAAAATGACTAATAATATAACTTTTCTTTGATGTTTACAATGGATGGGGTGAAGTTATGGGACGAGTATGTGTAAGCCTAACAGTTAATATCTACGATGGCAGCGTGGTAGTGGATGCGCATTTTCATCGTACCTGAAGATGTTAGCTAAATAATATGTTGTAATAAGGGTTATATCAAATTTTGACTTATATGTAATGATGTAATTCAAATTATGATATATATATATATGAAATATGTGTTTATGTTTTCATATTATTATGATCTAAATTTCTTGTAATCAATTGCGTTCTGAACAAATAAGTCACATCCAAATATCGCTTCATGCTTTCGCCGGGATGTGACAGGTTGGTATCAGAGCCATTGGTTATAGAGAATTAGGTATAACAAAAATACCTAGACTATAACCATAGGCTCAATTAATGGGGAATATTGGTATACTTATGTGATATAATTATTATCTGAAATTCTGTGATTCTATGATTTCATGCTTAATAATTATAATAATATATGACTAACCATTTTGTGGAACATTATAAAGAAGTTCGTGCAGTTATGAATTCAGATAGTTACCATAATGAGACCGATCCTCCGAGTGTCCAGACCATAGCAACTTTATGGAAATAACACCTGAACCAGAACTCCAACAAGCTATAGAAATCTCTCAATTAGAAATTGAGAATAAGTCAAAATTCTATGTTCGACGTGCACCGGTACATGTTGGAGGATATACAATTAAGACCTATAGGAAAAAGATACAACGTGGGAACAGGTTTATGACTAAGCAAACTAAGGATATAGAAATGTAACATTCTGATTCCTCCGAGAGTAAAGATAAGGTAACTAAAAGACAAGAGTTGGATCAAGTGAGAATAGCTCGACAAACTCTTAGAAAACTTAAGCAAATACAGCTAGGAATCTAGAGAATCCAGAAGGACATCAAGAAACTCAAAAACACCCAAGAAGAATATCTTCACAAGGATATGGAAGTGGATTCGCAGGAACTAGAAAACTATAGTTTAATTTATCAGAATAAAAGAAATAAGAACCTAAATGATATATGTACTTTTATGTTGAAATATTTATTTAATATATGCTAAATGATTTCGTGTTAGAATATTTATTTATGATACTAATGTTATAATTCACTATAGTGAATCATGCCGCCAAAAAGAAACACTCAGCCTGTCCGAAGAACAGCTCGAGTGGGACGACCCAGAACCCGACTTGGGGAAGAAACGCCCGTGAACACTGACACAAACGAGAATGATAGGATTTCTCAAATAGTAGCCCAACAAATAGAAGCTACCTTACCTACCTTGATAACCCAACTACAACAAAGTTTAAATTTTAGAACCACCTGACACCCACAGGAAAGGCCTGAAAATATTAACCCAGATGAGCGACAGACAGAAGAAATCATGAATGGAGTCTCAAAAGGATGTTCTTACAAAACCTTCATGTCCTGTAAACCCAGGGAATTTGATGGAAAGGGAGGAGCTGTGCAAGCCTTAAGATGGCTAGATGAAGTGGAAGGAGTCTTGGAAATCAGTAACTGTGCTGAGAATTTCAAGACACTGTTTGCTTCGCATTCTCTTAAAGGAGAGGCACAATCCTGGTGGAAAAGGAGGTACACACTAGAGGTAGGCATGTCATGAATAAGATAAGTTGGGAAGATTTTAGGAATCTAGTGATAGAAAAATATTGTCCTTATAATGAAATAGAAAAACTAGAGGCTGAATTCTTAGCACTAGAAATGAAAGGAGCTGCACACCGCGAATACACTGACAGGTATAATGAACTGTCCAGGTTAGTATCTCATTTGATAACCCCAGAATAAGAAAGGATAGGGAGGTATATTTGGGACTAGTACCACAAATAAGAGGGTTAGTAAAGTCTGCAAGAACCAAAACCTTTCAAGAAGCAGTAATCCTGTCAGGAAGTCTGACAGATGAAATGATCAGAAATGGATCATTAAGCCATCCACAGGTAGGGAGAAAAGAAAATGGAATGAAAACCACTCAGGAAAAAGATCTAGAGAAAACCTTCAGAAGAGAATAACCCGACCTCCACCAAGAAATTTCTTAGGAACAGCCCATGGAAAGAAGGTGGGTAAACAACCACAGTGCAATATTTGCCAAAGATATCGTACAGGAAACTGTATGACAGTGGTTTGTTATAACTGCAAAAAGAAAAGGCACATCTCTCGAGATTGCAAAAACCCTACCAATCCTAAACCAGTCTGCTTTCAGTGTGGAAGTAAAAATCATTTTTGTAATGAATGCCCACAATGGAAAGGCAAGGCCCCAGCTAACCAGAACAACCCCGTGGAGGAGCTTTCGTAATACAAGCTGAACAAGCTCGTCATGAACCCGAAGTGGTAACGGGTACGTTCCTTATCAATAACCAGTAGGCAAAAGTATTATTGATACAGGAGCAACTCGTAGTTTTGTTTCAAACATCTTTAAACCGTCTCTTAGTTTAACATCTGAGAAATTAAGTGATAACTATGTGATAAAATTAGCTGATGATAAATAACAGAAGCTAATGAAATCATTCCTAACTGCATTTTGAATTTTGATGAATATTGTTTTGATATAGATCTGATTCCTATTAAATTAGGAGGATTTGATGTCGTAGTAGGAATGGATTGGTTGAGTAGGAATCATGCTGAAATTTTTTGTGATAAGAAAATGATAAAGATTCCTTTAATTAAGGAAGACAAAACTCTCTGTATATACGGTGATAGACCAAAGAGTATTGTGAAATTAATTTCCTGTGAAAAAGCACAAAAATGCTTAAATAAGAAATGTTTAGCTTTCTTAGCTCATATAGTTGATGTAAAACTTGATAAAGGGAAATTGGAAAATGTTCCTATTATAATGAAGATGAATTACCTGGATTACCACCCTCTCGTCAAATAGAGTTTAAAATAGAGTTAATACCAGGAACAACCCCTATTGCTAAAACACCATATCGTTTAGCACCAACTAAAATGAAATAACTCATGACCCAATTACAGGAATTATTAGATAAGGGATTTATACGTCTGAGTGTATCACCTTGGGGAGCACCAGTTTTGTTTGTCAAAAAGAAAGATAGAACTTTTAGGATGTGTATTGATTATAGGGAACTCAATAAAGTTTCTATAAAGAATAGATATCCCCTCCCTAGGATTGATGATTTATTTGATCAATTACAAGGATCTAGTTATTTTTCTAAAATAGATTTAAGATCTGGATACCATCAATTAAGAGTACAGGATGACGATATATCAAAAACTGCATTCAGAACTAGGTACGGAGACTACGAATTTCTTGTGATGCCATTTAGATTAACCAATGCCCCAGCAGTGTTTATGGATTTAATGAATAGAGTGTGTAAACCCTATTTAGTTAAATTCGTTATAGTCTTCGTAGATGACATTCTGATTTATTCTAAGAATAAGGAAGACCACGAACAACACTTGAGGTTAACTTTAGAATTGCTACAAAAGGAAGAGCTATATGCAAAATTCTCAAAATACGAATTTTGGAAAAGAGAAGTACAATTCCTAGGACACATAGTTAACCAGAATGGAATTCAGGTTGATACAGCAAGATTGAGGCAGTTAAGAAATGGGAAGTTCCAAAAATCCCAACTGAAATACGACAATTCTTAGGTTGAGCAGGATATTACAGAAGATTTATAGAAAATTTCTCGAGAATAGCTCAACCATTGACAGAATTGACCCAAAAAGATAGAAGGTATATATGGGAAGAAAACAAAATGAAGCTTTTGAACTCCTCAAAAATAAGTTTTGTAGTGCACCCGTTTTAGCTTTGCCAGAAGGGACATATAATTTTATAGTATATTGTGATGCATCACGTCAAGGTTTTGGATATGTTTTAATGCAAAAAGACAAGGTAATAGCATATGCATCTAGACATCTTAGAAGTAGTGAAAAGAATTATACCACCTATGATCTAGAATTAGGAGCTGTAGTATTTGCACTAAAAATTTGGAGACATTATCTGTATGGAACTAAGTGTATTATATATACGAATCATAAAAGTCTACAACATATCTTTGATCAAAAGATGTTAAATATGAGGCAGAGAAGATGGGTAGAATTATTAAGTAATTATGACTGTGAAATCAAGTATCATCATGGTAAAGCAAACGTAGTTGCTGGTGCTCTAAGTAGGAAAGAAAGAATTAAGCCATTACGGGTACGTGCTATGAGAATGGAACTACAATCAGAATTGTTAAGACAAATCCAGGAAGCCCAACAAGAAGATGTGATGAAACTAAAAGGACAATTAAAAGACATGGAAGAAGAAGCAGATAGAATTCTGAAATTTAAGGGAAGAATTTGGGTACCTGATAATGGCATGATTAAAATAATTATCCTGCAAGAAGCTCACAAATCCAGATATTTGGTACATCCAGGGAATAATAAAATGTACAAGGATCTGAAGAGGCAATACTGGTGGCCTGGAATGAATAATTAGTCAGAGAATTTGTAAGCAAGTGTGATGTCTGTTCAAGGGTAAAAGTAGAATATCAAAAACCATCTGGATATCTACAACAACCCAAAATCCCAGAATGGAAATGGGATCAGATAACTATGGATTTTATAACAAAGTTACCAAGAACAGCGAACGGGTATGATACCATTTGGGTTATAGTAGATATGTTAACCAAATCAGCACATTTCCTACCAATTAGGGAGGATTACAAATTGGAAAGATTGGCAAGAATCTATATCAAGGAGATTGTATCCAGACATGGAATACCCATTTCAATCATATCTGACAGAGATAGTAGATTCACCTCAGATTTTGGCAAACCTTGCAAAAAGCATTAGGAACCCGAATAAATCCGAGTACAGCTTATCATCCGCAAATTGATGGACAGAGTGAGAAAACAATACAGACTTTAGAAGATATGTTAAGAGCCTGTGCATTGGATTTTGGTGGAAATTGGGATACACACCTTCCTTTAGTAGAATTTTCCTATAATAATAGTTACCACTCAAGTATTAGAATGGCTCAATTTGAGGCGCTGTATGGCAGAAAATGTAGATCACCCTTATGTTGGAATGAAGTAGGAGATCGACAACTTACAGGTCCGGAACTTATACAAGAAACCTCTGATAAGATTGTTGAAATTAAGAATAGATTAAAGACTGCTAGAGATCGACAGAAAAGCTAAGCTGATAAAAGAAGAAAACCCTTAGAATTTCAGATTGGGGACAAAGTTTATTTAAAAATATCACCTACCAAGGGTATAGTTCGATTTGAGAGAAGAAATAAACTAAACCCTACGTATATTGGACCATTTGAAATCACTGATAGAATAGGACCCGTAGCTTATAAGTTAAATTTACCTTCAGAATTAAGTGGAATTCATAACATTTTTCATGTGTCCAATTTAAAGAAATGCTTGTCAGATGAAACCTTAAAAGTTCCAATTCAAGAAGTAAAGGTGGACAAAAAGCTTCAATTCTCAGAAGAGCCCACAGCCATAGTAGGAAAGGAATTTAAGAAATTGAGAAGGAGTAAAATCCCTATAGTGAAGGTTAAATGGAATGCCAAGAGAGGTCCAGAGTATACTTGGGAAAGAGAGGATGAGATCATCAGGAAATATCCTCACTTATCGGAAGTTGATAACCAGATAAGTTCTCCTCTACCATAGGTACTATTAATTTAATTTCGGGATGAAATTAATTTTTACGGGGGGAGAATGTGACGACCTTAAAAATTCTGGTTAATTAAATATATAAAGATTCCTTTATTAGTAAATCTTTAAGTTATTTTGTGTATATATGCCTTACATGCATTATAAATACGTATTTTACGTATGCATGTTTACATGCATGAAGTTATATATCTAATATATTAACCATTATTATTGTTGATTATGTGTATTATACATTGGCAAGCTTGCATGTATAATATCTACGTATGCATGCTTACATGCATAGGGTTACATGTTAGCTTGATAAACTATTTATTATTATCCTACGTATCATGAATTTGCAATGCTTACATAAATTACATTTACGTGTGCATGTACAAAATATTATCATGCATGCATAATGTTCACGTACGTATATAGCTTGTGATCAAGTTTACAATCAAAACAATCAAAACAATCAAAACATGTTTTACATAACTTGTAATGATACACGACTAAGATAAATCAAAACACAAACACATCAAACTAACCATACAACCAAAACAATCACCAAAATATGAAGAAAACTTAACATCAAACCTAATTAGCAATTAACTCGGTTCACACAACATTATAACCCTCGAAACATAAACAAACATTAACTTAAATCTTATGTTTAAACACCTAAATGATTTCCCTTAAGAGTCATCATCAACCCGCCATCACATAGCACCATAACTCGCCACCACACCACCCTAATGATGCCACAAATCGCCACCACACCACCCTAGTACTACCACCGTCCGCCACCACACTACCATAATTATTACTAAGGGAGAAAGGTGTCACTCTCTCGGTTGAAGGCCTCCTAGAACCCGCCACCTCCCTCTTGTGTCATCAAGGCTAATACCTAGGTTATGATTACCTACCTCTCGGTCAAGCCATATATAGAACACCACTCGGATCCTCCCTCAATCGTACACACCATCACCTTCTTCTTCTCGGGACTTCTTGCAAACACCAAACACCACAACCTCTACCATAACCTTCGGTTCTCCGAGCTACCATCACCACTTACACACAACCGTAACCATCACACAAGCATCACCACCATCACGACTACCTTTCGGGTACTTCAAGAACACCAGCATTCAAGCCGTTAGTAGCTGCCTTGATTCCCGTAGTAACCACAACACAAAAGGTTCCAAAACTCTAAACCCTAATTAGTTTTGTATATCAATGTGTATATATGTACATGTATGTATTTAACCAACCCATATGGTTAAAAACATTAACCTCACATATGAAATTATCAAAGATAAATTGTACTTAATAAACAAAATAAAAAGCAAATAAGATTGTGGGAATAAACATTTTCTCAATTTTAATGAAATTATGTTAAAATTATCTAAATGGTAAATGAACAAATAAATATAAATAATTCGAGAAAATTCTAGAAAAATCACAGAATAACTCTTTTGGGGTGTAAAAGCTCCAGGAATTATTTGGTATTTATTTTCTTATTATGTTTGAAAAATGAATTTTAAGTGATCTATAGTAGACAAATCTAAATAAATATTTAACCAGAACCATAAATCATGAAACATTCACTGAAGCTATCATAAATCATAATCAACAGATTGTATAAATTTCATAATTTTTGGAGATATATAAGTATTTTTAGTGAATTTTAGGAATATTGTGAGATTTACAGAAAGAAATCTGTTGGGACTTGGATATCAAGAAAATTATGACATGATCCAAACTGTTAAAATAATATTCTATAAACTTTTGGTGATTTTTGGATAACCGTAGCTATTTTTGATGATTTATGGAGAATTTAGAATAATTGTAACAATTTATATATAAAAGAATAAATATTGGGAATTTTATAGTAATATTAATTGACTATTTTATAGTTAAATTTTCCAGAATTAATAAGATCTGAGGTTCTAAAAATTTTAAAGAAATTTATGTCTAACTTATAAAATTTATTTTTATAGGTTACCAGTCGAAGATCAGGTGATACGCATAGCCCCATTTTCGACCTTTTGGCATTTGTAAAATTTTTGGGGAAAAAAGCATACTAGTTATGTAAAACATATTTTGATTGTTTTGATTGTAAACTTGATCACAAGCTATATACATACGTGAACATTATGCATGCATGATAATATTTTGTACATGCACACGTAAATGTAATTATGTAAGCATTGCAAATTCATGATACGTAGGATAATAATAATAATGGTTTATCAAGCTAACATGCAACCCTATGCATGTAAGCATGCATACGTAGATATTATACATGCAAGCTTGCCAATGTATAATACACATAATCAACAATAATAATGGTTAATATATTAGATATATAACTTCATGCATGTAAACATGCATACGTAAAATACGTATTTATAATGCATGTAAGGCATATATACACAAAATAACTTAAAGATTTACTAATAAAGGAATCTTTATATATTTAATTAACCAGAATTTTTAAGGTCGTCACACCTTGAAACCTAAACTGACCAGTGGACTTAATACATCCTAATAATAATCAATACTAAACCCGAATATCATATGTCACACCCCAATCAATGGCAGAAACCTCAAGACAGGAAAATATGAATCAATTGCTTATAGCTCCCGATATTAAAATCGTTAGAATAATATTAAATTGTGATTTGATTAATTCAAATAACATAACATTATTCAAAAACCAAATAACAATTTAAGTACAACAACTTGTCTTTATTATTAACTAGGTCTAATAATCCTAGTTGTGCAAAAATCTATAATCCAACTAAATAACACTTTCTGAAATCATATGAAAAATAATCTGATCTGCTAACAAATTAGCTAGTGAGTAAACACAAGTTTGTATACATAGATATAATGATTAAAAATAATTAAAAAGATTCAATTCTCATATTATATCAAGACTTATAATGCAAAAAGGGTAACATACAAGATAAATAGTGCATAATAAACCTAATGACAAAATCGACTCAATAAATAAAGCATATTTATGAATCCGGTGTCAATTACCCTCGAATATTTTGATGGGGTGGCTTTGTCAGAACAATAATCTATCATTATTCTTGTGGTTTGAACAAATTAGTGATCGGGCTATAATAAATGTTTATGAAGCTATGTACATATAATTACAAGTAATAACACAAACATAAATTGAATTAAATAAATTAAATTAAATTAAATTAAATTAAATTAAATTAAATTAAATGAATAAATAAATAAATAACGACTTGAATAAATTCAGATGATATCCCTCAAAGATATAAAACATAATAGAGACAATTAATACTCACTTGGTAATTTGTAAGTTTTGAAATAATAATACGCTTGAAGTATGCATCAAAAGATCTCTTACAAATTACCTAAGGAATGATATCCTAAGTTAAAATAAGAAATTTCAAGGTTCTAGGGTTAATTTGGAAACTAGAGTTTCTAACAAGGCTTTGGGTTTTGTTTAGCATTGTATGAGAATAGTTTGAAATGATTAGTTTGAAAATTAATTGAACAATTAACTTGGATAAATAATAGAATTTAGATACTAGCAATAAGTAATAATTGCATAAACAATAATAAAAGAGATATAATGATTCAATGAGTCTTTAAGTATTATGGATTGCTTGATGAGATCCAGGTCGACTATCAGTGTTGGCCATTACGTATTAGTGCTTTTTAATTGTATATGGTTTGATAGTAACCACAGGGTTGGTGTGTATACAAATCATGGTTTCTAAAAACTAAAAGCTTGTTGATTCTAGCATCAGAAAAACCAAGTGCATTATGCACCATATCCGTTATGTTCACTAGCATTTATTTGAGTACGTATTTTAATTTTGTTTTTGTGTTGATTTATGTTGCCATTTGTAATGGAGATGGCAGTGCATTGCTCCAAAATCGGTTGGAACGTCGATGAGTCTTTTAAAATATGTTTACCTATATGTATGTAGATTACACACTTACGTATGTATTTATCTTTTTTGTTAAAATACTTGAATTCATTGTAATGTTTGCCTATATATATGTATGTAGGTTACACATTTACGTACGTAAGTATGTATCTTTTTTGTTGAAATACTTGGATTCATTGTAATGTTACTCTGATTTATGACTTGATCATGAGTATAAGTGATGATAATTGAATAGACGAGATGAAAACGTACCTAAAAAATTACAATTGTTTTAAAACCGTAATTAATGGACATTTCAATTTGTTGTTATGATATTTAAATTTCTATATTTAAATTTCTAAGATTAGATACAATATTGAACACAATCATATGATAAAACAAACCCAACCCACACAAGTTGGTCAGGAGAATTTATTTTTAATTATAGTAGTTTTGTAATTCAAATTTAAATTTCTAGATTTTATAACTTGTTAAAAAAACTTTAGATTTTACAATTTGTTCAAAATTTACAAGAATTTTGTTATTTGTTTTTTAAACTTCCACTACGTACATCGTCCATTATATTGCAAAGGAACTATCGGCAATTCCTCTGTACAGAACCTTCGCTAATCAATCGGTGACAGGGTCAAAGTGTGACATCACATTTGGTATTCCATCAAAAAAAGTATTGACGGCAATTAGATTTATAACGGAATACTCGTTTTTAGTAGTGTACAGTGGGATTCCTATCCAAATTAACCAAAATTTGCATGTTTCTCGACCATGTCCATGTGTTTGTCGTACTTGTGGAATCGTTGTCGGAATCATAGGTTACAAACCCTAGTATGTTTTTTCTTTGTAATGGTACTTGTTTCCTTGTCGCCTCTAACGCTCTGCTAGACAGCCTAAAATTGCTGTTGATGTGTGTTAAAATGAATTCAACTAACTATAATTAGGTTCAACAAATGCAAATATGATATGCTAAGTTAGCACTTGACATTGCACCAAAATCTTGTACAACTAAACCAAAAAGATCGGAGTGGACCAAGGCAAGATGTAACAATATACAAAGTCAATATTCGTATTTTAATATTTGGTTTATTGGTAATCTGCTTTTGACTTTTGGAGATTGGGATGTGATTTTGACAATTTCAAGAAGATTATACCATTATATATTTATATTGGAAGATAAAGTTGACCTTTCTGATTTTCAAATATTATTTGACTTGCGCATATGAAAGTCAATAGATAAGTATTTGACTTGGAAATTATGACCAACAAGTACGGGTCAATTACCATTAATTATATATTGACTTATAGATATTATAATTTAAGCTCGAGGGGAGTGTTAACACATTACTAAGACCGTTGCCAATTCTACCTAATGATTAAAAGAAAACTGAATAATCTAACCCACCTCAAAACCGAACTTGTTATAAACCAGTATCATACGGATTCTAACCGTCGGTTTATATCCGGATTGGGAAAACCAATAACGGAGCTTGAACCAAAATATAAAAGGGGGGGGGGGGCGAAAGTAGAAACTTTATATAGATAAAAAATTTAAACTATCGGATGAAAAATTAACAGTACCGATGAAAAAGTAACAATATTGACGTAAAAAAGGAGTAGCGCCCCCTCCCCCTGAGAGGCCCCTGTTAAGCTTCGTCCATTCAAGCAACATAATCAGTTTGTTACCGGTTAACATGTTACCTTTACAAAAAAAAGAGCCAATTTACAACGGCCATATAACATTGGGGCCTTTTTTTACCATTTTATTCTCATATTGTAGTATAATAAGTATTGGGTATATCAAAACGATCACAACAATTCTCTAACTTTAAAACACTAAATGAAAAAAAAAAATACTTAAATATGCAAATTTTGTATATTACATTGCATAGAGCTCCTTTTGTGTATTTCGAGTCCGAGTGGCGTCATGCCGTCTTCTAAAAGAGATCCAATAGATCCTATAATAAAAGATTCTTATCAATTCCTTCCACATTATTAGTCACTCAAACTAGGTTTTTTATTCATAAAGCTCTTTAAACCATTAAACCGCTCAATCTTTTGTTTAATTTTGATAATTTTCATAAAAACTCTCCAAGAAGGAATCTAGCTGGATTATGAAAACATTCCTATTAAAGCTATCGAAATAGTTGAACAAAAGATATGAATCATATGGATTTAAAGAATATAATGGACAAGAAAAAACCCCTGGTTTGCTTTATTACGAAAGATTAAGGGTTTTAGATGTAAGACACTGTTTACAGAAAACCTCACAGTTGGATTTGGACATTAGAATCCCAAGTTCTTAAACCCAATATCACGTTATCAACAAGCAACAACATTAAACTTTGTCTCTACTCAACGATTACATACTCAAGAAACTATAAAGAACATAAGTCTCAAACTATCTATGAATTAAACTATGCCAGGATGCTAGTTTTTATCTAGATATCAAGTAGCTTCAGAATCCATGCCAGGTTATAACCTATTTTTAAATACATGCATACCTATCAAAGTAATATGCATATAAAAGTCAGTATTGCTGAGTGAGCTCTAGCTTTATTTTATCAAAACACTTTAATCAAACTTTGTCTTTAACAGTCTTTCTATATCATAGTATTAAGTAGTACCTTAATCTTTAGCTTTAAATCACACTTTAACTGAATTCTTTACTTTAAACTTTATCAAATTTACACACGTTCTTACCGAAGATCATGTATAGGTTAGACTCACCTTAGATTAGATTATGTTTATACTCCTTGTAATAGGTTTAATGTTAGTTTACTTTTCAATGTTAGTTTACTTTTCAATGTTGTTTATTTTGTTTAGTTTTGCTGCCCAGCGAAACTATGAGCGAAACAACAGTTTTGCTCATAGTCAGCTGTTTAGTTTCACCTGGCGAAACTGTTGTCTCTGCCGGGCGAAACTATAGTTTCGGCAGCATAGTTTCGCTGACAGCAAAACTGTCAGCGAAACTATGTCTGCTATATATACTTTTGATCTTGCTCATTGTTGGTCACCCTTGCAAAACCCTAATCGAATATTATTGTTGCAAAAGACTATTGTAAGCTGCTCCTTTGATGAAATATATTTGAGCTTGTTTCTTTTGATTTATTAGATCCTTATTGTTCATATTTGATTACATTATGGTTGTTATCATTCTTCTTCATCTTTATTGTTTGTCTAGTGCTTTTGATATTGAATGATGAACACATCAATTATACTGCAATTCGATCAAATGGACCAACAAAATGGTATCAGAGCCTTAGTGCTGTTGATTGTTTGAGGTTTTTGGTTGTTTTTGTTCAATATAAATATTTCACTAATTCCGGATCAAATTTGAGCGTAATTGATATGGAATTTGATTGAATATTGCTTGTTATTGGTTGGGAAAGCTCTGTTAATCATCAGATCTCAATCCATTGAGATTTAGGTGATTTCAGATCGATTTCGTGTGCAAAAAGGCTTCCAGATTCATCCAGTGAAACTGTTATTCATCCAGCGAAACTACATCATCTTCCAGCGAAACTACAAGTGTTTTACACTTTGTAGTTGATTTTAGCAACTCAACGAAAGTAGTAATCTTGAATGAAAGTTCAACAGTGCTTGTGTGCATATTTCAAGCGAAATTGATGTTGAAATTATCACTAAATGAAAGCTCAAGCTTGTTTCATGTGAAATTATCGGCGAAACTAAGCATTTTCAATCATTTGGCTAGCGAAACTACTGCCAAAATTTCTCAGCGAAACTGCATTCTTCTCAGCGAAACTAGCTCATTTCTGCAAAATTATCATTTCTGCCGAAATTTCCAGTGAAAGTACTGTCAGCCCAGCGAAACTAGATCTTCTCAGCGAAATTAGCTTATTTCTACGAAATTATCATTTCTTTAGCGAAACTAGAATGTTAAAGATGACTTCTCTCGCCCTTGCAGATTTAGAAAGCGTAGCTCCCAACGTACCTTCGAGACTCATTAACGGAGACAACTTTGAAGATTGGAAGAGATGTCTCAAAGCCTTTTTCTTCTATACCGACCACAACCAATAGGAATATATCATATCCGGTCTACACATACCAATTGTCACTGTTGGTGATGTCGTGTCTCAAAACATAGACCCAGCCACGTTCACCGAAAAGGATCTGAAGCTGATTGATCGAAACCATAAAGCTTTTGGAGCATTAACTCTATGTCTTGCACCTGACATCTACAATCGATTTGCTGAACATAAGAATGCTAAGTCACTCTTCGATGCTCTCTGTGAGTTCTATGATGGAAACGATGAGTTGGTAAAAGACAAGAGCATCCAAGCTGAAAAAGAGTTCAACTCTTTTGTGGGATACAAGAATGAGAGTCTCACATATCTTACAAATTGTTTTCTGACAGTTTCGAGTACACTGAAGAAATATGATGAGAAACTTTCCAATAGTGAGCAAGTTAACAGGTTGTTAGACTTTCTTCCACCTCAGTGGAGTCTTCAACTAAGAATGTTGAAGCAGGAAAGAGGTTTCACTGACTACAAGCTTATGGACATCATAAATTAGCTTAAGTCCTTCGAGTTAGACATGAAGAGAAGGGAATTCAACCAAACCACGATTCATATATCTGGTTTCACTCAGAATGCTGCATTACTGTCTTCCGCTGCAAGCTCTCCAATGCAGGCATCTCCATAAAGTGGAGTGAATACTGGTGATTATTCTGGTGGTAGTGGTAGTGCTGGTAGAGTTCAAGCCAACTCAAAAGCAAATACTGGAACGTCAATCCATATGAAATGATGGCCCTATTTGGTATGTTTGGTCAGAGTTATGAAGCTTTGGTAGCTAGGGAGTTGAAAGGAAAAGGAATGATAATGGAGGACATGTATCAGCTAGATCCTGATGATCTTGAAGAGACTAACATTCAGTGGCAAATGGCAATGTTGACTCTTAGAGCCTGAAGATTCATGGAGCACACTGGAAGGAAGAACTTCGGAGGTCAAAGCTCTAACTCCAGACTAGGATTTGATAAGTCTAAACTGAGATGTTTTAATTGCAAAAAGTTGGGACACTTCAAACGTGAATGTCTATTACTGATCGTCACTGATCCTAGCAATTCAGGAGTTCCAAAGCTAGTTTCAAGTGGGGATAAAGAAGAAATGAAACAGAAGAAAAAGACGGCCTTGATCTCTAATTTTGAATGGAGTGCAAAAGTTGAAGAGACGAGAGAAGAAATTAACCAAGCGTTGGTAGCTGAGATTGTGGTAGAGAAGAAGAAGGTAAACAGTGAGGAAGAATTTGATCCATTTAAGGATTTTAGAAGTGAAGTTACTGAAACTGAGGAGGATGAGATTAGGAAAGAAAGTAAGGCTGAGAAGATGCAGAAGGAAGAAAGTCTAACCACTGAGCAAAGTAATAGAAAGGATGATGCTGCTGCCACTGTCAAGGAAAACAAGTTAAGTACTCCGGTGTGCCAATATGAGAAAGCTTTAGAAGCAGAAAAGGTGGTGCTTGGACTCCCGTAAGAGGTAATTCAGGATATGTGTTCTTTAGCATGCAAAATTAGGTTATTTGGGGTATACAATACTAATCGTTTGTTAATTGACAATGAAAAAGATTTAAAACAAATTAATGATGAACTTAAAATAAATGAGTCTAAATATTTTGTTAATGAAGCTTTGAAAGAAAATGATCATTTAAAAAGAATCATTTTGGAAAGAAATGCTGAGATTAACACTTTGACTGAAAGGGTTGCACTTGCTGAATTTGAAACAAGAAAACTTCAGTCAAAGCTCGATAAATGGACAATATCGGGGATGAAACATGATGATTTATGCAAATCTCAAAGGGGGGCTAGGATTAAAATAGGTTTGGGTTATGCAAACGCTAAGGTTTATCCTCCTCCTAGTACTTACTGTTATTCACCTATGCCTGTTCCTCATCCTTCTAATGATTTGATCACAATAGATACTAACAGTATGTCTGCAGGTTTAGAAGGTGTGAATACTAAGTACGTTCGTGAGGACTACGGTTATGGACCGACTAGCGGGCTTGGATGCACTAGTCTTAATACACCTGAATCTCAGCATTCTGTCTTAGATCATAAATCTAGTTTAAATTCTATTTTTGTTTCAAGTCAATCTGTAACAGACACTGTCTCATCTTGTTCTAGTGATGTTTCTATTTCCTCTTTGAATGATGTGGATTGTGTTGGATCATGATAAGGCTGGTGCAACCAAATTCACTTCATAGTCATCTTTTGGTACTACATTCAAAGGCTTCCGAAGCTGAGCAAGAGATCTCCGAAAGTCTGAAGAACAGCTGAAGATATCTACTGAAGGCAAAAGCTGAAGTCAACTGCTGAAGACAACAGCTGAAGCCAACAGCTGAAGATATCTACTGAAGGCAAAAGCTGAAGTCAACTGCTGAAGACAACAGCTGAAGCCAACAGCTGAAGACTATCTTCCGAAGACAAAGTCTGATGAAAGAGCTGAAGACAAAGTCTGAAAGCTTCCGAAGACAAAGTCTGATGAAAGAGCTGAAGACAAAGTCTGAAAGCTTCCGAAGACAAAGTCTGCTTCCGAAGACAAGAAGACTCCAAGCCTCGGAAGAAGCAGTCTTCCGAAGTATAAGTGCCTTCGGAAGAAGTTATTCTTCCAAAGCACTTTATCCTTCGGAAGACATTGCTATGTCCAGCAGATAAAAGTATGGTCCCTGACAGTCCTCTGCAGACCTCTGATACAGCATGGCATCTTCCTAAAGAGCCATGTTGTTGACCATACTTTATTCTACTGTTCACCTTTTTATGATAGTACATGTTACCAACTTTAGTTGGTGACAAAAGGTAAGTCAGGGACATGTCCTGACTACCAATTCTCAGGCAAAATATCTGAAAGACCTCACCTAGAGTCTTGTAGTATAGATGTAAGGTTAGAGGTGTCCAGCTGGAATCAAAGTATTCCCGGCTGTAGGTAGTATTATATATATCTTCTCCCTGTAACTCTTTAGATAAGCGATTTGAGTCCAAGTGTCTTGTAATCCTTTGAGTTGAGAAGCAATATATAAAAGTACCTTGAAAATTTACTTGCTGTGTTAAATTTTCTTACTGCTTGTTACTTGTTATATTGTGATCAACTCTTCTTAAAGACTGCTTGCTGAGTGTTGATTCAAAGTGAGTTGAGAGAAAAACACCCAAAATTCGATCCTGCAATTGGTATCAGAGCTCCAGGCTCTTGATTGTGAGATCTTACCGTCCTAATCAACCTGTTTTTCACTCCTCACCACAATCCACTCACTCAAATGGCTGCTCTATCCAAGGCTGATATGGAAACCGGTACCTTGACCAAGTCCCCCATGATCACCCCTGAAGATTTGACACATGGTGTATCAGGATGGAAGGCTTCATCAAGTGTCAAGATTCAAGGATGTGGGACTCAATTATCAATGGTCCTTTCATACCAAGCACTACATCTGCCACTGGTAATCGCATCATTCCAAAAGATGTTGATGATTACTCAGAGGAAGATAGGAAGAGAATAGAGCTAGATCAAAGGGCTATGACTTGTCTCCAAACTGCTCTCCCCAACTTCGTCTACAGACGCTTCAAGAAGTGCAAGACTGCTAAAGATTTATGGGAAGCTTTGAAGCTGATGTATGAGGGATCCAAGGAAACTCAAGAGAACAAGAAAGATCTCTTGAAGCAGCAGTTTGAGAACTTTACTTTCAAGGCTGGTGAGACCTTGACTCAACAATACTTCAGGTATATTGAGCTAGTAGATACTCTGGCGGACATTGGAGTAGCTCTTAAGAACAGAGACATAGTTAGGAAGTTCATGTCTTCGCTTCCTAAACTATGGACTCACTACTGTGTTGTCATCAAGAGAACTTCGGACCTTAAAACTCTTTCTCTCACAGAGTTGTATGGTATCCTAAGTGCATTTCAGATAGAGATGAACATGCAGAACTCCTCTGACCACTCCAATAACCAACTGAGTTCAGCCCTTCATGTGGTTGAAAGGGAAAGCATAGAACCACAGCATCTGTTGCTATGCTACCCTGACAACTCACATACTGGACCCTTCATTACTCTACCTGAGACTCCAAAGTCTCAAAAGGTTCAACACAACTCCTTTCAGGACGGTTGTGCCTTTGTCTCTGGAAGTGGACACTCTGGTGATTTTCAATACTGCTTTGATGATCTTGAGTGCTTCAGTCCAGATGACGTGGAGTACATGGAAATTGTCCAGCAGATGGCTCTTTTAAATTACAGAGCGAAGAAGTTCTTCAAGAGAACTGGAAGGCAATTCCCTCAAAACCCAGTCAACAGCAAGTTTGGGTTTGATAAGAGCAAAGCAAGGTGCTACAACTGCAACCAACTTGGTCACTTTGCTAGGGAATGCAAGGCTCCAAGAACAACCCGGGAACCCCACAGGCCTCCACACATCCCACTACTCCCAAGCATGAAGAAAAGTCAACTGAAACAGCTGCTGTTGCTCAGGAAGTTGACTGGAGCTTCATGGTACAGGATGTGACTCCCGCTCAAGCACTCATGGCCGGAACAGATGATGATCAGGTTTATGAACATCTTTGTACTGCTGCCTGTATTGCTAAAGTTAAATTGTATAAGGATTATATTTCGGAAATCAGATCTGAGGTTGAGTCTTTAAATGTGCTAAAATCTGACTTTAAAAGAGCTGAATCTGACTATCAAAGGAAAATTGATGAGTTAGAGAAAACTGTGTCTCTTTTGAAACATGAAAAGACTAACTATAAGACTCAAATCAAAGATCTGATCTCCAAACTTTCTGAAGTTCAAGCCAGTTAGTCACAGCTGAGGCTCAGGCCAGGAAGCAAGCTATTGCTGAGCAAAGCTTCCAAACTATTCTTGCATCAACCTCTCATTCCAAAATGTTTTATCAAAACAAAGAAGGGTTGGGAACCAGTGAAATAGCTCCACCACACTCTTATGAGTCTATTAGACTACCTAGATGTGGTACTGAAGAGCAAGAGGTTCCAACTGCTGACCCTTCTCCATTGGAACTAGAGGATGAAGCAAAAATAGTGGCCTCCACAGGGGAGAAACAGGAGAATACACCCATCTCCACCTGTGATGACCAAATCCTGACCACCAAGGCAAGAAGAAGCAGAGCTAAAGCTGCTAGAAGGACTGCAAGAAGGTTGCAGAGTCCAAGCTTAAGTTTGACCCTAAGCAAAAGGGTGTCTTCATTTCTGCCGGATTTCAAGTGGTAGGTACTCCTGATTCAGGAAAGGAGTGTAGTACCAGCACTCCTGTACTACTGAAGGATGAGAAGTTGAAAGGGAAAGTTGCTGATGACGAGAAGAAACCCAAGTAACAGCAACTACAAGTTCCCAGAAGACTAACATTGCATGCATAATGTGTGGTCTGCACAACCACATGGCTAAAGACTGTTACTACAATCCAGCAAGCACACATTATGCAAATAATGTTAGAAAAGAAGAAGTCAGAGAAGGTTTCTCAGTTGGACCACTTCAAAAGGCCCAAATGATGAAAAAGGGAAAGTTGGTCTCGGAAGCCAAGTTGCTTTCGGAAGAAACTACTTCTTCCGAAGGGAAAATGGCTTCGGAAGCCAAACCTTCTAAGGTTCGGAAGAACAAGAAGGCTCCCTTGAAACCATCTTAGAAGAAGACTACTTCGGAAGAAAAGGTGGTGAAGGCTTCTTCCGAAAAGAGAGAAGCTTCGGAAGAAGACCATGCTGCAAAAGCTTCAACAAGCTCATCCTCAAAGATCAACCAAAGGATGGATTGGAAGATCAAGGAAGATGCTGCAGCCCAAACCTCTTCTTCAACAATGACCTCTATTGAACCCCATTGCATATCTTTTGGTTCAATTATGTCACTATCTTTGGAAGAGCCCGAGACCTGCAAGGCTTGGGCTTCCAAACAAAACTAACCATCTCATCTTATGTGCAGGGACATCCATTTGACAAGAACAACAATATCTGGATTGTAGATAGTGGATGCTCCAGGCACATGACAGGGAACAGATCTCTCCTTCAACAATTCCAGAACTTTGATGGAGGGCCTGTCCAATTTGGAGGTGAGGCCGGAGGATATATTTCTGGCGGAGGAAGTATATCCAATGGCAAAATAAACATTGACAAAGTTCACTTTGTCAAAGCAGCTTGAACACAATCTGTTAAGTGTTTCTCAATTCTGTGACCAGAAGCATCAGATGCTTTTCACAGAACATGAGTGCATTATCCTCAGACCAGGGATGACAATTCCTCCGGAATTGGTGCTTCTCAGATCTCCCAGGAAAGGGGATATGTACAAGCTAGATATGAACAATGCTTCTCCTATGGGTGAAGTATCATGCTTTCTTTCCAAAGCTGATAGTGATGAGTCAACACTATGGCATAAACGCATGTGTCATGTGAATTTTAAAACAATGAATAAATTGGCTAAAATAACGTGGTACATGGTTTGTCTAAAAAGGATTTTTCTGCAAAGATAACTGTGTTGCATGCCTGAAAGGGAAACAACACAGATCATCTCATAAATCCAAATGTGTTAACTCTATCACTACTCCATTACACTTATTGCACATGGATCTCTTTGGTCCCACAAGTATAATGAGCATTGGAAGAAAATCATACTGCCTTGTGATCGTTGATGATTTTACAAGATTTACATGGGTATTCTTTTTAAGAAGTAAAGATGAAACTGCTGAAACTTTAAAATCTTTTATTCTTAAAATAGAAAATCAAATTGATCACAAGGTTAAGATTATTAGAAGTGATCAAGGGACTGAGTTTAAGAACTTCGTTCTTGACTCATTCTGTGACTCAAAAGGGATTGCCAGACAATATAGTGCTCCCAGAACTCCTAACAAAACGGTGTTGCTGAGAGGAGGAACAGGACACTTATTGAGGCTGCTCGGACCATGTTAGCTGATTCAAAGCTGCCTCTAACATTCTGGGCAGAGGCAGTCAGCACTGCATGCTATGTGCAGAACAGGGTTCTTGTAGTGAAGCCCATGGAAAAACCCCTTATGAGTTATGGAACAAGAGGCCACCGTTCATTGGCTTTCTAAGGTCCTTTGGCTGCAGGTGTACCATACTTAACACAAAGGACAACTTGGCAAAGTTTGCTGAGAAGTCGGATGATGCTATCTTTATTGGATACTCTTCTAGCTCTAAAGCTTATAGAGTATACAATACCAAGAATCAACAATTTGAGAGTCATCCAACATAGTTGTTAATGAGCACACTCCTTGTGTTAGGGGGAATGGACCTGAGTATATCTTTGATTTAGAATTGTTTCCAAACTATTCTAAACCATCTTGTGAGAATGTTTCAGCTGGAACAGGTGCTCAAAGTGATGCTGATGCTGATGCAGGTCAACTATATGAGCTTCCCAGACCTATTCCAAATTCTCCAAGAGCTGAAGGGCAACAAGCTTCAACTATTCACAGATCTGACAGTGTAACTATCTCCAGAAATAGTGAAGCTTCAACAAGTGAATCACTTGATCAACCTCAAAGTTCCTCAGGTGATCCACTACAACACCAGGTTGAGGGAAGTGGTATTCTGAAGGAACAGGCAACTGTTGATACTACTTCACAACCAACCATTGATGATGTTTCTCAATCATTCAATCAGTCCTCATTGAATGACTCTGAAACAGCAGTTGGACAGTGATCCAGTTCCTGATCAGAATATGTCTAACCTAGACCTATCTCTGCAACTGGAAGTGATTCCTCGTCTTAGGATTCACAACACTCATCCAACTGAGAACATCATAGGGAATGTCTCTGAGGGTGTGAGAACAAGAGGACAAACTCATCATGGGAATGTCTGCTTGTACTCATGCTTCCTGTCTCAGATGGAACCAAAGAAGGTAGAAGATGCCTTAAAGGATAGTAGTTGGGTTGAATCGATGCAGGAGGAGCTGCTTCAATTCAAAAGACAAAAGGTCTGGAATCTATGCCCACTACCATCTGGTCAAGTACCCATAGGCACAAAATGGGTATTCAGGAACAAGAAAGATGATAGAGGCTTGATTATCAAGAAAAAGGCAAGACTAGTAGTTCAAGGGTACACCCAGGAGGAAGGAATTGATTATACTGATGTCTTTGCACCTGTTGCAAGACTTGAGGCAGTTAGGATCTTCCTTGCTTATGCTGCATCCAAGAACTTCACAGTCTACCAACTTGATGTCAAGTGTGCTTTTCTATATGGGGATATAGATAGGGAAATCTATGTGTGTCAACCTCCAGGATTTGAAGACCCACAGCACCCCAACTATGTGTGCAAGCTGGATAAAGCTCTATATGGGCTGCACCAAGCACCTAGGCTGTGGTATGAGACCTTGTCTCAGTTTCTCCTGAAGAATGGATACACTAGAGGTACCATTGACAAGACTCTTTTCATCAGAAGGAGTGGAAAAGACATTTTGCTTGTACAAGTCTATGTTGATGACATCATATTTGGTTCTTCAAACGACCAAATGTGCAAGGACTTTGAAAGCATTATGAAGCAGAAGTTTGAGATGAGTTCCATGAAAAATGGACTTTTTCCTTGGAATCCAGGTAAACAGATGAAGGAAGGGTTCTTCATAAGTCAATCTAAGTATGTCTCAGACATCTTAGAAAGATTTGAAATGAAGAACTGTAAACCAGCCAAGACACCCATACCCAGAAACCATAATCTTTGCCCTGACCTTGAGGGGGAGGATACTGATCAACATCAGTATAGAGCAATTATTGGTTCTCTGATGTATCTCACTGCAAGTAGACCAGATATCATGTTTGCCACATGCATTTGTGCAAGATATCAGGCTGCTCCAAAGGTGTCTCACCTAGCTGCTGCAAAGAGAATCCTCAGATACCTCAAAGGAGCACCTAAACTAGGTCTCTGGTATCCAAGAAATAGTGATTTCAATCTCTATGGATACTCTGACAGTGACTATGGTGGCTGCAACATTGACAAGAAATCAACATCAGGAGGATGTCAATTTCTTGGTGGAAGGATTATCTCATGGCAATGCAAGAAACAATCCTGTGTCTCTACATCAACTGCTGAAGCTGAATACATTGCTGCTGCTAGCTGCTGTGCTCAACTGCTATGGATTCAAAATCAGATGTTAGACTATGGGTTCAACTTCATGACTACTCCTATCCATATTGACAACAACAGTGCTATCTCCATTACTGAGAATCCGGTGAAGCACTCCAAGACAAACACATTGATATCAGGTATCATTTCATTAGAGATATTCATGAGAAACAGCTGATAAAGTTAATCAAAGTTGACTCAAATGAACAATATGCTGATTTGTTCACAAAGGCATTTGATGAACAAAGATTTAAGTATCTCATATCAGCAATTGGGATGATAAACATTGAATAACTACCTCTTTTGAAGACCTTTTTAAATGAGTAATGTCTTGTGTCAATACAATTTAAGCCCTGTTACAAAAAATCTTTAAATTATTCCAAGTTAAATTCCTTCCGAAGAGGAATTAACTCTCGGAAGATATTCTTGAATATCTTCCGAAGCCAAAATTCCTCATTGGAAATTTTCTTCTCGGAAGAGTTTTTGGTCTCGGAAGAAGCGATTGATTTTATATCAGATCTACTTCCGAAACTTCTACAACTCTCCATTCGGAAAGACAACTTTACCTTCGGAAGCAATGCCTTGCTTCGGAAGATAGAGTGCTTTCAAAGGACAATTTTACCTTCGGAACAATATCAAGCTTCGGAAGATAAATTGCCTTCGAAAGAAAATTACCTTCGGAAATGTTTTACCCTCGGAAGTAAAGGTTTTATATGTAACGGATATCTTTTGGGCCCCACTCTGTAAAAAGTAAAGATTTTGTTGATAATGTCAGATTATTTAAAATTATCCTTGCCGCCAACATCATTTCTCCGCCGTAAACCACCATACCACCCACAGTAACCCAAAACAGTTACCCTATTACCACCACTACCACTATTCACACCCTTTTTAAATAATCTTGACTCATCAATTTCATCTTCTTTTACCACTTTACAGCCCTAACTGTTCCCTTCACTGTCAAACCCTTAATTTCACCCAAAATTCAAGCTTACCTTTTCTCCAATGGCACTAAACCCTCAGCACAACCAAGTCGCATTACTTGACTCGTCAAGGGATGCCGACTTCACCCAAATCATCACCTTTCTCACCGAATCCACCTACCTCACTGCACTCACAGTTAACCCAACCGTATACTCCAATCATATGTCAGAATTTTGGAGCAACGGTGAAACTACAGTGATGAATGGGGTTCGAGTCCTGAGAACCAGAGTTTGTGGCCAAGAGTTGGTCATCAGTGAACAGCTCATCAGGGAGCATCTCGAGCTTCACGATGATGGGGCTCCTACTGAGTTCCCCAAGGAAGACTTGGAAGGCACCTATATCCTCATGGGATATGGAGGCGATGTCAGCAGGTCTACAGTATACAAGTTCAACTTCTCTTACCATTGGAAGTTCCTGCTGCACATTGTTCTACATTGCCTCTCCAACAAATCAGGGGGTTGGGATTCAAATCCCATATGAACTAGGATGCCTAGTTCATGGGTTGGTGAGAGGCCTCAGATTCAACTACTCACGATTTGTGTTGAACAACCTAATCGCAATCTGAGCAGGGATAAATTCTTCATGTATCCCCGATTTCTTCAACACATAATCAACGTGAGATGGAACCAAGCAAGCTTGTCTGCGCAGCTGCTCTTCCTGTTCCACACATGAGGCCTACCATCTTCAAGACACTAAAGAAGATGTCCACCAACTTCACTGGACGGTACACTCCATTACCTCCAGAGATGACTGAGCGCATAGCTCCTGGTGACATCCCTGTTCTCCCCACAGGTGATGAACCCACACCAGCAACATCCACCACAATACCAAAAGCCTCTTTACCCATTAAAGCTACATATCAGAGACGCCCCAAACGAACCCTTGTTCAATCTACTCTGATTGAACAAGCTCCTTCTGTTCACACCCAAAGGACTAGAGTGGAATCATGGGCTCCCACTCAGTCCGAGGTCACACCATCCTTCACAATTGACCTCAATGTGGGTTTTGAGCCTCCTCAGTCTCAAACCCCTGAGCCCAAACCCCAAGCCTTTAGCCCACAGGGTGAGTCTCTACACTCTCCTGTGCAGCCTTCTAGGGACAGCCCCACCATAGGCTCAATGCCTGTAGACATTGATCAAGGTCCCGGGTCAGTAGGACTAACCACCCTCTCTTTCACTGACCTTTTACTCCGAACTGATGAAGAGATTACATCTCTCCATGGCCATGAAGTTGATCTACAACACCCTCTGAAAGATCAACAGAGCCAAGAGGGATCCCTTGTCTCTAGCCCCCATCAGCAGCCAGCTACTGAGGTGAGTCCCACTGATGTGGAGGGGACTCATGTAGGCTCAGCTGCCACTACTCAGAGTCTCTCATTGAGCTCTCAGGACAGTGGTAACATCATTAGGACTGAGTCTACGGCAACTTTGCCCATTGACATCTCTGAAAGAGATGACTCTGAGCAAGGGAAACCAGGGTGCCAAGAAGCCACATCTGGTGGTGAGAGTGAGCATACTAGGTATGTTATCTCATCTCCCCATGATTCTTCTTATGAAGATGAGGGAAGTATGCAACTAACACTTCAGTACTTGCTTTCTAAGGTCTCCAACCTGGAATCACAGGTGAGGATCTTAGAATCAAGGACTGCCACTCAGCAACTTGAGATTAACTCTCTCAAGGCTAAACTAGCTGAGAAACAGACGGAGATGTCTGTTAGGCATGTACCAATCCAGGTCTCAATGACTTCTTCCTCTAGCTCATCTAGCTCTCAAGATGATGCTACCAAAAAGGGGGAGAAAGTTCAGAGACAAACAACACAGGAACCACAGACCCAACTTATTTCTTCCCAAATCATTACACTACCTGAGTCATCTCAATCCTTTCTGGAGATTGACTCAAGGATGCTTCAAGATCTCTACAGACTTTTCACAAAGTTCGTATTGAGATCATCCCTAGAACAGCCCAGCCCCGACACCACACTTGCATACTTTGGGGCTGAGGAGCTTCAAAGACTGACTGCACCTTCTACCACTGTGGAGGAAGTTGGTCAACCTAAGGTCTTCATGGAACCTGAGATTAGCTTCGAAGGGGAAATGGGGACTGATGGCCCAGCAACTGAAACAGATGGGACAGAATCTGCAGCAGTCTCATCTTCGAAGCTCTAGCTGAAGCTTCCGAAGCTTACATGGAAGCCTCGGAAGAACAAGACAAGTCTTCCGAGGCCGAAATAGAAGCTGCGGAAGGCTTATTTCAGATGTCCGAGGAACTGACCATCACAGATGTCATTGCTGAAATTGCATCTGAGGTGAGCAGGGAGGACATTTCTGAAATACCTCCAACCCAAGCACCAGCTGAACTTCTCTCTCAATCACAACCCTCCATCCAAGAACCACCACAGTCAAGCACAATCAAAGACAAAGGCAAAAGAAAATTGACTGCGGAAGAGCTTCAGGAGGAGGAGAAGATTGAGAAGGCCAAAAAGAAAGGTCGGTTTCCTACTGAGAAGCTGTAGCTGCTAGTTCTAAGGCAGCTGTAGCCAATCAGGAAGAAATCAACCAGAGGAGAAGAACAGCACTCATTGACCAGCTCATCAATCTAGGAGCTGCCAATGAGGAGATACTCCTGCTACCATTAGAGGAGTTGGTGACCTTGGAGAGGTCAACCAGGCTACAACAAG
Source organism: Flaveria linearis (assembly GCA_024085815.1). NCBI lineage: Eukaryota > Viridiplantae > Streptophyta > Magnoliopsida > Asterales > Asteraceae > Flaveria > Flaveria linearis. The sequence goes on along the minus strand of CM044011.1, from coordinate 53,946,489 downwards.
AAAAAGAAGCCAGGTTGGCCTTGGAGAAGGAAGAACAAGAGCAAAGGGAGGCAGCTGAAGCTGAGAGAGGCTAGGATCAAGTTCCTCCTCTCAAGAGGCTTCAGTCTTCCTGAACTGTCTCCACATGATGATGACATGATCCTGCTGCTCCATAACAAAAAGCAGGATCAAATGGAGAAGAAAAGGAAGAAGGCTGCTAGGGAGAAGTTGAAGGTGAAGAGGAAGAGGGAGGAAGAGAAGGAGGTCACTGCTGCCAAGAAGTCAACTGACAAAGCCTGGATGAAGGACTACCTCCGGGCTCATGGCTTCTCTGGTAGGCAGGTGGGACCTATGTCCGAAAGGACACTCCAGCGGATAGTCAGTGAAATAAAAGCTGACATCCGTTTGGGGAAAAGGAAGGAGATGTACAGAAGGATGAAAGGAATGGTCTTCACCCCAACCACTCAACCACAGCCACAACCCATACCAGAACCAACCCCTTTTCCCATTAAACCCGAACCCACTGATGAAACCTTCACCCCTCAACCCACAACTCTACCCAAACCTACCACATCACCTCAACCACCCAAACTACCCATCCTAAAACCCAAGACTTAAACCAAAACCACTAAACCTAAGCCTACCCAACAACAACCAAGATCATCCCCTCAGCCTCCTAAACATCTCTCCTTTGAGGAAATAAAGGAGTTCAAGACGAGGCTCATCAACTGCACTACCTTGAGCAGCATCTCCTGTGAGGGAGAGGTTATCAACATCACCTATGTTGATAACTCTTCAAGCTCCCTCACCCTAGGCCAATTTCTTGAATTGCCTAGAGATACCTTGGGCCAGGCTGCAAGACTTCTTGGTCTCAACTCCGATACCCTAATGCTGAGGAGAAGAGGCTAAGAAGAAGACTGGTGACTCTGCTGGATACCAGGAAAGAGGACAGGATTTCTGGTCAATCTCCTAGACCTAGAAATGCAATAATCCAGTGGAGGTTCGATGAACCTTCTCACAACTTTGTTGTGGAAAGGGAGAATGGTGAAACCAACAGGCTAAATGCCACTTCTCTATTGCATCTCAGCAGATTCGACCTTGCTGAGCTTGCAGAGAAGCCATTCTCTAATCCCTCCAACTCTGAGACTGCTGCACACATCAGAAACCACATCAGCGGTCTCCACTTGGCTGAACGAAGTAGAAGAGCCAAGATTGAAGAAGAGTTGAAGTTGAAAGGAGTGGAAGACAAGGAAAGACCAACCACCAAAGGCACAGCCTTTCTACAGATGGTGGAAGGTCCTGAATTGGAACCAATAGTTCGATGGGAATATGACTATACTTCCCATCAACTAACTCTTTTCAGAGGGCCACAACAGAGGGTACATATAATCCAAGGTGACAGAGTAGAGGTGCTGTCCACCAAAGATTTGTACAAGATTCTCAGCACCACAGCAGGAAAGAATGAAGATACTGATAAACACCTGCTTTCCTTGGTGCTGAGAGCTTTGAGAAGAAGAGAGAAGTGAAGTTTTGGTAGCATCAGCCTAGGGGGAGTTTGTTGGATCATGATAAGGCTGGTGCAACCAAATTCACTTCATAGTCATCTTTTGGTACTACATTCAAAGGCTTCCGAAGCTGAGCAAGAGATCTTCCGAAAGTCTGAAGAACAGCTGAAGATATCTACTGAAGGCAAAAGCTGAAGTCAACTGCTGAAGACAACAGCTGAAGCCAACAGCTGAAGATATCTACTGAAGGCAAAAGCTGAAGTCAACTGCTGAAGACAACAGCTGAAGCCAACAGCTGAAGACTATCTTCCGAAGACAAAGTCTGATGAAAGAGCTGAAGACAAAGTCTGAAAGCTTCCGAAGACAAAGTCTGATGAAAGAGCTGAAGACAAAGTCTGAAAGCTTCCAAAGACAAAGTCTGCTTCCGAAGACAAAGAAGACTCCAAGCCTCGGAAGAAGCAGTCTTCCGAAGTATAAGTGCCTTCGGAAGAAGTTATTCTTCCGAAGCACTTTATCCTTCGGAAGACATTGCTATGTCCAGCAGATAAAAGTATGGTCCCTGACAGTCCTCTGCAGGCCTCTGATACAGCATGGCATCTTCCTAAAGAGCCATGTTGTTGACCATACTTTATTCTACTGTTCACCTTTTTATGATAGTACATGTTACCAATTTTAGTTGGTGACAAAAGGTAAGTCAGGGACATATCCTGACTACCAACTCTCAGGCAAAATGTCTGAAAGACCTCACCTAGAGTCTTGTAGTATAGATGTAAGGTTAGAGGTGTCCAGCTGGAATCAAAGTATTCCCGGCTGTAAGTAGTATTATATATATCTTCTCCCTGTAACTCTTTAGATAAGCGATTTGAGTCCAAGTGTCTTGTAATCCTTTGAGTTGAGAAGCAATATATAAAAGTACCTTGAAAATTTACTTGCTGTGTTAAATTTTCTTACTGCTTGTTACTTGTTATATTGTGATCAACTCTTCTTAAAGACTGCTTGCTGAGTGTTGATTCAAAGTGAGTTGAGAGAAAAACACCCGAAATTCGATCCTGCAGATTGTAATGATGATACTTCTTCTGATTGCATTAATATTGTGAATGATTCCACTGTGAAGAGTAACGAGAAAATTAAAAATAATTGTTTTGAAAAATTCTTTTCTTACCCTATCCCATCTTTACCCCAACTAATATCTCTTTTGAAAGGATAACGTCATCATCTGAGGCAATTACAAGTGGTACAAGTATCACATATATTTTAGATGAAAACCCATCTTCTTTTCTAAATATTCATTCTTTTGTAAATAAAAACAGGCCCAATGATATGTATGAGACTTATCATGATGATGATTCTAGATTGTCTGAACGTGATAAGGAAATACTAATGGATAAGATTCCTGATTTGAAGCATATCAGACCTAGATTAAAATCAAATTGTTTCAAGTGTGGTAAAAATGATCATATAGTTAAGCATTATCCTGAGCTACATCATAGTTTGACTCAATTAGTTAATAATTTCTTTTGTAAGAAGCCAATCTCTCCAAAACCGAAAGTTGTTCAAACTTGGTTTCCTATTTTAACTGGTTAATTTGTTCTTTGACATTTTTGCAGGAGTCATCCACTAAAGTTGTAAACAGTGTATGGTATGTTGATAGTGGATGCTCCAGACACATGATAGGGCTAAAAGATCTATTGACCAATTATCGAATAATCAATGGAGGTTATGTCGCATTTGCCGGCGACAAGAAAGGAGGGAAAATGGTTGGCCAAGGGGAGGTTTCCAACGGCTTTCTTACTCTAGAGAAAGTCCATTATGTCCCTAAACTTGCTTTTAATCTGGTGAGTGTCTCTCAGATTTGTGATAAAGACACTCCAGTCTTGTTCAAGTCCAATGAATGTCTTTTTTTGAAATCAGAGACTGATATTCTAGAAGAGATGGTGTTAATGCGGGCTCCAAGAAAGAATGACACATATCTTCTTGACATGGGTTCAAGAGAGTCAACGTCTACCATCACTTGTCTTTTGTCCAAAGCTTCCACTTCTGAGTCTTTCCTATGGCATCGTGGATTGGGCCACGTTAATTTCAAAAATATAAACAAATTAGTTAAAAAGAATCTTGTTAGGGGATTACCTTTAAAGGACTTTTCAGTGGTTGAAAAATGTATGGCGTGTGCCAAGGGAAAACAACATAAGAAACCACATAAACCAAAAATTGAAAAATAGCATATCTAATCCCCTCGAGTTGTTACATACTGATTTGTTTGGCTCAATCAGTGTTAAATCAATTACTAAAGGATCTTTCTGTCTTGTGGTTACAGATGATTTTTCCAAATATTCCTGGGTGAGATTTCTTGCCCACAAAGGAGAGGTTGCTAAGGAGCTGCAGAAGTTGATTCTTTCTATTAAGATGATATGCCAGAGGAAGGTTATGGCGATTAGAAGTGACAATGGTACCAAATTCAGGAATCAATATTTGATTCTTTCTGTGCTGGTAAAGGAATTCTGAGACAATTCAGTGCTACGAGAACACCTCAGCAGAATGGTATTGCAGAAAGAAAGAATCGCACCCTCATTGAAGCCGCTCGTACGATGTTGATTGAATCCTCTTTACCTATCATCTTTTGGGAAGAGGCGGTGAATTGTGCTTCATTTGTTCTGAACAGGGTGTTTATCGTCAAAGACAAAATGAAGACTCCTTATGAACTGTTTCATAAGAGAAAACCTTTGCTTGACTTCTTTCAACCATTCGGTTGCTCGTACACTTTACTGAATACCCAGTCGCAAAAGACGAAATTAGGTGTCGTGTCTGATGAATGCTACTTCATCGGTTACTCATCCTCTCAGCAAGCTTATCGGGTATACAACAAGAGAACCCATATTGTACAAGAGTCCTTTTATGTAGATTGGAAGGAACATAATTCCTCTGATGTGTGATCAGAACCTGCATGGTTCTTTCACTCCAATATAGTGTTCAATTCGTTTAATCTTCCAGTTTTGATGATGATGCGTCCTTCTACAATGTCCAAACAAACATCATTCCTACAGATTCATTACCTGTCATTCCTCAAGTCCCTCCCAATACATCAACAAACGATGCTACATCAGTTGACATTACATCTTCCTCATCATCCTTTGACCTTCCACCTTCACCTGTTTCTGCATCTCTTCCCCCATCATCTATATTTAATTCATCTCAGCAGGTACCACCCACCTCTCTAATTGACTATACCTTACCATCTTCCTCACCTTCATCTACCCACCAATAACCCATCAGCCAACCGTCTTCAATTACTCTACCCATGCCAGCTGATTTCAAAACTTTGAAAGATCACCCTCATGATAACATTATTGGATCTATCACTGATGGAGTTCGGACGCGAAGTCAATCTGGTTTGATTAATGTCTGTCTATTCTCTTGTTTTATATCCCAAATCGTACCGAAAAATGTTCATGCAGCTCTTCATGATCCTTGCTGGGTTGAATCGATGCAATTGGAGCTGCAACAGTTTAGGAAGCTTAAGGTGTGGACCCTGGTTGATCATCCACCAAACAAATGTCCAATTAGGATGAAATGGGAGTTCAAAAACAAACATGATGACCGTGGCATTGTGATAAGAAATAAGTCCCATTTGGTGGTTCAGGGGTTTGCCCAAGAAGAAGGGACAGACAACATGGAAGTTTTTGCTCCTGTAGCCCATCTTTAAGCTATCAGAATCTTTCTGGCTCATGCCATACACAAGCAGTTCAAAGTCTATCAGATGGATGTCAAATTTGCATTTCTTTATATAGACATTGATGAAGAGATATACGTGTGTCAACCACCAGGTTTTAAGTATCCCGACTTTCCAGACAAAGTCTACAAGCTTGATAAGTCCCTTTATGGTCTTCATCAAGCACCTCGAATCTAGTACGAGACTTTAACACAGTATCTCTTAAGCAATGCTTTTTCTTGTGGCACTATCGATATGACTTTATTCAAGAAGGAAGTTGATGGTGAGATGCCGATTGTACAAGTCTATGTCGATGATATTATTTTTGGCTCCACCAATCTGAAGTTATGTCAGGAGTTTGAGGAAGTCATGCTTGGTCTCTTTGAAATGAGTGTGATGGGGGAGATGTGCTTTTACCTCAGGTTGCAGGTTGAACAAAAGCAGAGGGAATTCTCATTCATCAGGAGAAGTATATTAAAGAGATTCTGAAGAAATTCAAGATGGATGATGCTTCTCCTGAACTCATTCCTTTCACTACTCAAACTTGCCTCACTCCTGACAAGAATGGGAAATCTGTTGATCCTCATCTCCACAGATCAATGATCGGTTCCCTTATGTATCTTACAGCAAGTCGTCCTGATATAACCTTTGCTGTAGGATACTGTGCTCGATACCAATCTGCCCCGAAAGAGTCTCATGAAAAGGCTGTAAAGCGAATCTTTCATTATCTTAATGGCTCTTCTTGTTTAGGGCTTTGGTATCCTTATGGTGGGAATTTTTCCTTACATGCTTATTCTGATAGTGATTCTAATGGCTGCAGGTTGAACAAAAAGTCGGTTACCGGAGGATGTCAATACTTAGGAAATTGTCTGGTATCATGGCCGATCGAGAAACAAACCACTGTTTCTCTTTCTACAGGGGAAGCAGAATACATTGCTGCTTTAAGCTGTTGCTCTCAAGTGCTCTTGATACAACATTAGATGATTGATTACGGGTTCAACTTTCTCCATACACCGTTGTTATGTGACAATGAAGCAGCTATTGTCATTGCCAAGAATCCTATTCATCATTCCCGCACCAAACACATTGAGACACGAATTCATGCAATTCGTGATGCTCAGGAAAAGGGTTTATTGATATTATTTCCATTGACACTAAAAATAAAAAAAACAGATCTTTTTCACTAAAACGTTTGATAAACCTCGTTTTTATGAATTGATCTCTATGTTAGGTCTAATATCATTTTAAACCCATTTTCTTTAAAAAAATTTGACGTACATATTTTATTATTATTTATTTATTGATTTATTTTATTTTATTTCTTTCTTTATTTTCTTTCTTTCTATTCCTGCTCACTCCATAGTCCTTCCTTATCTTTCACACACACACACACACACACACACACACACACATATATATATATATATTAAATATTAAATAAGAAATTTCTACATCTTGCTTAATTCGTAGAAATTTTGGGGGAGAATATATATTAAATATTCTTCTTGTTTTCTTTTGCAGAATAAAATGAGAAGCCTGGACGATGTAAAGGAGGTTAATAGTATTGTGTGGGATATGCTTGATAGGTTCAACCAGAAAGCAAAGTAACAGTAATCTTGTAGCTTAATTAATAAGAACAAGAAACTTGATGACTTGGATAATCCCCTTGACATTTTTGGCATTCACAAAGATTCAAGTTCTTGTTCAAAAAGGATTGAGAACAACGTGATATCTCTGTTTTGAGTCATTCTTATCTAAAGTATCTTTGCGTCTAGATCTTCCACCCTATCTTAAAAGCTATATGCTTAATCATCTTCACATCTAAGAAGCTCCTTGTTACATTATTTCCGGTGCTTATCTCCTCTGCTATGTGTGAACATTGACCTGGAGTGATGATCTCCTCTACTGTACGATAGTACTGACCTGGAGCTCTCATCAGCACAATATGATGATCTTATCTGTTATACGTAAGTATAGACCTGAAGTTCTCATGTATATGACTCAATTGATCAACTTCTCTGTTATACGTAAGTATAGACCTGGAGCTCTCATCATTTGATGTCTATAAGAGCTTTCCTTCTTATGAAAAAGGACCTTCATTGCTTCTGAGATGAATAATCAAGCAGAGCGTGTCATTTGTTCAATATATCATGAGGACATGATAAGTTTCTTTGCCAAAATGTTTGTGGGTACTGGGTCATTCAATGTTTTCTTTAAAAGAAACAAAAGATGATAACAGTAGCTACAGTGCAGTTGTTGAAACGAAGAAGGCATGGCTTAAAGGGACAAGTATATTAGTAATCCCGCCAAACTTTGACTCTCTAGAAGATCTTTTCAGCTTCTCGTTCATATCCTATTTCTACTGTTTGGTTTTGTTTAAAAATATGTGAAGTGTGGTGAGGTCTTGTGGGGCAAATTTCTTTTGATTTATTTTATTTTGTTTACTTTGTTTTAATTCTTTTCTAAATAATTTTTCTTTATTTTATTTTAAAAGAAAATAAAAATTTTAATTTTTTAAGTATCCAGCGAAATTATACTTTTGCTGGTAGTTTCACAGAGTGAAATTATAGCTTTGCCAGCTCTTTCGCACGTTGCAAGTTCAGTTTCGACCAGAGCTTACAAGGGCGAAACTATAGTTTCGCTGCCTGCGAAACTAAGTCCTATATAACTCAACTTGTGAAATTACCTTCTCATTTCGTACTATCGCAGTTTTAGGTTCTAAAAAACCCTCCCGTGCCCTTATTTTGCAAATATGAGATTTTGTGATTGTGATTCTCATTAATCCTTGTTTTATCTTCGCAAGTGAGTTTCAAACTAAGGACCGTAGTTTAATCTAGGTTTAATGGCTTCATTGTGAGTTTATTCGATTGAGACTCTTCGGTACCTTTGCAGTTCTGACTACGAAAGTGTAGATAGTCCAGCGAAACAAAAAGAAAGTTCAATGGTTTTTCAGCGAAACTGTGTAGTCATGCTGTTCGAGCGAACTTAACAGTTTCGCTGATCAAATCTCAGTTTCGTTGCGCCGAATCTATAGTTTCGGCTTGTCAAATCTAACGCTCTGTCTTGCCGAAACTACTTAATAATTGTTGCCAAAATTAGATTTTCGCTTGCCGAAACTAATATTTCGATCAACGAAACTATAATTGTGACACTCGATATTTTCAGGTTATTACTTTAACTTTGCTAGTAACATCCCGTTATCCAGTTAAGTTATGGATGCAAGTCACGTGATTTCACACACATGAGTCAGTACCCGAACGTTGGTGATCAAAATTAACAATAAATATTTTACGCAAATAAATAAATATAAATTTTATGGATTTATATGCTACCCGTTTCGGTGAAACTATGTGCTACATGATTATATGATACTTGGTAATTATATAGTTATGCACTAGATAGATATATATAAAATCGATATATAAAATGCGCGAGTGTTTGTATTTATAACTTAGAGAGTTTCACTTCGTTAGTTGGATTTATAGCACGAAAACATCTGTAAAATAGCAAAAGCCTGATCCAAATCCCACTAAAAGCCTACCCAACTTCCTAATTACACTACCTAATAAAATTTGCCAACCCTAACCCCATTCACCCAAAAATCGTTCACCCAACCTTAATTCCCGTTTTTAAGAACATTATAGTAGAGATCCAACGATCCCCGGAGATCTAACCGTTGAATCGATGCCAAATTTTTACAGGAGCTTCTAGACACATAGGCGAAGGTTTTTACTGTTGGGATTTTGATTGTAAAACTGTAGGCCTGGTTCTTATTTTGATTGTAAGGATGTTTTGTGCACAAACTTATAAACCTATTTGTGTAATAGGTTGAGGTTACTATTATGGTATTTGGTTTCATTGTCTACCGTGCACCCTAACGTGAGTTTTCACGACCCCGTTTTATATTCTTCCTTTTTGGGGGAGAAAACATGCAAACACTATGTTTGTTATGGTTGTCAGTATTATTGATATCGCATGTCACGTTAGTGGAGACGCATATAAAAGTCCTTACAGTATCGAACCGTTAGTAATGGGATTAGCGAGGTGATTCTGAGTAGTATTACTGGGTTTGACAAACCCCGCCCGGGCTAGTTGCGCTAGCTTGATTGGAGGTCAAACGGGTGCTAAATTTACCTAACGATTGCCACGGTCTGTGATAGACATGGTGAAAAGGCGCTAAACACACACAGTCAGCTTCGGTTTGAAACACTAAGTAACTTGTTTATAGGCTAGCTACCTATCGATATGCTTTATATACAAAACCATATGAAACGCTTTCTAACACATTACTTGTTGATTAAACCTGTGGACTCACCAACTTTACATTGACACACTTTAGCATGTTTTCTCAAGTCACAGGAACACACAAGGTTAAAAATACAGCTAGGGATGCATTTATGCCATACACCATAACTTAATCGTTTTATTTTGTTAAACGTTATTGACTTTTATGGTTTAAACGCATGTTGATATAATTTACTGTTGATTTCTGTTTTCAAATCGCTTCCGCAAGCATGAAACACTTATGGTTGATTTAAAAGTCTGATTTCTTAATGTGATGTTTTACAATTAATGATTCTGGTGTAACTGGTGCTATCTGAGATCCTGGTGTGTCACATGCCTGACGGTAAAACCCCGTTAGTGTATTTTAAGGGTGTGACAATAATTTCAGCTAGCGAAATTAAATTGAATTTCATTCATTTTTATTCTTTAATTATTTTTCTTTAATATTAGTTTTTGACATACCGCAGTAATGCGTTTTATCTGTTTTTCAGATTCCATGGCTAATCTTAAATTTGACGAGAGGAACAATATCACAGCTCTACTAAATGACACTCATCCCAAAGCATTCGTTTTTAGAGACTACATCCGTTGGCTACAGAGATCTTCAATAGCCTATGCGATCTCACATTCATCTACAGTATATGATTTGCACATTAGAGATTTATGGCGCACTGCAGAGTATTACACGAGAGCCAATCCTCAGAGGATTGTGGCTAGGGTGCTAGAGAATGACCTGATCATTACTACTACGATTATATCGAGGGTGTTGAGACTCAATGAGGATACTGGAGAGGAGGTTATACTATCTGATCAGGAGGTGTTTGATGCTTTTAGGTCTATGGGATATGAGGGACCTTCATTTGGCCCGAGAAAGGAAATCAAAAAGTCCTTTCTCTCCAAGGAGTTGAGATATATAGCCACGTGTTTATCATCTTCTTAGATCACCAAAACGGTGGATCAGACGGGCTAAACCTAGACTGAGCTAAAGCCATGGTGATTTGCTGCAGAGGGCAGAAGGCCAACGTTGCAAGATTGATCTTTGATTGTATGGCGGAGAATGTGATGGTACTAAAGAAGGACAAGTGGCTACTTTACCCTCGATTCCTTCAGATGATTATAGATGATCTCCTTCCTAACATTCCTAGACATAGAGAGATCAAAAGATTAGTACAGATGAACACCCGTATTTTTGTACACTGCTGTGCTATTAGACATGATTTCAGCGGTAAGATTACTCATCTTTGGGAAAATATGTACCCTCCTGAACATTGGAATTATGTAAGGAGGGTAAATGAGTCGGAGGAGAAAAGAGCAGAAGAGACGAGGCACAAAGAGACTGAAGCTGTTAAGAAAGGAAGAGATATGTGAAAGAGAAAGATTATGATTTTGAGCAAAAAATTCATGAATTCGCATCTGAGGCAAGAGTTGAGTAAGAAAAGAGAGCAAAGAAGAAAGTACATAAGGGAGAAATTGAGAGAAGGACTAAACACAGACACCAGTCTTTTACTGAGCCCTAAGAAGGGAGGAAAGAGTAGGGTTTGATGAGGATGTGATAAGAAACCTCAACTCATCTCTTGCTAATGAGTTAAGCATGATCAAGACCAAAATTACCAACCAAGAACTGAGGGAAAAACATAAGGATGAGATGATTGAAGGTATGACAAAGATGATGATGGATCAACAAAGATTGATCAAAAGAGTGCTGACTGAGGTGAATGAGCTTAAGATAGCTGTCGACCTACCCAATCAACTAACTCAATCTGAGTTAGATGATTTGACTGACACCTCCAAATACCCATTTCTGAATGTGGGTACATCTTCTCGGGTAGGAGAGGGCACGTCTGGTGCTGCAACTGAGGCAGGGGGATCTAGAGTGGGTAAGGAGGTTGGGAAAGAGAAAGAGGTAGGAGGGAATGTGAATGCAGAGAATGTGGAGCAGGTGTTTGAAGCTAGTTTTGTTGATATAGGGATGAACATTGATGATCTTAGAGGAGAAGAAATGTTCCCAGAACATACTGAAGGTGTTGAGAAGAATGTTTAGAAAGGATTAGTTGATAAGGAGGAGGATGATAAACATCTAGTGGATTATGACTCTGAGCCCGATATTATGAAGTGGATGAAAGATGACTAACCTATGTAGTTAAGAAAGGAGATGATAGGAATGATATGTTTGAGATGGAGCAGAATGAATGGTTCATGAGAGAGAAAGAGCCTGAAGAATTAACTCCCCAATTCCAAAACATAGAAGGGTTTAGCAAGAAAGAGGCTGATAAGAAATCATATGTTGGAAGTATAACCCCAGCCTCAAGATGTTTATAATAAAGAGGATAGGGGGAGGTATTACATACAAGCATAAGAGGAAGGATTTATGACCTTACCAAAATAGGACTTGAGTAGGTTGGCGGTACTGCCAATACTAGATGCTGATCTCAGCGAGAGGGCCACGTTGTTAGAGAAGGAGATCAAGAACAGATTGAATGATAATTTTAAGTCGTTTGGATTCATGAAGGATGAACAGAGAAGGTCAAAAAAGGATAAAGACTGGGAGACAGGTAAGGGAAAGATAGTGCTAAGGGTGAAACCCCCAAAAACTATGAACAGGGTTAGATTGTCAGATCCCCTCCCCCAAAGACTACAAATTTTTAAGAAATAGTTCTATGATAACAACACGGGGGAGGCTGGGATCAGGGTCACTAATAGGATTGAGTACAGATTGTTTGATCCTATGGAGTTATTCACCTTCTGTGATGAGCATCTGCTGGTACTTTATGAGAATCACATCAAAGCAGGAGCAGGGGAGGAGACCAGAAAAGAAGCCTGTTGGTTTATAAACGTGGTAAACAAGGTGCGGGGTGTAAGAGCTCAGCTAAAGGAGTTGGAAGAAAAGGTGAGAGAACAAGATGATCTGAACATGGATGTCCGGGACTTAACAAAACAACTTGAGCAAACTAGCGCTCGTCCCGAGGGAGCTAATGCTGCAGGAGCTGGTGAAGATAAATCAGAGGCAGCGGGGGAGACTGAAGCTGACCAAGGAGAATCTATGACTAAAGCCCCCGAGGAAGATGCTGCAGGAACTGCAAAAGAATCATCAGAGGCAGCGGTAGAGACTGGAGCCGATTAGACAAATCAAGTCTAATGAAGACGGTGAGATCCAACCTAGGGGAGTATTAAAGATCATGTATAGGTTGGACTCACCTTAGATTAGATTATTTTATATTCTTTGCAATAGGTTTAATGTTAGTTTACTTTTCAATGTTGTTTATTTTGTTTAGTTTTGCTGCCCAGTGAAACTATGAGCGAAACTGCAGTTTCGCTCATAGTCAGCTATTTAGTTTCACCCGGCGAAACTGTTGTCTCTGTCGGGCGAAACTATAGTTTTGGCAGCATAGTTTCGCTGAATGCGAAACTGTCAGCGAAACTATGACTGCTATATATACTTTTGATCTTGCTCATTGTTGGGCACCCTTGCAAAACCCTAATCGAATATTATTGTTGTAAGAGACTATTGTAAGCTGCTCCTTTGATGAAATATATTTGAGCTTGTTTCTTTTGATTGTATTGGATCCTTATTGTTCATATTTGAATACATTATGGTTGTTATCATTCTTCTTCATCTTTGTTGTTTGTCTAGTGCTTCTGACATTGAACGATTATACTCATCAATTGTACTGCAATTTGATCAAATGGACCAACACTTACCCATAAGTAAGACTCCTTTAACTTCTACTATGTTTAATTTTTAATCATGCTTTAGCCAATACTTTATCATTACGTTAACGTTCTTTACCTTTTCTTTATCTTTACTTCATCACGAGTCTGTATTTCGTACACACTTCTTTAGCCATTGCTCGTGTAATACATAAGACTATACTGTAGCTTGCCATTACGCAAAACTTCTGTCCGGCTTGCAACACATGCAAGAATCCTATGTTGAGGCTTGAAATACATCAACACCTCTATACTTGCGAGACTTCTTTAGCATACTTTAGTGGTTTTGTAACACTCGGATATTTTCTTTGAAGCCAACGAAAGAAGAAAAAGAAATAAAGTTCAAAGTCGGGGGACCAAACTTGCCAAAACGGGAGAAAGTTTGGAAGAGTGGGGGATTAAGTGGGGAGGGCAACCGACACCCTCCCCATACTTGCAAAGAAATCAGCAAAGAGAGAAAGAAGAGAGAAAAGGGAGAAAAGGGTTGATTCAGGTGGATTCAAGCGCGAAAATCGTCGTGTAGCGGGTCAAATCGAAGTTGTTCTTCTTGGTGTAGTTTGTGTGAGTTCTAGGACCCTATTTTACTCGTTTTCAACTGATTTGGGGCTGGAACACATAGTAAACCTGTTTTTGTATGTGTGTGTTTGACCCATTTGGGTGTGTTTGCGTGTGATGCGTTTGGAGTTTGATTCCGGGCTTGTGTGTGATTGAATGGTGTTATAGTATGCATTACTAAGATTTAGGAGGATTGATTTGGGCTTAGAATGGGTTTGGATGAGCTTGGAGGTCAAAAATGGCAGATTGGGTTCAGGATGAACTGCATTCTGCATCAGCTAGGGCTAGGCGACTGACTGGAGGCCATTCGGCCAATTGAGGTGCGATTGGAGTTTATTCGCACGATTGAGGTTCAGTCGCATGACTGGGGGTCAAGTCGCATGGGGAGTCATGCGACTGAGAGCCCATTCGCATAGGTGCTCATTCACATAGTGTTCAACCGCATGAGGTCCATTCGCATAGTATTCATTCACACGATTGAGGGTCTATTCGCACGATTGGGTGTTCATCCGCATTGGTCCACCCGCATGATGTTCAGTCGCATGGAGGCCATGCGACTAAAGGGTGCCCATACGACCAAATAGGTTGTTGTACCCAACGAGAAGCATAGTTAATTACTGACTTTCGGGGAAAGTGCAGATGTAAGATTTGACGTGGAAGTTCCCGTAAGTACATGTAAGATGGTCGTTGAGGCCTTAGAAGTTATGTTGGGCAAGATGATGATGATGTTGCATGTTTATGCATGACGTATGTTATGTACGATGTTGTCCTATATGATGATGATGCTATAGTGTATGTTGACGTTCCTTATTATGACATATGTTTATCTTTCCCATGGCTTTGCATGTTACGTTAATGAACGAATGAAAAGTATTATGTAACGTAAAGTGAAAGATAATGAAAGAGGATCATGATGAATGAATTCATGCATTAATAATGAATGAGAGTAAGAAAGGCTTGTAAACAATATATGAGGTGAGCGACCCCGTTGTTGCAATAGACTCAGAAGGGACATGCCATCGAAAGGTGTTAGCCCAAAGGTGTGTGGGTTCGCTACCCCGGGAGGATACACATCGGGGTCTTTCTTTGTGATTGACCATTTGTATAGAACCATTATTGCATACCTTAGGTACTGAGGCCAGAGGTGCGATGCACCGTTATAGAAGGTCTATGATAGGCCTAGGCCCAGTACCACGGACAGAAAGGTATTGGACATGGCAATGGTACGCCTAAACTTTACCTTAGGTACTGTGGCCAGAGGTACGATGCACCATTATAGATAGTCTATGATAGACCTAGGTCCAGTACCACGAACAGAATGGTAAGGTTTATGGTTTGATGGAAAGAAAAAAGATAATGATGAAAGAGTAAGAATGACAAGAAAGTAAGATGAATGAACGAAAGATAAAGAATGAATGAATGAAAGAGTGAATGCTGAAGATAATAATGTTATTATCTATGTGTACGTATGATGTGTGATCGCATGAAAGTAAAGAAGCGGTTTTAACGAAAGAAAAGTATGTTTTATTATAAAACTAGGACTCACTCAGCAACGCCGACTTTTTATGTGTTTCCAGTTGGCAGGTAGTGTTACTGAGGATGGCACAGGGCGGCAACTCGGCTCTTTTTGGATGGTATTATTTGGTTTAAAGTTTTTGCATTGTAATACGAACGAGTGATATTTTGTAATAAACGATGTATTACCTTGCAAAAGTGTTTATTTAAAGGAAATGAAATGTTTGTTTTAAAAGTTTCCACTGCATGATTTTAGTGAAGTTATTTAATTATAAGTCTTAGTGTGATGAATGACCAGCTGTAAGCGTCCCGGGAACGGGGCCTTACAAGTTGGTATCAGAGCCAAAGTTTAAGTGAAACGGGTAAATTTTCAAAATAAACCTTAACTTAAACTGATAATGGGACGGAAAGGGAAAGGATGCCTGTCTGAGTAGCTGCGTGCCGTCAGGTATTTTCGTAATGTTAACCGGTATTATGTGCGCATGTTATGTGGTTTATGTGTTGCTGGTAGATTTAGATACTGATGTAGTCAGGACAGGCAATGCTCGGGGTACGAAGAGTAAAGTAAGTGGCTAATCACAACTGGCCACTGTAATTAGAGACTTACTATACTTGACATAAACTGAGCTATTCCCTTGAATGACCGTGTCGATATTTGAATCTTTCAGTGTGTGTTAGAGGATGGCCGGTGGTAGATCATCCAATGCCTCGTGTGGTGGATTTGGTGCTGTATCGCAGCCCAAAAGAGGCAGACCTAGAGTTGAAAAGGTGGTTCCTGAACGACCTGAGAGCCCTCATCCGGAGGGTGGAGATGAGAGTGCAAACTTGAGGGCCTCGGTGAAAGAGGCGGTGGTTGAAGAAGTGCATCAGGTCATGCAGACAATCTTACCGTCTGTGGTGACCGAAGTGATTTAGGCAGTACGAGAAGGGGAAAGACAAGAGAGGAATCGGTCCATGGGAGGATGGGAGCAACCGGAGACTGAGACGATTCTCTCTAATGACGAGGAGGAGGAGGAAGAGCCTGTGCAGGAGACGGCACGAGGTTGTAACTATGGGGCATTTCAAAGGTGTAAGCCCCCTACTTTTGATGGAAATGGCACTGCTGCTGCTGCTCACCGATGGGTGAGAGAGATGGAAGCCGTATTGAATATCAGCGAGTGTCGGGAGGACCAAAAGGTGAAGTTTGCTGCCCATTCTTTTATGGACTCAGCTTTATGCTGGTGGGACCACATAGTCCAAGCCGAGGGTAGCAGGGCCATTGGGAAAATGAAGTGGTCCGAGCTGAAGAAGTTAGTGATTAAGGGGTTTTGTCCTCACCGGGAAATGGACAAGGTTGAGATGGAGTTTCTGCAACAGGAGGCAGGAACCATGACACATCAGCAGTACACCACGAAGTTTAACGAGATGGCACGTCTGGTGCCGGATCAGGTGACGCCCCTGTCGCGGAAGATTAAGAGGTACATTCAGGGTTTGCCAGCGGATATTCGCAGGCATATGATCGCTGCCCGGCGAGCACGTTTAGGTCGGCGGTGGATTTGGCGGGGAGACTATATGAGAGAGGCTGCAGTGGTGGTGGCTGAAGGTAGTAGGAAAGGTGGTGGTGATCAAAGCTAGAGTGGGAAGAGGTTTGTTCGGGGTGATGCCTCGACAGGTAACAAGAAGGCACGGGTGGATGATCGCTATGTGGTCACATCGGGTGCGGGTATGAAGAAGTGCAGTAGGTGTGGGAGAGAGCATAGTGGGGAATGTAGGCTGGGGTCAAACGTGTGCTTCAGATGTGGGAAGCTGGGGCATATAGCCAGGGACTATCGTACAGTCTAGTGCTTTAACTGTGGCGTGGAGGGCCACATGAGTAAGGATTGTAAGAAGGCTAGGGCTGAGGGTTCCGAAGTGAAGAAGACGGGGAGTGAAGGACTGAGGGCGAGCACCAGGGCATTCACTATGACACAGGAAGAAGCTAGGATGGACTCTGATGTCATGTCCGGTATGTTTCTGATGAACCAAACTTTAGCTTCTGTGTTATTTGATTCGGGTGCCAGTAGAAGTTTTATTTCTGCTGCTTTCTGTGCTAAACTGCCTGTTAGTAGTAGACGTGTTGACACGCCCTTTGATGTAGAAACTGCCATAGGTAAGTCTACCAGGATTTCTAAGATGATAGAGAACTGTGATGTGGAATTAGAAGGTCATAAGTTTCCTGTTAGACCGTTTGTGATGATCCTAGGTGGCTTCGATTTGGTTCTTGGGATGGATTGGTTGGCGGATTTCGAGGCGAATATTGTGTGTCGCAAGAAGATGATTCGTTTGATAGCGCCTGACGGAAGTTCGGTAACTTTTCATGGGGATCAGTTCACGACGATCCCGAAAGTAATCTCAATGGCGGTGGCGGAAAAGTGCATGAGGAGTGGATGTAGTGCCTACTTGTGTTATGTAAAGGATGTGGATACGCCAACACCATAACTATCCGATGTTCCGGTGGTAAGTGACTTTCCAGACGTGTTCCCGGAAGACTTATCAGGAGTGCCACCTGACCGAGAGATTGAGTTTCAGATTGATCTGATACCAGTGCCCAACCCGTTGCCAAGGCACCGTATCGTTTGGCTCCGACTGAGATGAGAGAGTTGATGGAGCAATTGCAAGAACTGCTTGATAAGGGGTTTATTAGACCGCGTATCTCTCCTTGGGGTGCTCTGGTCTTATTTGTAAAGAAGAAAGACGGTAGTATGAGGATGTGTATTGACTACAGTGAGCTGAACAAGTTGACGGTGAAGAACTGATACCCCTTACCGAGGATTGATGATTTGTTTGACCAGCTTCAAGGTGCCAGTTGGTTTTCGCGGATAGATCTTCGATCTGGCTACCATCAGCTAAAGATGAAAGAGCAGGATATTCCTAAAACAGCTTTTCGCACGCGCTACGATTACTACAAGTTTCTTGTCATGTCTTTTGGTTTGACCAATGCGCCAGTTGCTTTTATGGACTTGATGAATCGAGTGTGTCGACCGATGTTGGATAAATTAGTGATTGTGTTTATTGATGATATCCTGATTTATTCAAAGAGCAAGATAGAGCATGCTAGTGACATTCGTGAAGTGTTGGAGACGTTGAGAAGGGAGAAGTTGTATGCCAAGTTCTCCAAATGCGTGTTTTGGTTGCGCGAGGTTCAATTCTTGGGTCACGTGGTGAATCCAGAGGGAATTATGGTTGATCCGGCAAAGGTGGAAGCGGTGATGCAATGGAAGTCTCCCAAGACGCCATCCGAGATCCGTAGTTTCTTGGGTTTGGCAGGTTATTACAGAAGATTCATTCAAGACTTCTCTAAGATCGGTTCTCCACTAACCAAATTGACCTGGAAAGATGTGAAATTTGTATAGGGTCAAGCTTAAGAGAAGGCGTTCAAAGAATTGAAGGCGAGATTGACTCAAGCTCCTGTTCTGTCATTACCCGATGGAAGTGAAGATCTGGTGGTGTATTCTGATACTTCCTACTTGGGGTTGGGGTGTGTGTTAATGCAGAGGGGAAAGGTTATAGCTTACGTCCCGACAGGTGAAGGTTCATGAGGTTAACTACCCTACTCATGACTTGGAGCTAGCAGTCGTGATCTTTGCGTTAAAGATTTGGAGGCACTACCTGTATGGGATGAAGTGCACCATTTTCACTGACCACATGAGCTTGAAGTACTTCCTCGAGCAGAAGGACTTGAACATGAGGCAGAGAAGATGGTTGGAGCTCATAAAGGATTATGATTGTGAGATCTATTATCATCCGGGCAAAGCCAACGTGGTGGTGGATGCCCTTAGCCGAAAGGAAAGACCCAAGCCTATTCGGGTGAAGGCGTACCAGCTGATTATGACCTGTGATGTGATGAAGCAAGTCAAGGAGTTGCAAGATGAGGTATTAAAAGAAGATCATCTTAACTCGGAAAGGATGAGAGGTCTGGTTGCGGAATTGGGTGAAAACACATTTGGTGTTAAAACCCGATTTGGGCGGATGTGGATTCCTCGTTTTGGGGATCTACGCGTGAAGATTATGGATGAAGCTCATAAGACGTGATACTCCATTCATCCCGGTGCTACAAAGATGTACCAAGACATGAAGAAAGATTATTGGTGGTCGGGCATGAAGCGTGACGTAGTGGAGTATGTGAGTAAGTGCCTTACTTGCTTACAAGTGAAGGCTGAGCATCAAAAACCATATCTGAGAGGTTGGCTGGTCTGTTCATTAAGAAAATTGTAACTCATCATGGTGTGCCGGTGTCTATTGTGTCTGATCGTGACACCCGGTTCACGTCTAAATTCTGGAAGAAATTCCACGACGCTATGAGGACGAGGTTACATATTAGTACGGCTTATCATCCCCAGACTGATAGTCAGTCAGAAAGGATAATTTAGACGTTGGAGGACATGCTTCGGGCATGTGTGATTGATTTTGGGGGAAGTTGGGATGACCACTTACCGTTAGCTGAATTCTCATACAACAACAACTATTATGCTAGCATTGGTACGCCACCTTATGAGATGCTATACGGTAGGAGATGCAGAACACCCGTTTGTTGGGGTGATATTAGTCATAAAGAGTTAGGGAGCGTCGAGGTGATCGAGGCTACGACCGAAAAGCTTGAAAGGATCAAGGCCTTCATGAAGGCAGCCAAAGATAGACAGAAGTCGTATGCTGATAAACGACACAGACCGATTGAGTTCAAGGTGGGAGATTGGGTCATGTTGAAGGTCTCACCTTGGAAAGGTATCATTCGCTTCCGAAAGCGGGGTAAGTTGAGCCCGAGATACATAGGCCCTTTCCGAATAATTGCTCGAGTAGGAGAGGTGGCCTATAGATTGGCGTTACCAGATGAGTTAAGTGGAATACACCCGAATTTCACGTATCTCATCTGAGGAAGTGTTTGGTAGATGAAGATATGATTGTTCCACTGAAGGATATCAAAGTAGACGAACGGCTCAATTATGTGGAGCAACCAGTGGCAATCATCGATCGGAAGGAGAAGAGGCTGAGAAATAAAGTGGTTCCTCTTGTGCGTGTACAGTGGAAGCACAGGAAGGGATCGAGTCAACGTGGGAGACTGAGGAATAAATGAGACATTATTACCCACGTTTGTTCGAGGAATAACAGGTTTCAGGGACGAAACCTATATAAGGGGGTGGATTTGTAACACCCGGATATTTTCTTTGAAGCTGACGAAAGAAGAAAAAGAAATAAAATCCAAAGTCGGGGGATCAAACTTGCCAAAACAGGAGAAAGTTTGGAAGAGTGGGGGATTAAGAGGGGAGGGCAGCCCACACCCTCCCCAACTTGCAAAGAAATCAGCCAAGAGAGAAAGAAGAGAGAAAAGAGAGAAAAGGGTTGATTCGAGTGGATTCGAGCGCGAAAATCATCATGTAGCGCGTCAAATCGAAGCTCTTCTTCTTGGTGCAGTTTGTGTGAGTTCTAGGACCCCTATTTTACTCGTTTTCAACTGATTTAGGGCTGGATCACATAGTAAACCTGTTTTGTATGTGTGTGTGTTTGACCCATTTGGGTGTGTTTCCGTGTGATGCGTTTGGAGTTTGATTCCGGGCTTGTATGTGCTTGAATGGTGTTATAGTATGCATTCCTAAGATTTAGGATGATTGATTTGGGCTTAGAGAGTTTGGATGAGCTTGGAGGTTGAAAATGGCAGATTGGGTTCGGGATGAATTGCATTCTGCATCAGCTAGGGCTAGGCGACCGACTGGAGGCCATTCGGTCGATTGAGGTGCGATTGGAGTTCATTCCACGACTGAGGTTCAGTCGCACGACTGGGGGTCCAGTCGCATAGGGAGTCATCCGACTGAGAGCCCATTTGCATAGGTTCTCATTCCCATAGTGGTCAACCGCATGAGGTCCATTCGCATAATGTTCATTCGCACAATTGAGGGTCTATTCGCATGATTGGGTGTTCATCCGCATTAGTGTTTATCCGTATTGGTCCATCCGCATGATGTTCAATCGCATGGAGGCCATGCGACTGAAGGGTGCCCATACGCGCGAATAGGGCTGTTGTACCCGAGGAGAAGCATAGTTTAATTACTGACTTTCGGGGAAAGTGCAGATGTAAGATTTGACGTGGAAGTTCCCGTAAGTACACGTAAGATGGTCGTTAAGGCCTTAGAAGTTATGTTGGGCAAGATGATGATGATGTTGCATGTTTATGCATGATGTATGTTATGTATGATGTTGCCCTGTATGATGATGATGCTATACTGCATGTTGATGTTCCTTATTATGACATATGTTTATCTTTCC
This sequence comes from Flaveria linearis, assembly GCA_024085815.1. NCBI lineage: Eukaryota > Viridiplantae > Streptophyta > Magnoliopsida > Asterales > Asteraceae > Flaveria > Flaveria linearis. Next base: position 53,924,961 of record CM044011.1, on the reverse strand, counting down.
CGTGTTGCGTGTTACGTTAATGAATGAATGAGAAGTATTATGTAACGTAAAGTGAAAGATAATGAAAGAGGAACTGATGAATGAATGCATGCATTAATAATGAATGAGAGTAAGAAAGGCTTGCAAGCAAATATATGAGGTGAGCGACCCTGCTGTCGCAACAGACTCGGAAGGGACACGCCATTGAAAGGTGTTATCCTAATGGTGTGTAGGTTCGCTACCCCGGGAGGATACACATCAGGGTCTTTCTTTGTGATTGACCATTTGTATAGAACCATTGTTGCATACCTTAGGTACTGAGGCTAGAGGAGCGATGCACCGTTATAGAAGGTCTATGATAGGCCTAGGCCCAGTACCACGGATAGAAAGGTATTGCACATGGCAATGGTACACCTAAACTTTACCTTAGGTACCGTGGCTAGAGGTGCGATGCACCATTATAGAAGGTCTATGATAGACCTAGGTCCAGTCCCACGGATAGAAGGGTAAAGTTTATGGTTTGATGGAAAGAAAAGAGATAATGATGAAAGAGTAAGAATGACAAGAAAGTACGATGAATGAATGAAAGATAAAGAATGAATGAATGAAAGAACGAATGATGAAGATAATAATGTTATTATCTATGTGTACGTATGATATGTGATCGCATGAAAGTAAAGAAGCGGGTTTAACGAAAGAAAAGTATGTTTTATTATAAAACTAGGACTCACTCAGCAACGCTGACTTTTTATGTGTTTACAGTTGGCAGGTAGTGTTACTGAGGATGGCATGGGGCGGCTACTCAATTCTTTTTGGATGGCATTCTTTGGTTTAACGTATTTGCATTGTAATACGAACGAGCGTTATTTTGTAATGAACGATTTATTACCTTGCAAAAGTGTTTATTTAAAGGAAATGAAATGTCTGTTTTAAAAGTTTTCGCTGCATGATTTTAGTAAAGTTATTTTATTATAAGTTTACTGCGTTGAATGACCAGCTGTAAGCGTCCCAGGAACGGGGCTTTACAGGTTTCACAGTTGTGCTTTAGCGGGGTAACTATTCTTAAATTATTATTAAAGTTCTTTATTATTTCATATGTGAACTATGTTTATAGCTAAACCTTTCTCCTTAACAAAATTTTAACAATAGTACTACTTATAACATTCTTCCTTCCTTTAGCTATTAGGCATCATCCATACTATCTATATGTATATACTACATAAGAATAGCCATGCACATACTTTAAAAGAATCATACATTCAATGATGACATACAAGAACCCTATTATGCAAAAACTATGTATCATGGGAGAACTTTACTATACGAGACCCATGATTCGCGCGAGAATATCAGGAAAAGATCACTATACGATAACATCATCAGGCGAGAACATCAGCTATAAGCGAAAACTATCATGCTGAATCCACCTTATGCGAGAACCTATCAACCCATGAGAAAACATTGCATCGGGCCTAGACTTCAGCACCAAGTTATTGGTCTTTAGACCATTTTTACATGCAAACACATTCTATATCATCAAAACTATCATACTTTACGTAAACAATCAATAAGGTACGCATATAACCCTAAGTCATGGAAAATGTGTAATAGAATGGGTCTAGAACTCACCTTAAGATGACTGCAAGTGAAACAACAACAATTTAAAGTTTTACCATATAAATCTATAAGTTTAAGCATAAACTATTATCCTTTCATTAATTCCCTCATTAAGTAAGGTTAAAACATGAGATTACATACCTCGATGACCTTTTTCACTTTCTCTCTCTAGTTTTTACCTTTCTCTCTTTAGAATACTTTAGCATTGTTTTTGCATGAATGTAGGGCGATGGGACACACTTACCTTTTTACATGCTTTACTCAATCAACATGTTCTCACACGAGAACTTTCTTTCATGCGAGATCTTTATTTCACGTGCAAACTTCATCTCGTCTTTGATATCTAGGAAATTAGGGTCTTACATTATAGAAATGTGATGTTTGTGTATTGGTGGTTTGTTCATATACAGATAATTATATACATCGATTGTGTATTGCTATGTTGTGCAAATATTTTATTTGGACACCCGGGCAACCTTCGACGTGAAATTTTTTAAAAATCACGACACATCAAAGAGGAACTTTAGAAATGTTGTATTCTGTAACGAAATCATCTTTTGTAATCTCTACAATTGAAAAAGTGTGTAAAGAATTTGATATTGAGTTTATTTTATCATACCATTAGTGAAAGGATGATTGAACATGCAACAAGCAAACATAATAAAAAGTAACACATTCCCAAAAAAAGTACATTTCAAACATTTTTGTACATTTTGATGTTGTAAATAATAAAGACACTCATTTTAATATAGTTTAAAATAAAAGGGTATATAAAACATCATATAAGATATCTCATGATAAGAGTATAAACTTATCTTACTTAAAGGTCTAGGGTTGTAAATCATACGATAAATGTGAGACTTCTAAAAGTTAAAACATAGAGATAAAAAGTGTTTTTAATGGATACCATAAAGTGACAAGGGCATATTACTTTTGACAGGATCTCAGCCTCTAGTTTGATCAATTAGGTTGTATTCGCAGCGGATTTAGCACAAAATTAGCAATTACAGCAAGAATATAAAGGATTTTGCATGTAACAGTACAAATAGAGAGAGAGAACAATTCTGCCAAAAGGTAATATTCTATTTGCTCACGCGTTTCGGCAAGGATTACAATTAGGTCATTTTCCTTTTATAGAGGAAGAATGACGTAGGCTGATGTCACTGATAATGACATCAAACCGTTATTAACAAACTACTGAAATAGACACCCAACTACTGAAGATGTCAAACAGCTGACATCTTCTTACAAAAGCTAAGTGCTCTACTTATTACAAGTACTGAAAAGGAAACTACTGAAAAGCTACAATGACTGAAGAACAAACTCTTCAGTCATTTACAACTACTGAACTGTAACAGCTGAAGAAGAAGCTCTTCAGCTATTGTACAAACTACTGAAAGGAAAAACATAAAACAACTGAAAAGTAAAACCATCACAACAACTGAAGAAGACTTCTTCAGCTGTTGTGACAAACTCTGAAGCTTCAGCACTTTGGTCTTCAGACTTTGGTCTTCAGATGATTCATCAGCTGATGACATCAGTAGTTGTCATCAGCTAATATCTTCAGTCATTGTCTTCAGACATTATGCATCAGTTGTTGATCTTCAGTTCTTCAGTTCTTCAGTTGTTGATCTTCAGCACTTGTCTTCAGTACTTGAAGTCTTCAGTACTTGTATTCATCAGTACTTCAGACTTCAGTACTTATCTTCAGTACTTGGGATCTTCAGCTGTTGTTCTTCAGATCTTTGATCTTCAGCTATTGAGCCTTCAGTCTTCGTCAAACTGCTGATGAAGCCTTCAGCAGTTGTTGTGATGTCATGTGGGACATAGAGGTTTTCCTGATCTTGGCTCATTGGTTCTTTTGGTCCAACAAACTCCCCCTGAACCAATGCAGCCAAAACCTCTAAGTTATTTATTGTCCCACTTATTGTTGGCAGAAAAGTTGGTCCATTTCCTTCTTGATCAGATCAGAAGTTGACCCTGATAAGCGCTGGCCTGGGAAGAGGTCTCTAAGATTTTTTGGCTAAGTATGGATGGGAGCCCTGTCTTGGGGAACTGGACACAGGGCTGTTGTCCCAATCATGAGACCTACCTCCCACGTACGAGCCTGTAGGATTCTCTGGTGTAGGCTTGAAGAAATGTCATTTGTTCTTCTTTGGTTAGGTCTTCAGCCGCACCTTTGAATAATCCTTCACGGCCGTACAGCTCTGAGACAAACTTGGCCTGTTTGCCATTTTTGAGCTCAACCGTTATGATTTGCCTATAGGCGAATTCATCTGGGTGTTTGCCTTCTAGTAGCAGGTTGAGCTCATCCTTATGGAAGTTCTCAAGCCTCTTATAGACTAAGCCTTTCCTAACCACCCTATTATCCAACATTGTTTGGGGTGGCTGCTTAGCTCTATAGGCTTTCTCGAACTCCTCTACTATCTCCCAGGGTGTTATTACAAGAGCCACTGAGATCACTTCATCTACGATCTTCTTAAATTGGCTCTTGTATCTCACAGGAATGTCTTTCTTAATTATCCTGTGAGCCACCCTAGGATCAGGCCAAGTCCTCACTCTCTCTTTATCATATTGGAAGGTTTGTTTGAGAGTGAAGAGTCTCAGAGCTTCTTTCTTCATGTTAAGTATAGAAGAAGTAGCAGCATTGGTTTTGTCTATGCTTTTAGCATCTCTTCATCATGTAATCTCTACTGCTCCTCTTCTTCTAACTTAACCCTCACAGTATCCATCTGTGAGGTGGGAGTGATGGTTTTAGGTTTGGCTTTTGGTAGAGGAATGACTGCAGAAAGAGGCAGTCTATCCTCCTCATCCTCCTCTTCTTCTTCCTGTTGCAGCCTCAACACCCTTCTCTTCTTCTCAAGGGTGGATCATCGGCTGTAGGTTTTGATGGTGAAGGGGTTGGTTTTGTGTTGTGTTTGGGTTGTTGGTGTGGGAATGTGGGCAGGCTTTGCTAGCAACTTAGAGATAAGTGCAGGTTTAGTCTGTTTGACTAGCAAAGTCCTGTTCCCAGCACCGGCTTCAGAAAGGGCTTCAGCGACCAGCCCCTTGGTAAAATCACCAGCTGAACAGATCTTGGTGGCTATAGCCAAGATTCTGTCCCTGGTCCAAGCCTTGACATCAAGGACTGGTCTCCCCAGATACTTCGAAATGAACCTACTCATAGCCTCGAGTCTCTTTCTTTCCTCTTGGCTATAAGTGGTCCATCGGTAGTCTATTTCTTTCATCTCCATCTTTCTAATCTCCTGATCTAACATGGCAGTGTCCATGTCAAAGCCTTGCCTGAACAGCTGACCAATGACAGAGTCCATTGATCGGCTATGCTCAGCATCAGCCTCCTTGACAAGGACTGCTAGATCAGCATCCCCCTTCTCTACCTTCTCTCCCTCCTTCTCTCCCCTCTTCTTTTGATAAGTGACACTGAAATCCTTTTGGATTTCAGCCACTTCTATTTCAGCTCTCTCCTCCCTCACCTTCTCCTTCCCCTTCACCCTCTCAGTCTCCTCAGCCAACACCCTCTTATTTTCCACCTCTTTCTCCACTTCTTTCTCCTCCTCTACCCTCTTCCTCTTAGCTTGCACTGATGTCTCCCCCTTTTTGGGTGCATTGGTTGGGGTCTGACTATCAGCAAGCGCCTTAGCAACAACAACCTCCACCATGGGTTGTATTTGTGAGGGAAGCCTCTCATCAATGGTTTTCATCACAATGTCTGTGATTATTGGTGTGATGAGAGACAGGGATTGTTGGAAGATAGCAACTAGTTGCTCAGGAGGGTTCTGTTCCTGAGAACTAGTGCCAGAAGTAGAGGCAGGTGGCTGAGTTTGTGGGAGTGGTTGAGTGTGTTTGAGACCTTCGGGTGAAGGTGCCATCTGTGGGTCAATGGTGGCAGATGGACTTCTATCCTGAGACATTTTGGCAAGCAGCTCTTTGAGTCTGCTTACCTCATCCTCTAGGATAGTGTTTTGAGCAACTACATCGTAGAAGAAGCTCAGGTCATCATCAGTTTGCACTGAATCACCTGACCTCCTGACTGTGTCAGGATGTACATGCACTGAGTGTGGCTCAGTAGTTGCATGTGCCCCTTTTTCTTGGTTCTGGGGACTTCCAGCCTCCGGATTGGATCCATCATCGGCAGTTGCCTCTGGTGAGGTCTTATTGCTGGTACCGGCTTCTTCCTGCTCATATGTTGATGCAGGGGAAGTGGCAGCCTCACCAGATTGCCTTATCTCCGTGGCCACACTTGAAGATATGACATGTGATTCTCTGTGTTGTGGGCTCCCATCAACACTTGGTTCCACCCTCTCCATGGTTGGAGATATCCTAGTTGTAATTGGTGCCTGGGGAGAGGGTGGAGTGTTTAGATGGGTCAACACTTTGGCGATAATAAGGGTAGGGCTTTGTGGGGCAGTTTCAGTGGGAGATGGGCTTGAAGCAGTGTGCACATGGGGAGGAGTGTGCATTTCAATGGCAGTCTCCTCAAGTGAGAAAGACTCCAGATGTGTGGCAGCCCCTGAAGTGGTTGCATCAGGCTCCTGCTGAGAGGAAACCTGTGCGGTTGTGGTAGGTAGAGTTATGGTGACTGCTGGGAGAATCTGACCAGCAGTCACTTCCTGCATTTGTGTTGCAGGGGCATCCTCAGGGGACTCATCTCCCTGAGTAGCCATTTTGGGTTTTCTTTTGGTTTGGGTTTGGTGGGGACTTTGGATTGTGAGGAGGAGGCTGTGGGTTCTAGCTGCATGGGTTTTCGCAGCTTGGCAGCCTGTTTTAGGGTTTGGTCGGTGTTGTGCCTGGAGTATACCTCAGCTAGAATAGCCATGGCAGGGACCCCAGTGCCAAAAAGTCCCTCAGCATTAAGCTGGTTCTCGATGATGGCCATAATGAACCAAGGATACAAGATCCAACGGTTAGAAATAGGTTTTGTGGCCATATCCTTGATTTCCAAAAATATTATTTCAGTGAAGTTCAAAGGTTGTTTTCAAGGATGGAATATAATACCTGTTGCCACCTTGTCGATATCTAGTCCCATGAAGATGTTTTGGGGGCCAGACACACATTCACCATATGGAAGATGAGTCGTTGGGGATCTGGAAAATGTTTCTTCAACAAGGTTGAGGAAGAGAGGTCACCCTGATAGTCATTGGCAGTGAAACAGAGATCAAGGGAGCCTTTGGGGTAGTTGGTAGGGAAGGTGGCATCCTCCAGTTTTAGGGTTTGTCGAATAGTAGCTGGAGTGATAACCACCGGATGATTGTTCACGGAGGACCGGAGAGAGACCTCACTATCGTTTCTCCGGTTTGGACGGTTATGTTCGTCCAGAACTCCGATAGGGAGTCGGTGTATATGGTGGGGTTGAGAAGGAAGGCCGTTTGGTATGAAGATTCATTCATCAGATCGACGGCATTGTGGAACTTTGACCAAAATGGCGATTTTGTAAGGTATGCTACACAGTTGTGTCGAGGTTTGATTTGCATGGCCGCCATTAATGGTGTATGGGAAGTTTCAGAGGTTTTTAAAAGTTAGGTCAAGTGAGAATGAAAAGCTCTGAAGGTTGGGTATTTATAGGGTATGGCAAAGGTTGAAAGAAAACTACTGAAGGTTTTGGTGTTAGTCATCAGTTGTTGAAGCGACTGATGACGTGGTTTTAACCTTAGTGGTTGTAACATCTGAGGACTTGGTGTTAGTCTTCAGTAGATGAAACTACTGAAACCTTGGTTTTGTCCGTCAGATGTTGTAAACGGCTGAAGACTAGTTGTTAGTCATCAGTAGTTATAAACTACTGAAGACATGGTTTTCATCTTTAGACGTTGTAACAACTGAAGACTTGGTGTTAGCCTTCAGTAGTTGTAAACTACTGACATCAGTAGTTGTAAACTACTGAAGACATGGTTTTGCTTCAGTTGTTGTAAACAACTGAGGACTTGGTGTTAGTCATCAGTAGTTGTGAAACTACTGAAGACATGGTTTTGTCCTTTAGTTGTTTGGGTATGAAACAGCAAATGTTGGTATCAGCTGAAGAGTAAAGTTACTCATCAGCTGTTTCCGTCAATTCAGTTGTTTCATTCTGACCTCCACATTTACTCATCAGCTCTTTGGCCGACTTTCAGATGTTTCATTGGCCCTTCAGCTCTTGTGAATATTTATGCCTTCAGCTCTTGTGATCAGATGTTCACAAGTGCTGATGAGATATTCAGAGCTGGTGAACAAATTGTTCAGTACTTATGTGAGATTACACATCAGTACTTGTGACCAAGATTTGTTCTTCAGTACTTATTTGTTTGAAAATTATACATCAGTAGTTGTAATCCACCTCACTACATCAGTTGTTTTCAACAAATAATGTACATCAGTACTTTGAAGCATTTTAGTCTTCAGTAGTTGTGAAAATACTGAAGACTCAATTACTCATCAGTACTTATATTTGACCTTTGCATACTAATGCTCATCAGTACTTGTGAACTGAGAGCATCAGTATTGGTCAAACTATTCTAGCTGCAGCATACCAAGCCTTAGTACCAGTTTTGAAATGTGGCACTATCTAAAGGCTTAGTAAATATATCTGCAAGCTCATCAGCACTAGGCACAAACTTTGGATCAATCAGACCTTTTTCATAGCAATCCCTAATAAAATGATGTCTGATCTCTATATGTTTGGTCCTAGAGTGCTGGACTGGATTTTTAACAATACAAAGAGCTGAAGCACTATCCATTAATAATGGAGTCTTAGTCTCTATAATGCCATAATCCAAGAGTTGGTTCTGAAGCCAGAGTACCTGAGAAGTACAACTTGCAGCAGCAATGTACTCAGCTTCAGCAGTGGATGTTGCAATTGATGTTTGTTTCTTACTCTGCCAAGAAACTAAACAATTGCCTAGGAATTGGCAACCACCAGAAGTGGATTTTCTGGTGACTTTGCATCCTGCATAGTCACTATCAGAGAAAGCAACTAATTTGCAAGAATGCCCAGTTGAATACCAAAGACCTAGTGATTGGGTACCTTGCAGATATCTAAAGATCCTTTTGACTGCAATCAAATGGGATTCTTTAGGTGCAGCCTGAAATCTAGCACAGGCACATGTTGCAAACATGATGTCTGGTCTAGAAGCTGTAAGGTACATCAAGGACCCAATCATACATCTGTAAAGGGTTTCATCAACCGCTTTACCTTTATGATCTACATCCAGTTGTGTGATGCTGCTCATGGGAGTAGAACAGGGCTTACAGGTTTGTAAATCAAACTTATTCAACAACTCTTTGGTGTATTTGGACTGATGGATAAAGATTCCATCATCCCTTTATTTGATTTGCAAACCTAGAAAGAACTGTAATTCCCCATAGCACTCATTTCAAACTTTTGCTTCATGAGCATTGTAAATTCATCACACAACTTTGGATCAGAGGATGCAAAAATGATGTCATCTACATAAATTTGAACAAGGAGCTTATGCTGTCCTACAGTCTTTATGAATAAGGTTTTATCAATGGTGCCTCTAGTGAACTTATTCTCCAGAAGAAAAGTTGATAGTGTCTCATACCAGGCTCTAGGAGCTTGTTTCAGCCCATAAAGAGCCTTATCAAGCTTATACACCCAATCAGGATGTTTATTGTCCTCAAAGCCTGGTGGTTGACACACATAAACTTCCTCTTTTATTTTACCATATAAGAAGGCACTTTTGACATCCATTTGATAAACCTTAAGACTATGAAAGGCAGCATAGGCTAAAAACAATCTAATTGCCTCCAGTCTGGCTACAGGGGCAAAGTCTCATCATAATCGATGCCTTCCTCTTGTGCAAACCCCTGGACAACCAGCCTGGCCTTGTTCTTAACTATTTGGCCCTTTTCATCTGTTTTGTTCCTGAATACCCATTTAGTGCCTATTGCACACTTCCTTGGGGTAAAGGAACAAGCTCCCACACTTGCTGTTTCTTGAACTGAAGAAGCTCAAGCTGCATTGCTTCAACCCATCCATTGTCTCTGAGTGCAACATGGTAGTTCTTTGGCTCTTGCTGACTGATGAAGAGAGCATAGAAGCAGAAATTGGACAATTGACTCCTGGTTGAAACTCCAGCATTGATATCACTAATGATTTGAGATGTGGGGTGATTCTTCAGCTCTTGATAGACTATAATATCAGTGCAAGTGTTTGTAGGACTTTCAGCAACAACAGATGGTGATGAAGATTCTTGAAACCATGTAGGAGATGGCAGCTCAAATGAAGTGGAGCATGCAGAAATCTCATCAGCATTTGTTGTGGATGGGGCTGCTGAAGCTACAGGAGCATCAGGTTTAGTGGACTCAGGCAGGTTGGCACTAAACCTGAAAAGGTGAGTACTGGCTACATCATCATCAGTACCACCAGGTGGAGAACTGTTGACAGGCTCAACAGCTGGAGGTTGATAAGGAACATATTGCAGTATGTCCAGATCAAACAACTCCACAGGGTTTTGTGGAATCTTGTCCTTTGGAGATTCATTGAACTTGACATGCAGAGTTTCTTCAACCATCTTTGTCCTACAGTTGAAAACTCTGTATGCCTTGCAAGTTGATGAATAACCAACAAAATACCCTGCATCCACCTTACTAGCAAACTTCTGGAGTGGATTGCTAGTGTTGAGAATGAAACAAGGACACCCAAAGGCTCTAAAGAAAGAAATCAGAGGGGCCAAATGATGAAGTACTTCATAAGGAGTCTTCATCAACCTCTTATTCACTAATGCTCTATTCTGCACATAGCAAGCTGTGTTGACAGCTTCAGCCCAAAAGGTCAGTGGCAATCCTGAGTCAGCCAACATTGACCTTGCAGCTTCAATGAGGGTCCTGTTCTTTCTCTCAACCACTCCATTCTGTTCAGGAGTTCTGGGAATACTGAACTGCCTTTTAATTCCCTTGGACAGGTAGAAGTCATCAAGTGTGTGGTTTCTAAACTCTGTTCCATTGTCACTCCTTACACACTTGACCTGCAGGGAATACTGCTTCTCCACAAATAACACAAAGTTCATTATTGCCTTGGCTGCTTCATCCTTGGAGTGCAAGAAGAAAGTCCATACAAACCTGGAGTAATCATCCACAATTACCAGGCAGTATTTCTTCTTTGCCATGCTCATCACTCTGACAGACCAAAGAGATCCATGTGCAGGAGCTGCAAGCAGGCAGTGGACTTTGGTTCTTCTATTGAAGGGAATGAAACTTGTGTTGTTTTCCCTTTAAGCATGCAGTGCAGTTGTCTTCACACTTGAACTCCTTCAAAGGCAATCCTCTTACTAAACCATGGCTTATCAGCCGATTCATGTTCTTGAAATTAACATGCCCCAGCCTTCTATGCCATAGAGTAGACTCTTGAGGAGAGGCCTTGGAGAATAGGCAAGGATGGCCTTTTAGATCTATTTTTTGGAAAGATCTAAGGCATACACTCTTCCTGTCCTTTTGGCCTTCAGGAGAGTGTATTCATCCAACACCTTGTCAATCAAATTTAGAACTTTGGATGATAGAATCCGACAGTTCTGGCTTGTGAAAAGGGCAACATGGCCTTTATCACACATTTGACTGACACTCAAGAGATTGTACTTGAGATTCTCCACATGGTTGACGTCATCAAACCTTATTTCCACATTGGAAACAAAGCCTTTTCCGATGATGTAACCCTTTGCATCATTGCCAAAGGAGACAAATCCCTTCTTTCCTTGAGAGTAGTCATTAAGAAGGGATCTGCTTCCTGTCATGTGCATAGATCCTCCACTGTCTACATACCAGATGCTTCTTTGGCATGTTGAAAAACCCTGCAATCATAACAACCAGTTAGTTAGTTTTAGAGACCCAACCTTTTTGGTTTTGGGTCTGTTCTCAGCAACAGGTGCAACACTAACAGGTGTGTTATGTGTGACAGCCTGAGGTGAAGAAGATGGTGTAGAAGAGGAACCCTTTGGCTTGGATTTCCTTTTCTGTGGTTTCAACATAGGAGCATCTAAATGGTTGACTCTTCCCATTAGATGTTGAACCATCATCACCAGTTGTGTCTGACTTTGTGATAAAGCTTTCAGCTCTACAGACACATTGGGGCTTGCTGGTGATGGATTCCTGTGTTGCACCATCTTCTTTTAGCAACCTCAGCTGTTGCCTGAGTAACCCCTAACTTCTTTTTAGATTTAGCTTTGGGCTTAGGGATTTAGGTTTTGATGTTGCTAGTACAGACTTGGTCTCAAACTCATTTTTCATTGTATTCATATGCTCTTTAATTTTCTCTTTTTGTTTGAGTTTGGAACCCCTTTTGTACCAGCAGTCATCAGTAAGATGATTGAACAAGCCACATATCTCACATGGCTTCTTCTTCATCTTATGTTGATCATCAACTGAAGAGAATGAAACTGCTGAAGACTTGTTCTTCAGCTGTTTGCTATCAGTAGTAGCAGTTTTCTTCCTTGAAGTACCTGCTTTCCTGACATCCTCTTTAGTTGTCTTCAAACCTTTTCTACTGTCAGTTTTCTTCTCTTTAGTGCTGGCAGTAGTTGAGGTTTGAACTTCAGGTGTTATCACTTGCTCTCCAGTACTTTCAGTACTTCTAGAGACACCTGAGTTGATCAACTTTTTGATCATGTGACAATCAGCATTTGAACCATCAGCTGTTGTAGCATCAGTTGATTGGTTTTAGCAGGAGTTAATGCTGACTTCTATCTCTGATGATGCTGAATCAGAAGATAGTAGGTCATATGATGAGAAGGATTGGTTATTACTTTCTCCATCAGATTCCACTTCTGCTCTTGAAGTAAAATCTATGGGAGGAGCAGTGTGATTATAACCAATGCCAAACTTCACATTGGAAGCTGATTGCTTACTGAGAAGCATTTCAAAACCCTTGCATGATTGCACCCATCGATCACACTCTACTTGGGTGGTTGCAAGAGTTTCCTTTAGGTCTCTGTACTTCTCTAGAAGTACATCTTCCCTAGCTTTCTCATCTTTTATTTGACATTTAAGCTTATATATCTCATCATTTTTCTCATTAAGTGCAGCCTCAAATTCAGCTTTCTTTTGGAAATTTTATGCTCTAGCTCAAGGTTTTATCTATTAAAGCTACATTTGCTTCTCTAATAGAAGCAAATGCTGCTATGCATGAATCAGAACAAAGCTTGGCTTTGGCCTCAGAAGATACCTGTGAGGAAGCATTGGATGATGACCCATCAGCAGACTCAAAGGCCATTAGAGCAAGATTCTCAAATGGATTATCACCACCATGTTGACTAGCACCTTGGAATAGTTGTTCCTGACCAGATAGATCATCTGGCAAACTACTCCAGTCAACAACTCCTGGGGTGAAGAAGCTGTGTTGTTGAGGTTGGGGTTGATGATGAGATTAGGAAGATTGAGGCTCAGGAAGAGCATGTGGTGGCTGAGTAGAAGGTGCTTGAGCTTGACTGGGCTGAGGCACATAGTAGCAGGGGTATGGGTATGGCATATGACCCTGAGGCACAAAGTAAGCAGGTGATGCCTGTGCTGGTGATGGATGGCTAGAACTGGAGGAATGTTGCCCTCTGTGCTGTGAGCTATTGCTTGGAAAAGTCACAAAGGGTGCAGAGGAGTTAGATCCAGATGATCTACACTCTCTAGCAAAGTGTCCAAGCCTCTTGCACTTGTAACACCTCAACTTGCTCTTGTCAAAACCAACTTTGGTTTTGCCAGAGAGACCAGGGAATTTCCTGCCAGTTCTCTTGTAGAACTTTTGAGATCTGATATATATCATTGCCATTTGACTCAAAATATCCATCTCTTCCAGATCATCATCTGGAATGCCCTTCAAGTCCTCCATCAGAAAACATAGATTATCACTGCTACCTCCTGAACTACTACTAACACCAACAAAAGCCTGTTCAGAGTTGGTAGAGAAATCAATATGCTTATCATAAGAACTGTCTGATGTAGCATATTCCGACTCCTGACCTATCAAGGCAGTATTGCCATTGACAAAGTCATCAGTGAGCTTCCCAGAGATGGACAACTTCCTCTTTTGCTCTATCTCTCTCTCAAATGTGAGCAGTTTCCCATGAAGTTGGGTGAGAGATAGAGTATCAAGATTTGCACTGGAGCGTAGGACAATGGTATAAGTGTCCCATCTCTCAGGCACTGATCTGAGGAATCCGTTGTTCATCTGGCTATTAGAGTACTATTGTTTGACCATCTTCAGCTCAGAGATCAAACATGAGAACTGCTCATACTACTGAGTCAGAGTCTCACCCTTCCTGTGAGAGAATGTCTCATATTTTGGGTGAGGATTTCCCTTGTGTTTGCTAAGACCTCATTGGTTCCTCCAATTGTTCCTTCAGAGCAACCCAGAGATCATGAGCAGTTTCATGATGCAGAAGCCCTGAATAGATCTCATTTGGAATTGCCATAGCCAAAATTCCATGGGCTTTAGCATCATCTCGAATAGCTTAAGTGCAGGATCGATTATGGTGGTCACTCAACAGATGGTTTTTCTCTCAAACTCACCTAGAATCAACACTCAGCAAGAGTCTATAAAGAGTTGATCACAATATAACAAGTAACAGTAAGTAAATGAACACAGAATGTAAATTTTCAAGGTACTTTTATATATTGCTTCTCAACTCAAAGGATTACAAGACTCTTGGACTCAAATCGCTTGTCTAAAGAGTCACAAGGAGAAGATATATATAATACTACCTACAGCCGGATATACTTTGATACCAGCTGGACACCTCTAACCTAACATCTATACTACAAGATTCTAGGTGAAGTCTTTCAGACATTTTGCCTGAGAGTTGGTAGTCAGGACATGTCCCTGACTTACCTTTTATCACCAACTAAAGTTGGTAACATGTACTATCATAAAAAGGTGAACAGTAGAATAAAGTATGGTTAACAACATGGCTCTTTAGGAAGATGCCATGCTGTATCAGAGGTCTGCAGCGGACTGTCAGGGACCACACTTATATCTACTGGACATATCAATGTCTTCCGAAGGATAAAGTACTTCGGAAGAATAACTTCTTCCGAAGCCACTTATACTTCGGAAGACTGCTTCTTCCGAGGCTTGGAGTCTTCTTTGTCTTCGGAAGCAGACTTTGTCTTCAGCTCTTTCATCAGACTTTGTCTTCGGAAGCTTTCAGACTTTGTCTTCGGAAGCTTTCAGATTTGTCTTCGGAAGATAGTCTTCAGCTGTTGACTTCAGTTGTTGCCTTCAGTTGATATCTTCAGCTGTTGTTCTTCAGACTCTCGGAAGACCTCATGCTTAGCTTCGGAAGCCCTTGAATGTAGTACCAAAAAATGACTATGTCAAGTGGTTTTGGTTGCACCAGCCTTATCATGACCCAACAAACTCTCCCTAGGCTGATGCTATCAAAACTTCACTTCCCTCTTCTTCTCAAAACTCTCAGCACCATTGAAAGTAAGTGTTTATCAGTTTCTTCATTCTTTCCTGATGTGGTACTGAGGAGTTTGTACAAATCCTTGGTAGACAAAACCTCCACTCTGTCACCTTGGATTATGTACCCTTTGTTGTGGCCCTCTGAAAAGAGTTAGTTGATGGGAACTATAGTCATATTCCCATCTAACTATTGGTTCCAATTCCAGACCTTCCACCATCTGTAGAAAGGTTGTGCCTTTGGTGGTTGGTCTTTCCTTGTCTTCCGGTCTTTTCAACTTCAACTCTTCTTCAATCTTGGCTCTTCTACTTAGTTCAGCCAAGTGGAGACCGCTGATATGATTTCTGATGTGTACAGCAGTCTCAGAGTTGGAGGGATTGGAGAATGGCTTCTCTGCAAGCTCAGCAAGATCAAATCTGCTGAGATGCAGTAGAGAAGTGGCATTAAGCCTGTTAGTTTCACCATTCTCCCTTTCCACAACAAAGTTGTGAGAAGGTTCATCAAACCTCCACTGGTTTATAGCTTTCCTAGGTCCAGGAGATTGACTAGAAATCCTGTCCTCTTTCCTGTATCCAGTAGAGTCACCAGTCTCCTTCTTAGTCTCTTCTCCTCAGCATTGAGGGTATCGGAGTTGAGACCAAGAAGTCTTGCAACCTGGCCCAAGGTGTCTCTAGGCAACTCAAGAAATTGGCCTAGGGTGAGGGAGCTTGAAGAGTTATCAACATAGGTGATGTTGATAAGGTCTCCCTCACAGGAGATGCTGCTCAAAGTGGTGCAGTTGATGAGCCTTGTCTTGAACTCCTTTATTTCCTCAAAGGAGAGATGTTGAGGAGGCTGAGGGGATGGTCTTGGTTTTTGTTGGGCAGGCTTAGGTTTAGTGGTTTTGGGTTATGTTTTGGGTTTTAGGATGGGTAGTTTAGGTGGTTGAGGTGATGTGGTAGGTTTAGGTTTAGTTGTGGGTTCAAGGGTGAAGGTTTCATCAGTGGGTTCGGTTTTGACGGAAAATGGGATTGGTTCTTCTGGTGTGGGTTGTGGTTGAGTGGCTGGTGTGAAGACCATTCCATGTACCCTCCTGTACATCTCCTTCCTTTTCCCCAAACGGATGTCAGCTTTAATTTCACTGACTATCCGCTGGAGTGTCCTTTCGGACATAGGTCCTACCTGCCTACCAGAGAAGCCATGAGCCCAAACGGATAGGCTTTGTCATTGGACTTCTTGGTGGCAGTGACCCCCTTCTCTTCCTCCCTCCGCTTCCTCTCCTTCATCTTCTCCCTAGCAGCTTTCTTCCTTTCCTTCTCCATTTGATCCTGCTCATTGTTGTGGAGCAGCAGGATCATGTCATCATCATGTGGAGACAGTCTAGGAAGACTGAAGCCTCTTGAGAGTAGGAATTTGATCCTAGCCTCTCTCAGCTTCAAGGTTGCTTCCCTTCGCTCTTCTTCTTTCCTCTCCAAGGCCAACCTGGCTTCTTCTTCTTGCCTTAGCCTGGTTGACCTCTCCAAAGTCACCAACTCCTCTAGTGGTAGCAGGAATACTTCCTCATTGGCAGCTCCTAGGCTGATGAGCTGGTCAATGAGTGTTGTCCTTCTCTTTGTGTTGATTTCTTCCTGATTGGTTGAAGCTGCCTTAGAACTAGCAGCTAGCAGTTTCTCAGTAGGAAACCTACCTTTCTTCTTGAGCTTCTCAATCCTCTCCTCCTCCTGAAGCTCTTCCGCAGTCAATTTCCTTTTGCCTTTGTCTTTGGCAGAGCTTGACTGTGGTGGTTCTTGGATAGAGGGTTCAGATTGAGAGAGAAGTTCAGCTGGTGTTTGGGATGGAGGTAAGTCAGAAATGTCCTCCCTGCTCACCTCAGATGCTATTTCAGCAATAACATCTATGATGGTCAGTTCCTCGGACATTTGGAACAAACCTTCCGCAGCTTCTATCTCAGCTTCGGAAGACTTTTCTTGTTCTTCCGAGGCTTCAATGTCCACTTCGGAAGTTTCAACCTGAGCTTCGGAAGATGAGACTGCTGCAAGTTCTGTCCCATCTGTTTTAGTTGCTGGGCCATCAGTCCCCATTTCCCCTTCGAAGTTAATCACAGGTTCCATGTGGACCTTAGGTTGACCAACTTCTTCCATAGTGGTAGAAGGTGCAGTCAGTCTTTGAAGCTCCTCAGCCCCAAAATATATAAGTGTGGTGTCAGGGCTGGGCTGCTCTAAGGAGGATCTCAATACAAACTTTGTGAAAAGTCTGTAGAGATCTTGAAGTATCTTTGAGTCAATCTCTAAAAAGGATTGAGATGACTCAGGTACTGTGATGAGTTGGGAAGTAAAAGATTGGGTCTGTGGTTCCTCAAGTGTTTGTCTCTGAACTTTCTCCCCCTTTTTGGTAGCATCATCTTGAGAGCAAGATGAGCTAGAAGAAGAAGTCAGTGAGACCTGAACCGGTACATGCCTAACAGACCTCTCTGTCTGTTTCTCAGCTAGTTTAGCCTTGAGGTTGTTAATCTCAAGTTGCTGAGTGACAGTCCTTGATTCTAATATCCTCACCTGTGATTCCAGGTTGGAGACCTTAGAAAGCAAGTACTGAAGTGTTAGTTGCATACTTCCCTCATCTTCATGAGAAGAATCACGGGGAGATGAGATAACATACCTAGTATGCTCAGTCTCACCACCAGATGTGGCTTCTTGGCACCCTGGATACCTTTGCTCAAAGTCATCTCTTTCAGAGATGTCAATGGGCAAAGTTGCAGTAGACTCAGTCCTAATGATGTTACCACTGTCCTGAGAGCTCAATGAGAGACTCTGAGTAGTGGCAGCTGAGCCTACATGAGTCCCCTCCACATCAGTGGGACTCACCTCAGTAATTGGCTGGTGATGGGGGCTAGAGACAAGGGATCTCTCTTGGCTCTGTTGATCTTTCAGAGGGTGTTGTAGATTAACTTCATGGCCATGGAGAGATGTAATCTTTTCATCAGTACGGAGTAAAAGGTCAGTGAAAGATAGGAAGTTAAACCTACTGACCCGGGACTTAGATCAATGTCTACAGGCATTGAGCCTATGGTGGGGCTTTCCCTAGAAGGCTGCACAGGGGAGTGTAAAGACTCACCGTGTGGGCTTAAGGCTTGGGGTTCGGGCTCTTGAGTTTGAGACTGAGGAGGCTCAAAACCCACATTGAGGTCAAATGTGAAGGATGGTGTGACCTCGGACTGAGTGGGAGCCCATGATTCCACTCTAGCCCTTTTGGTTTGAACTGTGGGAGCTTGTTCAATCAGAGTAGATTGAACAAGGGTTCGTTTAGGGCATCTCTGGTAAGTGATTCAGATGGGTAAAGAAGGTTTTGTTGGCATTGTGGTGGAGGTTGTTAGTGTGGGTTCATCACCTGTGGGGATAACAGGGATGTCACCAGGAGCTATGCGCTCAGTCATCTCTGGAGGTAATGGAGTGTACCTTCCAGTGAAGTTGGTGGACATCTTCTTCAGTGTTTTGAAGATGGTAGGCCTCACTTGTCGAACAGTAAGAGCAGCTGCACAGACAAGCTTGCTCAGTTCCAGCTCACAGTTGATTATGTGTTGAATAAATCTGGGATACATGATGAATGTATCCCTTCTCAGATTGCCGATTAGGTTGGTCAACACAAATCGTGAGTAGTTGAAGCGTAGACCTCTCACCAACCCATGAACTAGGCATCCCAGTTCATATGGGATTTGATCCCATCCCCCTGACTTGTTGGATAAGCAGTGAAGGACAATGTGCAGCAGGAACTTCCAATGGTAAGAGAAGTTGAACTTGTATACGGTTGACCTGCTGACATCTCCTCCATATCCCATTAGGATGTAAGTTCCATCCAAGTCTTCTTTGGGGAACTCAGTAGGAGCCCTATCATCATGAAGCTCGAGATGCTCCCTGATGAGTTGCTCTGTGATGACCAACTCCTGGCCACAAATGCGAGTTCTCAGTACTCGAACCCCATTCAGAACTGCAGTTTGACCGTTACTCCAGAATTCGGACATATGGTTGGAGTATACGGTGGGTTAACTGTTAGTGCAGTGAGGTATGTGGATTCGGTAAGAAAGGTGATGATTTGGGTGAAGTCGGCATCTCTTGACGAATCAAGTAATGCGACTTGGTTGTGCTAAGGGTTTAGCGCCATTGAAGAGAAGGTAAGTTGAATTTGGGTGAAATTGCAGGTTTGACAGTGAAGGGAATAGTTGGGCAGTAAATTGGTAAAAGAAGATGAATTTGATCAGTCTGGATTATTTAAAGGGGATGAATTGTGGTAGTGGCAGTAATAGGGTAACTGTTTGGGGTTACTGTGGGTGGTATGGTGGTTTACGGCAGAGAAATGATAGTGGCGGCAAGGGATAATTTTAAATAATCTGACCATCATGAGCAAAATCTTTACCTTTTACAGAGTGGGCCCAAAAGATATCCGTTACATAGTAAAACCTTTACTTCCGAATGTAAAACATTTCCGAAGGTACTTGTCTTCCGAAGGCAATTTCTCTTCCGAAGCAAGGCATTGCTTCCGAAGGTAAAATTGTCTTTCCGAATAGAGAGTTATATAAGCTTCGGAAGTAGATCTGATGTAAAATCAATCGCTTCTTCCGAGACCAAAAACTCTTCCGAGAAGAAAATTTCCATTGAGGAATTTTGCTTCGGAAGATATTCAAGAATATCTTCCGAGAGTTAATTCCTCTTCGGAAGGAATTTACACTTGGATTAATTTAAAGATCTTTGTAACAGGGCTTAAATTGTATTGACACAAGACATTACACTTTTTAAAAACCTTTTCAAAAGAGGTAGTTAATCAATGTTTATCATCCCAATAGCTGATATGAGATACTTAAGTCTTTGTTCATCAAATGCCTTTGTGAACAAATCAGCATATTGTTCATTTGAGTCAACTTTGATTAACTTGATCAAATTCTTCTCATGAATATCTCTAATGAAATGATACCTGATATCAATGTGCTTTGTCTTGGAGTGCTTCACCGGATTCTCAGAATGGAGATAGCACTATTGTTGTCAATATGGATAGGAGTAGTCATGAAGTTGAATCCATAGTCTAACATCTGATTTTGAATCCATAGCAGTTGAGCACAGCAGCTAGCAGCAGCAATGTATTCAGCTTCAGCAGTTGATGTAGAGACACAGGATTGTTTCTTGCATTGCCATGAGATAATCCTTCCACCAAGAAATTGACATCCTCCTGATGTGGATTTCTTGTCAATACTGCAGCCACCATAGTTACTGTCAGAGTATCCATAGAGATTGAAATCACTATTTCTTGGATACCAGAGACCTAGTTTAGGTGCTCCTTTGAGGTATCTGAGGATTCTCTTTGCAGCAGCTAGGTGAGACATCTCTTTGGAGCAGCCTGATATCTTGCACAAATGCATGTGGCAAGCATGATATCTGGTCTACTAGCAGTGAGATACATCAGAGAACCAATAATTGCTCTATACTGATTTTGATCAGTATCCTCCCCCTCAAGGTCAGGGCAAAGATTATGGTTTCTGGGTATGGGTGTCTTGGCTGGTTTACAGTCCTTCATTTCATATCTATCTAAGATGTCTGAGACATACTTAGATTGACTTATGAAGAACCCTTCCTTCATCTGTTTCACCTGAATTCCAAGGAAAAAGTCCATTTTTCCCATGGAACTCATTTCAAATTTCTGCTTCATAATGCTCTCAAAGTCTTTCACATTTGGTCATTTGAGGAACCAAATATGATGTCATCAACATAGACTTGTACAAGCAAAATGTCTTCTCCAGACTTCCTAATGAAGAGAGTCTTGTCAATGGTACCTCTAGTGTATCCATTCTTCAGGAGAAACTGAGACAAGGTCTCAAACCACAGCCTAGGTGCTTGGTGCAACCAATATAGAGCTTTATCCAGTTTGCACACATAGTTGGGGTGCCGTGGGTCTTCAAATCCTGGAGGTTGACATACATAGATTTCCCTATCTATATCCCCATATAGAAAAGCACACTTGACATCAAGTTGGTAGACTGTGAAGTTCTTGGATGCAGCATAAGCAAGGAAGATCCTAACTGCCTCAAGTCTTACAACAGGTGCAAAGACATCAGTATAATCAATTCCTTCCTCTTGGGTGTACCCTTGAACTACTAGTCTTGCCTTGTTCTTGATAATCAATGCTCTATCATCTTTCTTGTTCCTGAACACCCATTTAGTGCCTATGGGTACTTGACCACATGGTAGTGGGCATAGATTCCAGACCTTTTGTCTTTTGAATTGAAGCAGCTCCTCCTGCATCGATTCAACCCAACTACTATCCTTTAAGGCATCTTCCACCTTCTTGGTTCTATCTGAGACAAGAAGCATGAGTACAAGCAGACATTCCCATGATGAGTTTGCCCTCTTGTTCTCACACCCTCAGAGACATTTCCTATGATGTTCTCAGTTGGATTAGTGTTGTGAATCCTAAGGCAAGGAATCACTTCCAGTTGCAGAGATAAGTCCAAGTTGGACATATTCTGATCAGGAACTGGGTCACTCTGTCCAACTGCTGTTTCATTCAATGAGGACTGATTGAATGATTGAGAAACATCATCAATGATTGGTTGTGAAGTAATATTAACAGTTGCCTGTTCCTTCAGAATACTGCTTCCCTCAACCTGGTGTTGTAATGGATCACCTGAAGAGCTTTGAGGTTGATCAAGTGATTCACTTGTTGAAGCTTCATCATTCCTGGAGATTGCTACACTATCAGATCTATGAATGGTTGAAGCTTGTTGCCTTTCAGCTCTTGGAGAATTTGGAAGAGGTCTGGGAAGCTCAAATAGTTGATCTGCATCAGCATCAGCATCACCTTGAGCACCTGTTCCAGCTGAAACATTCTCACAAGATGTTTAGAATAGTTTGGAAACAATTCTAAATCAAAGATATACTCAGGTCCATTCCCTCTAACACAAGGAGTGTGCTCATTAACAACTATATTGGATGACTCCTTAAATTGTTGATTCTTGATGTTGTATACTCTATAAGCTTTGGAGCTAGAAGAGTATCCAACAAAGATAGCATCATCCGACTTCTCAGCAAACTTTGCTAAGTTGTCCTTTGTGTTAAGTATGGTACACCTGCAGCCAAAGGACCTTAGAAAGCCAATGAACGGTGGCCTCTTGTTCCATAACTCATAAGGGGTTTTTCCATGGGGCTTAACTACAAAAACCCTGTTCTACACATAGCATGCAGTGCTGACTGCCTCTACCCAGAATGTTAGAGGCAGCTTTGAATCAGCTAGCATGGTTCGAGCAGCCTCAATAAGCGTCTTATTCCTCCTCTCAGCAACACCGTTTTGTTGAGGAGTTCTGGGAGCACTATATTGTCTGGCAATCCCTTTTGAGTCACAGAATGAGTCAAGAATAAAGTTCTTAAACTCAGTCCTTTGATCACTTCTAATAATCTTAACCTTGTGATCAATTTGATTTTCTATTTTAAGAATAAAAGATTTTAAAGTTTCAGTAGTTTCATCTTTACTTCTTAAAAAGAATACCCATGTAAATCTTGTAAAATCATCAACAATCACAAGGCAGTATGATTTCCTTCCAATGCTCATTATACTTGTGGGACCAAAGAGATCCATGTGCAATAAGTGTAATGGAGTAGTGATAGAGTTAACACATTTGGATTTATGAGATGATCTGTGTTTTTTTCCCTTTCAGGCATGCAACACAGTTATCTTTGCAGAAAAATTCCTTTTTAGGCAAACCATGTACCAAGTTATTTTTAGCCAATTTATTCATTGTTTTAAAATTCACATGACACATGCGTTTATGCCATAGTGTTGACTCATCACTATCAGCTTTGGAAAGAAAGCATGATACTTCACCCATAGGAGAAGCATTGTTCATATCCAGCTTGTACATATCCTCTTTCCTGGGAGATCTAAGAAGCACCAATTCCGGAGGAATTGTCATCCCTGGTTTGAGGATAATGCACTCATGTTCTATGAAAAGCATCTGATGCTTCTGGTCACAGAATTAAGAAACACTTAACAGATTGTGTTCAAGCTATTGACAAAGTGAACTTTGTCAATGTTTATTCTGCCATTGGATATACTTCCCCTGCTAGAAATATATCCTCCGGCCTCACCTCCAAATTGGACAGGCCCTCCATCAAAGTTCTGGAATTTTTGAAGGAGAGATCTGTTCCCTGTCATGTGCCTGGAACATCCACTATCTATAATCCAAACATTGTTGTTCTTGTCAAATAGACGTCCCTGCACATAAGATGAGATGGTTAGTTTTGTTTGGAAGCCCAACCCCTTGCAGGTCTTGGGCTCTTCCAAAGAGAGTGACATAATTGAACCAAAGGATATGCATTGGGGTTCGATAGAGGTCGTTGAAGAAGAGGTTTGGGCTACAACATCTTCTTTGATCTTCCAATCCATCCCTTGGTTGATCTGTAAGGATGAGCTTGTTGAAGCTTTTGCAGCATGGTCTTCTTCCGAAGCTTCTTTCTTTTCGGAAGAAGCCTTCACCACCTTTTCTTCCGAAGCAGTCTTCTTCTGAGATGGTTTCAAGGGAGCCTTCTTGTTCTTCCGAACCTTAGAAGGTTTGGCTTCCGAAGCCATTTTCCCTTCAGAAGGAGTACTTCCTTCCGAAAGCAACTTGGCTTCCGAGACCAACTTTCCCTTTTTCATCATTTGGACCGTTTGAAGTGGTCCAACTGAGAAACCTTCTCTGACTCCTTCTCTTCTAATATTATTTGCATAATGTGTGCTTGCTGGATTGTAGTAACAATCTTTAGCCATGTGGTTGTGCAGACCACACATTATGCATGCAATGTTAGCCTTCTGGGAACTAGCAGGTTGCTGTTTCTTGGATTTCTTCTCTTCATCAGCAACTTTCCCTTTCAACTTCTGATCCTTTGGTAGGATAGGAGTGCTGGTACTACACTCCTTTCTTGAATCAGAAGTACCTACCACTTGAAATTCAGCAGAAATGAAGACACCCTTTTGCTTTGGGTCAATCTTAAGCTTGGACTCTGCAACCTTCTTGGCAGTCCTTCTAGCAGCTTTAGCTCTGCTTCTTCTTGCCTTGGTGGTTAGGATATGGTCTTCACAGGTGGAGATGAGTGTATCCTCCTGTTTCTCCCCTGTGGTGGCCACTATTTTGCCTCCTCCTCTAGTTCCAATGGAGAAGGGTCAGCAGTTGGAACCTCTTGCTCTTCAGTACCATATCTAGGTAGTCTAATAGACTCATAAGAGTGTGGTGGAGCTATTTCATTGGTTCCCAACCCTTCTTTGTTTTGATAACACAGTTTGGAATGAGAGGATGATGCAAGAATAGTTTGGAAGTTTTGCTCAGCAATAGCTTGCTTCCTGGCCTGAGCCTCAGCAGTGACCAACTGGGCTTGAACTTCAAATAGTTTGGATATCAGATCTTTGATTTGAGTCTTAGAGTTGGTCTTTTCATGTTTTAAAAGAGACACAGTTTTCTTTAACTCTTTAATTTTCTTTTGATAGTCAGATTCAGCTCTCTTAAAATCAGATTTTAACACATTTAAAGACTCAACCTCAGATCTGATTTCCGAAATGTAATCCTTATAAAGTTTAACTTTAGCAATACAGGTAGCAGTACAAAGATGTTCATATACCTGATCATCATCTGTTCCGGCCATGAGTGCTTGAGCGGGAGTCACATCCTGAACCATGAAGCTCCAGTCAACTTCTTGAGCCACAGCAGCTGTTTCAGTTGACTTCTCTTCATGCTTTGAAGCAGTGGGATGTGTGGAGGCCTGTGGGGTTCCCGGGTTGTTCTTGGGAGCCTTGAATTCCCACGCAAAGTGACCAAGTTGGTTGCAGTTGTAACACTTTGCTTTGCTCTTATCAAACCCAAACTTGCTGTTGACTGGGTTTGAGGGAATTGCCTTCCAGTTCTCTTGAAGAACTTCTTCGCTCTGTAAGATAAAAGAGTCATCTGTTGGACATGTCCACATACTCCACATCATCTGGACTGAAGCACTCAAGATCATCAAAGCAGTATTGAAAATCACCAGAGTGTCCACTTCTAGAGACAAAGGCACAACTATCCTGAAAGGAGTTGTGTTGAACCTTTTGAGACTTTGGAGTCTCAGGTAGAGTAATGTAGGGTCCACTATGTGAGTTGTCAGGGTAACACAGCAACTGATGTTGTGGTTCTATGATTTCCCTTTCAACCACATGAAGGGCTGAACTCAGTTGGTTATTGGAGTGACCAGACGAGTTCTGCATGTTCATCTCCATCTGGAATGCACTTAGGATACCATACAACTCTGTCAGAGTAAGAGTCTTAAGGTCCGAAGTTCTCTTGATTACAACACAGTAGTGTGTCCATAGTTTAGGAAGGGAAGACATGAACTTCCTAACTATGTCTCTATTCTCAAGAGCTACTCCAATATCCATCAGAGTATCTACTATCTTAACATACCTGAAGTATTGTTGAGTCAAGGTCTCACCAGCCTTGAAAGTAAAGTTCTTAAACTGCTGCTTCAAGAGATCCTTCTTGTTCTCTTAGGTTTCCTTGAATCCTTCATACATCAGCTTCAATGCTTCCCATAAATATTTAGCAGTCTTGCACTTCTTGAAGCCTCTGTAGACGGAGTTGGGGAGAGTAGTTTGGAGAGAAGTCATAGCCATTTGATCTAGCTCTATTCTCTTCCTATCTTCTTCTGACTAATCATCAACATCTTTTGAAATGATGCAATTACCAGTGGCAGAAGTAGTGCTTGGTATGAAAGGACCATTGACAATGGAGTCCCACATCCTTGAATCTTGACACTTGATGAAGCCTTCCATTCTGATACACCATGTGTCAAAGTCTTTAGGGGTGATCAGTAGGGACTTGGTCATGGTGCCAGTTTCCATATCAGCCTTGGAGAGAGCGGCCATTTAAGTGAGTGGTTTGTAGTGAGGAGTGAAAAACAGGTTGATTTGGATGGTAAGATCTCAAATCAAGAGCCTGGAGCTCTGATACCAATTGTAGGATCGATTATGGTGGTCACTCAACAGATGGTTTTTCTCTCAAACTCACCTAGAATCAATACTCAGCAAGAGTCTATAAAGAGTTGATCACAATATAACAAGTAACAGTAAGTAAATGAACACAGAATGTAAATTTTCAAGGTACTTTATATATTGCTTCTCAACTCAAAGGATTACAAGACTCTTGGACTCAAATCGCTTGTCTAAAGAATTACAAGGAGAAGATATATATAATACTACCTACAGTCGGATATACTTTGATACCAGCTGGACACCTCTAACCTAACATCTATACTACAAGATTCTAGGTGAAGTCTTTCAGACATTTTGCCTAAGAGTTGGTAGTCAGGACATGTCCCTGACTTACCTTTTGTCACCAACTAAAGTTGGTAACATGTACTATCATAAAAAGGTGAACAGTAGAATAAAGTATGGTCAACAACATGGCTCTTTAGGAAGATGCCATGCTGTATCAGAGGTCTGCAGCGGACTGTCTGGGACCATAATTATATCTACTGGACATAGCAATGTCTTCCGAAGGATAAAGTACTTCGGAAGAATAACTTCTTCCGAAGCCACTTATACTTCGGAAGACTGCTTCTTCCGAGGCTTGGAGTCTTCTTTGTCTTCGGAAGCAGACTTTGTCTTCAGCTCTTTCATCAGACTTTGTCTTCGGAAGCTTTCAGACTTTGTCTTTGGAAGCTTTCAGACTTTGTCTTCGGAAGATAGTCTTCAGCTGTTGGCTTCAGTTGTTGCCTTCAGTTGATATCTTCAGCTGTTGTTCTTCAGACTCTCGGAAGACCTCATGCTTAGCTTCGGAAGCCCTTGAATGTAGTACCAAAAAATGACTATGTCAAGTGGTTTTGGTTGCACCAGCCTCATCATGACCCAACATTAAGATCTTCGTCCGAATATTGATCAGGTTTCTTCAGAACCTGTTCATTTAATTCAGGGACGCTCACCATAGGCATGTGCGGTCCATGCACCACTGACTTCCAACAACCAGAACTGTTGACAGACAAGTGATGAAGCATACGACGCTGCCATGTGTTATACTCGTTCCTCACAAGCATCGGAGGCTTGGTGGAGGAACCAGTATTGTAAGGATCGTTCGTTGGTGTCGCCATCTCAGTTTTCAGTCATATTCAAGTTTAACAAAACAAATGTAGCTCAAAACCACAGAGACCCTCAAGTTTAACGGCCCGAAACAGCAGAATCTCAATCTCTATAGCTAATTCTTGCAAATTGCTAATTCGATCAAATGTAGAGATCAAAAGAGCAATTTCAATGATCAATGATGAAATCAATCAATGATTAACCTACTCTGATACCATTTGACAGGATCTCAGCCTCTAGTTTGATCAATTAGATTGTATTCGCAGTGGATTTAGCACAAAATTAGCAATTACAGCAAGAACATAAAGGATTTTGCATGTAACAGTACAAATAGAGAGAGAGAGAACAATTCTACCAAAAAGGTAATATTCTATTTG
Organism: Flaveria linearis; assembly: GCA_024085815.1. Classification (NCBI taxonomy): domain Eukaryota; kingdom Viridiplantae; phylum Streptophyta; class Magnoliopsida; order Asterales; family Asteraceae; genus Flaveria; species Flaveria linearis. The sequence goes on along the minus strand of CM044011.1, from coordinate 53,897,525 downwards.
CTCACACGTTTCGACAAGGATTACAATTAGGTCATCTTCCTTTTATAGAGGAAGCTCACACGTTTCGACAAGGATTACAATTAGGTCATCTTCCTTTTATAGAGGAAGAATGACGTAGGCTGATGTCACTGATAGTGACATCAAACCGTTATTAACAAACTACTGAAATAGACACTCAACTACTGAAGATGTCAAACAGCTGACATCTTCTTACAAAAGCTAAGTGTTCTACTTATTACAAGTACTGAAAAGGAAACTACTGAAAAGCTACAACGACTGAAGAACAAACTCTTCAGTCATTTACAACTACTGAACTGTAACAGCTGAAGAACAAGCTCTTCAGCTGTTGTACAAACTACTGAAAGGAAAAACATAAAACAACTGAAAAGTAAAACCATCACAACAACTGAAGAAGACTTCTTCAGCTGTTGTGACAAACTCTGAAGCTTCAGCACTTTGGTCTTCAGACTTTGGTCTTCAGATGATTCATCAGCTGATGACATCAGTAGTTGTCATCAGCTAATATCTTCAGTCATTGTCTTCAGACATTATGCATCAGTTGTTGATCTTCAGTTCTTCAGTTCTTCAGTTGTTGATCTTCAGCACTTGTCTTCAGTACTTGAAGTCTTCAGTACTTGTATTCATCAGTACTTCAGACTTCAGTACTTATCTTCAGTACTTGGGATCTTCAGCTGTTGTTCTTCAGATCTTTGATCTTCAGCTATTGAGCCTTCAGTCTTCGTCAAACTGCTGATGAAGCCTTCAGCAGTTGTTGTGATGTCATGTGGGACTTAGAGGTTTTCCTGATCTTGGCTCATTGGTTCTTTTGGTCCAACAACTTTGATAAAATTAGTGAAAATAAGGTTTTTATAAAGAAATGAGGAATCAACTTAGAGAAAGAGTTTCTCACTAGATGGCTAACCGAAAACAATATGGATCTAAAAAAACCGTAGAAAGCCTCGTTTGACGTTGAAACTATAGATCACAAAGAGTTGTTGGGCACGAACTCCTGAATGTTTAGGTATCGATTGTAAATTGACCGTCCACGAATCTGGTAGAATTTGTTAAGAGCCTAGAATACATAAGGCTCTTATGGTAGAAGGCGAAGTTTCCATGGTGGATCAATGTAGGCCTAATAACTACAAGATTGTTATCTCAGATCTAAAATATGTTAAATGGCTTGAAACCATGGGCATTGAAAAGTAATCCATGCATGAAACCAAGTCTTATACTTAGTTGGTTTGCCTCCCACAAGCAAGACTATAGAAACTAAATGAGTTTCATGTTAAAAACTAACATGGATGGATAGATTCATACCTATAAAGCATCACTATTGGCCAAAGGCTTTACACAAACTTAAAAAGTTGAATATGAGGAAGTTTTTTCACCGGTATCTATGCTTAAGTTAATTAGGATACTAATTATCGTGGTTGCATATTATGACTATGAGATATGATAAATGGATGTTAAAATGACTTGTTACGTGGATATTTTACTAAATATGTCTATATGGTTCAAGTAGAAAGTTTTATGGATCCAAATAATCCTAATACTATATGTAAGCTTAAGAAATCCATTAATGAATTAAAGCATGCATCTTGAAGTTAGAATCTTCGATTTGAAGAGACAATAATAAAGTTTCTTTGATATTATCAAGAATGAAGATGAGTGATATGTTTAAAGGAACGCTAATTGAAATATAATATTGTACTGAACATGTATGTAGATAAAATTATACTCATTGGAAATTGTTTCTACATTGCAAGATTTTAGATATTAAAATAGAATGTGTTACGAAATGAATGATCTTGGTGAATATACTTATATTCTTCGAATACAAAAACATACATTTTAGATTAAGTAAGAGTGCACATACCGATAAGGTCCTTTGATGTTATTCATTGCAAGATTCGTAGCATGGAGTCTTGCCTATGGCACATATAACCATCCTTCTAATTTCCCAGAATGGACATATGAAAGAAAAGTGCTTGGTAAAAATGGTTAAAATTGATACATAAGGTTTAATTTTGAAATCATTAAAAATATTAGCATATGGTATGAATTCTTAGATAGAAGATAATCTTATGTCACGTACAAGTACCTGTAACAACCTTAAAATTTTATTTATTTATTATTTTATTTATATAATTATTATTAAAAGGTTATGTGTATATATTCTTATATGCATGCTTACATGCATGTTTAATATTAAGACAAATTTAAATAAAAATATATATATGTGCATAAGATGTACGTGTACATGTGCATATATATGTATATTTTTACGTATGCATATATTACATGCATGTATGTGTATTAATAGTTTAGGTATATACGAAGATGTATGTGCCCGAAATTTATACATATGTGTATATATATACAAACTTTTACGTATGCATGTTGATATATCACCCGATACGTGAACCAAACTTATATGTATATTGAATAAATATATGATTGCATAGTATAGGTTCATAAAATGTATTTTCATATAACTCAAAAAAAATCCATATATGTATATATATACATATGAACTTACGGGTATATATAATGACTTACGGGCATATATATATAAACATATACATATACATAGATACATGTTTATGGGCACACGTATATATATGTATACTTACGGATATATATATATATGTATACATATAAACCTATTAAAAACCCAACCAAATCAAATCAAATTAACAAAACCATTACCCTATTAACCTACCACACCATACCACCTAACCATACCACCTATCCAAGAAACCACTCCCCCCCTTACCCCTCGATTTCTTGTCACCAAAACCACCCCCATAAACCTCTTTAACCCTCGGGTTTTGTACCAAAAACCTATGGAAATTCCATCCTCCAACATCATCATAACCATAGAAATGGGTGTTGACCTAGGAACCTAGAGTTCACCTTAGGAACTCCTTTAAAAGTTGCCACCACATCACCAAAGAAATTCAAAGTGGCATACCCTCGGATGATTAGCTTCAAATGATGCCACCTCCACACCTAGAAGGATAAGTCATCAACTCTATATATCCTATAAAAGAAGCCATTTAACACACAAAGCAATTACAACCTTTACTCTCCTTTCTCTCTCGGTTTTCTTTGGCACCCGATCACCCACCATCATCTTTCTCTCTCGGTTTCTTTTGCAAACACACACCATCACCATCGATCACTCACCATCATCATCACCTCTGTCTTCTCCTTCTAAAAGCACCACTATCACCACCTTGCATCATCCACCTTTCGGTTACAACAACACCACACACACCATCATCCTACCCGACCCTCACCTAAGCAACAACATCATCCACGACTCTCAAAGCCTGTTTTTGAAGTCCAGCAGTGAAGAACACCACTAACACACATCATCTAAGGTAAATAGAACAAGTGGATTACATATATGTACACATATACATATATACACATACACACCGATGTGTATATGTATGTATATGAATGTAATCACCTAAAACTTTCTTGAAAGTCTTGAAACCTCAAAACTTGAGTAACAAGGTTCTAAAATCCAGAACCTTATGTTTTACAAAAATATATACTTAAATTTTTATAAATTTTAACCTAAAACTAAGAAAAATCAAATAATATTTATTGAAAGCGATTGTGGGAATGAACATGTAAAATACTTGTTTTTATACTGAATTAATAAACTGGAGAAGTTGGTATAATTTTGATAAACCAATTAATTTATACAAATTATTTTATGGAAAAAAGGTGAAAAAGGCCAAAAATATAAATAAATTCGATAAAATTCTGATAAAATCTCAGAATGATTATTTTAAGGTAATAGCCTCTGGAATTATTGCGGAATTTTATACCTTATTATAATTTAAATACGAATTTTTGTATTTTCTGCAATAAATAAACTGTAATAAATACTTAAAGGACACAATAAATCTGGATAAAATCATAGATGAAATAATAAAACACTTAGTACACAATATATAAATTTCATGGATTATGGAATAATATAACTATTTTTGTTAATATTATGATTATTGAAGAAATTACAGAAGCTATTATAGTATGATTTGGACTATGAAATAAATATATGTTGTTTGATTATATGTAATAAGTATTCTGTAAAAGTATTGGAATTTTCACAAACAGAAACTATTTTTAACCATTTATTGAAACTTTATAAAATTCACAGAAAATAATCTGTTAATGGTTAGGTTCTATAAAAATTATATGTTGTTATTGGACTGATGGACGAAAATATATGGACTTATGAGGACTGATGGGACAATATTGAATATTTGATGAATATTTGGATTATTATGAAAAATGATAGAAATTATTTTGACTGGATTGGGACTGTGATTTAATTATATGTTATTACATATAATATTTAAAGTTGACAGTAAAAATATAAGAATTTATTTACTGCAGTAGCTAATTTTTATGAATTTTTGTGACTTTGTAGATCTTATAATAAATAATCTGTTGGGAAATAAATTCTATAAAAATTACAGAAGATTCTAAATAGATTAAACTAATTTCTGTAAGAAGTTGGAAATTTTAGAAAACAGAAGATATATTTGGATTATTTTTGTAATTTATAAAGTAAATTACATTATTATCAAGAAACAATTAAAAGGGTAATTTGGAGGCCCGAAGATGTTTCTTTACCTTTACAGTCAATGAAAACCAGAAAAAGATTGAAGTATTATCTAACACTGTGAACTATTTTATTAGGTTCAAGTGAAGGATACGGTGAGTTCATAGCCCCATTTTTCAACCGTTTTGATATTCAGTACAGTTTTGGGGGAAAAAGCATACATTTTTTGTTGATGTGTTATTTTTACTTGAGTTAACTTACTGTCATTTGTGATACAACCATTAGTTCGAATGAGGAACCGTCTGGTAATATTAGTAGCGCTACTTAGGAGAATTAGTATCAACCGAATGAGGGTTGTTACTATTTTCCTGTATCTAACCGGAATGAGGGTTAGGATACAATATTACTTGATTCTGTAAATTATTTCGTGACAGTATGATATTTGTGCAGGTTTGGTTGTAACAAATACATCAACAAAAATAACTTTTGTTATATATAAACCTATGTTCTCACCAACATCTTTGTTGACTTTGTTAAGTATGCTTTTCAGGACAAAATGAGTAATAGTTTTGATTGTAGCTTCGAAGTCCATAACGGATAAGGTGAAGTTGTGGAAAGAGTCTGTGTGACCATAACCGTCAACATCATTGACGGGAGTGTGTTTGTGGATTAAGAAGACATGCTGTAGTTAAAAGTAGTTAGAATTACATCAGATTTTGAAAACTTATGTAATAGATGTAATTTCTCGAATATTATGAATAAAGCATGTCATAAGTTGTTGTTTTATTTAATGATATTTCTACGTGTTATTCCGCTATAATTAATACACTCTGATAAAAGCTAGTCACACCTGAACATCGTTTCACGCTTCCGCCGGGATGTGACAGTACCTTACACTCAAGTCATTAAGTAAACTTGATATAAAATCATATTGTTAAATACACACATACTATAAGAATATTTCATCAAGATATCGATTATACCAAGACATCAAGATGTTATGAAGAATTCAATTAGAAATATATGCATGACATAAGTATTCATTGAAGATTGTGACTCGATTTATAGCATTCAAGCAAAATTTGGAGAATCAAAGCAAAATTGACACATGGTAAATTGGTCAACATCAATTAGAGTTCGTTATGAAATATTTAAAGAAACTAACAAGAACCCAACATCTGCAATCAAGAAGTGAAATGACAAAAGTAATATGATATGAGGATGATAATGATCTAAAATGATTTTCTAAATTAATCCCAAGAGTTATCAACATTTAATATATGTAATAAAAATGCTAAACCTAATATTTTGATACAAACTCTTACCAATGAAGTATTTGGAATTTATAAAGATTAAAATATGATTTTGAACAAAATCCTCAATCATATAAACTTGTAAATCTTATAAAAGAAATAATGTTTTTAAAATATTTTACAAGACTTAATCAAGATGGCTAAAATCAAATCCATAAATATTTACCATCGAAACAAACAAACAAACATACCCAGTGTATCCCGCTGAAGAGCAGGGTCTGGGAGGGGTATATGGTGGCAAGTCTTTCCTCTATCTTGAAAGATAGAGAGACCGCTTCCGAAGAGACCCCCGACTCGTTAACAAAGGCAATAACAATAACAATCATAATACAAAGCATACAACACAGAGGTAGATATGACATGAAGAATTAGACAATGCGCACACAAAAAAACGGCATGTAACACCCAAAAAGGGTAGATGATGAAAACTACACCTAACGTGTGGGGTCCGGCCATATGTCACCGTATACCCTTCCCTCCCACAAAAGCCACTAAAAGTCCTTAATTTTAATTCTACGCCTCCACTCACTCCTATCCTCGATCACGTGCTCAGAAAGATGCAAGTCTATCATATCCCTCCTAATAACCTCATCCCAAGTCAACCTAGGTCTACCTCTACTCCTCCTACCCTCTAAGCTGATGTTCTCTACTGCTCGGACAGGTGCTGCCATCGTTCTCCTCTTCACGTGCCCAAACCATCTTAATCTTCCCTCTCTTATTTTTTCTGTGATACAAGCCACCTCTAGCCTCTGGCGAAAGACGTCGTTTCTTATCCGATCCAATCTTGTGTGTCCACACATCCACCTCAGCATTCGCATTTCTACGACCTCCATTTGTCTCTCGTGTGATTTCTTTATGGCCCAACAGTCTGTGCCGTATAACATAGCTGAACGTACTGCCACTCTGTATAGTTTTCCCTTTCGTTTTGCTGGGAACCTCTTATCACACAAAATCCCTGATGCTGCTCTCCACTTGCACCATCCTGATTGTACACGGTGTGCTACATCGCTGTGTATCTCTCCAGCTTCCTGTACGTACGAGCCAAGGTATTTGAACCTAGACGTCCGGGGGACCGCCATGCCCTGGATACTGATTTGGTTGTCCTCTTCGGCCTCACCACTAAAGTTACAATGCATGTATTCTGTCTTAGAGCGACTTATCCTTAAGCCCCTGCGTTCTAGTGCTGCTCTCCACTGTTCTAATCTCTCGTTAAGCACCGTCTTAGATTCTGATATTAAGACAATATCATCCGCAAACAGCATACACCATGGGACTGGCTCTTGTATAGACTTGGTCATCTCGTCCAACACTACTGTGAAGAGGAATGGGCTCAATGCCGATCCTTGTGGAGTCCTACTTCCACCGGGAAGAAGTCTGTGTCTCCGACAGGTGCTCGTACACACGTTTTTGCCCCGTCATACATATCCTTTATTATTTTGATATACCTCTCTGGTACCTTTCTAAGTCGTAGACTTTCCCAAATGAGTTTCCGCGGCACACTGTCATAGGCTTTTTCTAGGTCAATGAATACCATATGTAGGTCTCTTTCTTTTCTCTATATTTCTCCATTATCCTCCTTATGACATGTATAGCTTCTGTTGTAGAGCGTCCTGGCATAAATCCAAATTGGTTTACCGCTATCTGAGTTTCTCGTCTAATTCTCATGTCAACAATTTTTTCCCATAGCTTCATCGTGTGACTCAATAGTTTATTCCCCTGTAATTTGCGCAACATTGGACATCTCCTTTTTTCTTATATATGGGTACTATGACACTGCTTCTCCACTGCTCTGGCATCTTTCCTGTCTTAAAGATAGTGTTGAATAAGTTCGTTAGCTATTGTAGGCCCTTATCTCTAAGGCACTTCCACACTTCAATCGGAATGTTGTCTGGCCCCACGCCTTAGCCCTTCCCATTTTCTTCAAAGCTCTCTTAACTTCATCGACTGTGATGCTTCTACAATAACACTTGTTTTGTTGCTTCGTTTGAGTTGTTTCATCAAATTCCGTTTGTTGATTACGGTTCGTTATGTTGAAAAGGTTATCGAAGTAAGTTTTCCATCTCCCCTTGATGTCTTTCTCCCTCACCAAGACCTTTCCATCCGCGGTCTTTATAAACTTCACCAATCTCAAGTCCTGTCTACTACGTTCCCTTGCCTGGGCAATCTTAAACATGTCATGTCACACTCTTTCGTCTCTAATCGCTTATACATCCTCTCGTATGTTGTGTTCTTTGCCTCTGACACGGACTTTTTCGCCTCTCTTTTAGCCTCTTTGTATTTATCTTTAGCTCTGCTCGTTCTTCCTTATTATTACAACGTAAAAGCTCTCTAAAACTTTGTTGTTTAATTCTTATCTTCTCCTGTACATCTTCGTTTCACCACCAGAATTCCTTATGACCGATTGTCCTATTTGTTGTAGTCCCAAGCGTTTCTTTAGCTGCTAGTTGCATCTAATTCTTTTAAATGCATATAACTTACCAACTAGTTGGGTTGAATCTAATGGCATTTGAAAGCTGAAATTGGCTCTCAAACTTGAATTTGAAATTTAGATTGATGGATAAAATCTTCTATTTGGAGAAAATCGTCATATGAGTTTTATATGGAAGCCATAAGCTATCTAAAATGCCTAATAATTACAAAGATGAAAAAAAATCTTTAATACTTTTGCAAAAATGAAAAGTAAGGTTATCATTTTAATGTTAAAGAGATTACATGTTTACATATTTAGTAACTTTAATTAAAAACTAAAATTTAAAAAAATAGTGATAATGGGTTTGAAAGGGTGATCACTTTGTTTGTAAAGTGAGACATGCTGTATCTTCTGCATAAGAGATATTCTAATTGAGAAAACTCTTGATTAAAGATTGGGGAGACCATGTGGAGTGGATTGTTAGCATCCCTTCAACCTATATAAACCGATTATGTATATCCTTCCTTAAAATTTTTACATATTTTTTTATTTATAATTAGCTTACAATAAGTGTTCTATCATATATATGTTTTTATAAGAAGAATTTTGTAAAAGAAAACGAATCGACCCCTTCCTTATAGCTTCTGTTGGATCATGAGGAAGGCTGGTGCAACCAAAACCATTTCACTTAATCAATTTTGGTGCTACATTCAAAGGCTTCCGAAGCAAAGTATGGGAACTTCCGAAGTTTGAAGGGTTTTTCCGAAGACAAGTGAAAGATCAACTTCCGAAGACAAACTCTACTTCTGAAGACAAAGAAGAAGTCCCCAAGCCTCGGAAGAAGCAGTCTTCCGAAGTATAAGTGGCTTCGGAAGAAGTTATTCTTCCGAAGCAATTTAAACCTTCGGAAGACACTGCTATGAACCAGTGGACATAAGTATGGTCTCTGACATTCCGCTGCAGACTTCTGATACAGCATGGCTTCTTCCTAAAGAGTCATGTAGTGACCATACATTATTCCACTATTTACCTTTTTATGATAGTACATGTTACCAACCTTAGTTGATGACAAAAGGTAAGTCAGGGACATGTCCTGACTACCAAATCTCAGATAAAATATCTGAGTTACCTTAACCTATAGTCTTGTAGTATAGGCTTTTGGTTATAGGTTTCCAGCTGGTATCAAAGTATATCCGGCTGTAGGTAGTATTATATATGTAGTTCTCATTGTAACTCAAAGAAGAGAGTGTGCTTGCAAGAGTCTTGTAATCCTTTGAGTTGAGAAGCAATATATAAAAGTACCTTGAAAATTTACTTTCTATGTTTATTAATACTTGTTATATTGTGATCAACTCTTGTTGGACTCGTTCTGAGTGTTGTTATAGGGGAGCTTGATAGAAAATCACTCGTTAAGTGACTAATATCGATCCTACAGCTTCCTACTAAGGGATGAAAGGATATTTTATGCTTTAGTAATTAGAGACATTATGTAAACCATGTTATGTATTAAAATGATGTATTGCATGTTTTGAGCATGATTAGTAGATATCGGTAGAATTCTGGAGAAAGTCACTAGATAACAGTCAATGATATTATTATAAAGAAGCCATGAGGACTAATAACATGTTCGTTATCCATGGATGAAAGAAGAGCACATTGTAAGGTGTTACGATGATGCTACATTCCAAACTGATCGAGATGATTATCCGACGCAAAATATATATTTTTTTCACCCTCAATGGTGGAGCAATGATTTGAAAGAATTCCAAGCAAAATGTAAGTATAAAATCTACCATAGAGTCTAAATACATTATTGTAGTGTAAGCAATAAAGGGGACATTTCCAAAATGAGATAATCGATGTTTGGCATCTATCGGCAAAGTTCAAACAAATTTCAACCTAGCACATCCGTTTAAAACCTATGTCATTGATCAAGCATGAAAACATGCTAGTTCTATAGACCTTCGCATTGTCTTTTAGAGTAATCATTATTGTATTTAATATTTAGCACAATTAAAAGCTTGGATAGATAGTTATTCAAATGTTTGTAATCAGTTATACTTAAGTAAATTAATTAGAATTATAACTATTTTTAAACACTGAAAAATTTGTTTGATTTTCATAAATATAAAATAGACAAATAGTTGTAGCTACATTTTTAGATATTTGTAGTGTTCATAAATGTGGATATGATTGGATTCAAAACTACTTCATAGATTATTTTCATAATGATTATGTTTTAAAACTAGTATTATCTTTGTATCTTCTACCCTAAGATGCATAGTAGAACTTGCTATACAGAAGTTGTTTGACACTTCTCTTTTGACAGGCACTCATAAGCACCAATATTAGGAATCACTGGTTAGAGTTGTTATAGTGACGATTTTCACCCTTATTACAATAAGAAGATGATAGAATTGTGCCAGTTGTTGATTCAATAATAACACATCGTGGTGCTCAAATTAGCTTGAATGTCATTTTGAATCTCAATCAGGAAAGAGAACTTTAAACACAAAATGAGAATAATTACATTCGATGTGCCATGTTGATCGAGAAATCTAATTTAGAAAGAATAAATAAAATGTCACAACCTCAAAATCCACCTACGGGGTTTTACCGCGAGGCGTGTGACACATCAGGATCTCAGATACAGTCATTTAACGACACTATATGCCCTTTAAATAAGCGTTTGACCTTAAATCAGTATCATGTAATCAATGCGGAAGCGTAAATGTTTGAAAAACCATGAGTAATAAATGCGCAAAACAAAGCACCCAATGAAAATAGTAAATGTAAATGAACTTTTATTCAAATGATAAAGATGATGCATGAATCTCAGATATGCAACCCTAGCCTTAAGCATGCCAGCAACCTAAGAAGACATGTTAAAGTATGTCAACACAAGGTTTATGAGTTCAAAGATTTAAATAAGTAAATATGTTCGATCGTTTTGTGGTAAAAGTAAACAAAGGTATACCATCGGTAGCTAGCCTATATATCGAGTTACTTAGCGTTTCGAACCGAAACTGACTGTTTGTGAGTTGTTTTGCCTTCCGTCATGACTTTCGAACAGAACAATGGCAAGGGTCTAGGTCAATTAAACACTCGTTCGACCTCCAGTCGAGTTAGCATGACTAATGCGAGTGGTGTTTGTCAAAATTAGTAGTACTACTCAGAATTACCTCACTAGCTCGTTATTGATAGTTCGAGTGTGTAAGAACTTACGTGATAATGTTGTACTACAGTAACAGGCGATATACCAATAATATTAAAACCATATAAATAGAAATAGCTTGCATGCTTCTCACTCAAAATGGAAAGTAAGTAAAAGTAGGGTCGTAAAGACTCACCTAGAAGCGTAGAAAAACATAAAGTGTAACAACAAAAAGCTAATAGTTACCTAACAAATGTATGTCCATGAGTGTGTGCACATAATGGTCAAATGAACCCCGTAGTATCCAAATTACATAACTGTTAGCATGTTTAAAAAATGTGTGACAAGTTTAACCAAGTTGACTTTATTGACCAAAGTTGACCGAACTAACCTGACGACCGTTGGTGACTCAAATAAGTAAAAATATATTATTCATACTTACATAGCTCAAATAATGATTCACATAAAGTTTCATGTCAAAAATCTATTTTTGGAAATTTTATATTTTTGGAAAGTATGTCATCATTACACATGTGCAATCCGTTTAAAGATTATGAAGCATAGCACAACAAACATCTCAAATATACATGTAACACATCCACCAATATCATCTATAATATGTTAACATAACCTAGAAACTTCATCTACCCAAACTTTTCTAACCTAAAAACGTAAGAACAAAAGTTGCATGAATTTCATCAAATTTACTGGCATGTTCCTATGATTGTTTCAACATCAATCACATCACCATAACATGCTCTACACTTATCATACAACACATCAGGACACAAAAGTTTTCATAAATAACAAGCATGTTCATACGAAGTGTTTTTCACCATTCGATTATTCCAAATCTGTTATTAGGTTCTAAACATCATATAACAATCATCACAACTAATCAAATATGCATCAATCACCATCTGTAAATCAACCTACCCAAAAGTTTCTTTAATGGAAAGTACTTTAAAACCGAGCCAAAATCAAAGTTCAAAAACATGCATTTTCTTTCACTAGCATCAACTAACATCCAAGAACCATCACTTAATTCCAATTTTATCAAAATCATACAATTTCTACAACAGCCCCAAATTAAAGTTCCTTTATAATTAAGTCTTGGTTTTGATCAAAATGACACAATTCCACAAAAGTAATCCGTACAAACATGCTATATTGAATACTAAGACATAATCAATCATCAATTTCAATCAATTTCAAGTTTTCACTTGTTTGGATCATCTAGGGTTCATGTTTATCATGGAGATCAAAGAACATGAAATCTAACATAAAACTTACTTGTAATGATGCATAGATGTAAACTAACATGTTTTTGATGCAAGAACAATCCATAATCATCACTGATTGCAAGAAGAAATCAAAGTGTGTGTGTGTTCATATGTGTGTGTTCAAAATAGGGAGGGGTGGGAGATGGGGGCGGCCCAATTATGTTAAAGGGGTGGAGGTTTGGGTTTTAATCTTTTTTTTACAAGAAAGGCCCGTTTCTAATAAAAATCATTTTAACATTATGCGATTGAGCTTTTTCTATACCAAAACCACCAAATGATCACATAAATTCAAACAAACATTAATAACATGAAATAACATTTATTTTTTTATTTCAAAGGGATTTGTATAATAATTAGGCATTAAAAGCCGAAAATGCGTGAAAACACATAAATCCCAGAAAATTCTTAATTTTCACAACCAGACTACATAATTAATCACATAATCATACAACACATAATTTCACACCAATTATGATTTTTTGAAAATCATTTTGACAAATCACTAATGTTCGGGGACAGATACTGTTACGTGAAAGGTTCATGAATGTTCGTGCACTAAATGACACATTTAAGTAAACAACATTAAATGCATGAATGTATGATCGGAAAACCATGATCGTGTTGATTGGGAAAGTGACCAGAAAATATCGGGTGTCACATAAAAACATATCACAACTATTACAAATAGTGAAATAAGAGTACTTATAATAGTTTGGTGATGACCTTGAAGTGTCCGGCTTCATTAATTACAATAAGATGTTAGTAGACGTCCATAATTATCGGTATTGACTTAAATATTTTTGAACATCAATAACTCAAGTCCTACCAATTTGAAAGATAAAAAACTTCATAGCAAAATATAAAACTGTCGTAGTAACTTCTACATGTGTCATGTTTATTAACGAGTCCGTGGTTAGACTCGACTATGACTCTAGATGTCCTTAGGTCATAGGATTAGGACCCTACGTGGCTTATATTTTAGTCTTTTATCCCTTGTCCTGGTTAATTTAATGTGTTCACTGTTGGGAGCAAACATCAAACGGCAAAACTTAACTAGTTTTTTGATAACATCAAGATGAGTGGAGTTATCAAGATTTATTATTACTAGAATTAAACATGATACATTTTAGGTAGCAAGTGCAACAATCATCTCTCAAATATATTATAGACTTGTGATACTTTACTAACCAACTATGCACCCTAAGATTTGTTGTGGTTTTGTGTTTATGTGCCTCTCTCACGCCTTCTTTCATTAGGTTGGCAATCCGCCATCATACTTGTGCATAGGCTGTTCTTCGTAATACAAGGCAGTGAACCGATTATCACCTCCACTAGGACTCCCTTAGTTACCAATGAATTCTCCTCCATAAAATTCTTCAAGTGAGCATCTTTAAGGAAGTTTTCATTAGCATTTCTCTTATGTCTTCTTATAAGTGGCTGTATCAAATGATCTCCAATTCTTGGGTTTGCTCCAACTCACCAACACATAGATTATGTTGCAAGATGAGTTGCTCCATCAGTATTAGCCAGACCTTACTTGATTACCCTGAAGTGCGCCTTCGTTCTACTAAGTTTTTCTTGTATTAGATGCATGGTTTCTTGGTTGATCTGCTATAAGTTCATATTGCTCGCCTACTAATCACTTTAGTTTATTAATAATAGGCTCCGCCCGGGCAGCGGAGTCTCATATGGTCGATGAAAATATGGTTCTTCAAAATAATATGTGGACACCTTTGTGTGCGGTGGTCGCCTACTAATCACTTTAGTTTCTTAATAATAGGCTCGCCTACCAATATCCTGTCAATAAATTATGTTTTCATGGTTTTATTGAATCTAAAAAATTCTCCAATCACTTTTGTGTATGTTTAGTGTTGAGAAATTGATCACACGAATTGAACCACTCGAATCAATAGAACATAAACGATTCCAATGTTTTATATCATTGAAAGAGAAGAGTATACAAGATCAATCAAGCACTGTTCTAGACCTACTCACACCCTATTTATACACAAAACAGATTGTTACGGTAATTAACAACCACCATTACAACCTTACAATTATTACTAAATAAACCCCCCTAAGAAGTAATGACACAATTAACCCTGTACTAACTAAACAAAGCAACACAATAAGAAAACTAAATCGGTTGATCTCAAGTTGACTTCTACACACATATACAACAATCTCCACTTGAAGCCAACTTAAATCAACACATTCATCAAACAATACCCAAAGTATCAAGCAAAACTGAAACTTAGATATAGGTAAAGCTTTAGTAAAAACATCAGCAGCATTCAATTCAGTATCCACTTGTGCAACCTCAGCTTCTTTAGAGCTGATAATCTCTCGAATGAAATGATACTTAACCTGATATGCTTAGTCCTTTCATGAAATACACAATTCTTTGTTAACTGAACTGTACCTTGATTGTCACAATAGACAATTGCATCACCAACTAACCCCAGATCAAAAGCAAATCTTTTTAACCATAATGCTTCTTTCATTGCCTCAGTGAAAGCAATACTCTGATTCTGTGGTAGATAAAGCAACCACAGATTGTAATCTAGCCTTCCAGCTTACAAGATACCAAGAACTTTAAAAGCATAACCTGTTATAGATCTTCCCCTATCCAGATCCTTTGCATAATCTGAGTCTACAAACCCAGTGACAGACTTACTTGACATTCCTTCCACTCCATACACTAGCCATAACCTCTAGTTCCATTCAAATACCGCAACATCCACTTGACTACACACCAATGGCCTTACCTGGGTTAGCAAGAAACTGCTTACAATACTTACTCCACAACCAATGTCTGGCCTACTACATACCATGAGATACATAAGACTTCCCACAGCATTTGCATAAGGAACTCGAGACATATAGTCAATCTCCTCCTCAGTTGAAGGACAATCAGCATTAGACAGCTTGAAATGCTGAGCAAAAGGAGTACTTACAGGTTTACTCTTATCCATGTCAAAATTCTTTAACACCTTCATCAAGTAAGCCTTTGAGAAATCTCAATGTCTATAGCTTCTGTCTCTAGAAATCTCCATACCAATGATTTTATAGCTTGACCAAGCTGCTTCATCTCAAACTCATTCATCAATAGTTGCTTAGTAGCTTTAACCTCTCCTTTATCTTTACAAGCTATCAACATGTCATCTACATATAGCAATAGATAGACACATTGACCTCTAGTATATTCCTTTAGATTACACACAGCTATCATAATCACTCTCTTAAACTATGACTTGTACATAGTCATCAAACCGTTTATACCATTGCCTTGGAGACTGTTTTAGTCCATACAAGGACCTTTTCAACAAAAGACCTTCTCCTTGCCATCTTTTAACTCAAACCCTTTAGGTTGAGTCATAAAGATTTTCTTCTAAGTAACCATGCAGAAAAGCTGTTTTCACATCTAATTGCTCCAATTCTAGATCTTGACAAGCTACTATTGACAGTATCATTCTAATAGATGTGTGCTTCACACAGTGTGAAAAGATTTTTGTGTAATCCACTCCAGCTTTCTGTGTATACCCTTTGGCCACCAGTTTGCTTTGAATCTAGGAGGATCACCAAGAAAAGCTCCATCCTTTAACTTGTATAGCCACTTACAAGCAACCAATTATGACCCATGGTTTCTCAACCAGCTCCAAGTCTCATTTTTTGGAGTGACTTCATCCTCCTCCATGGCTTCTATCCATTTTGACTTATCCTTTGATGTAAAGCTTCTTCAAAGGTAAGAGGATCTAGGATAGCCTCTTGTTCAGCTGCTAAGAAGGCCACAGCAGAGAAATATCATCTCCATCTTGAAATCTCAATAGAGGTGGAACTTTTCTCCTTGATCGTCATTGGCAATACTGTACTCAGGCTCTCCAGCTGAAGTACTAGTATCAAGCTGTTCATCAATCTTTGATTGTACCTCCACCTCAATTTGAACTTCACTAATGTCTGGAGTATTGGACACACCTTGACTTGACTGATTCATCACTCTATATACATTATGTTCTCATTGAAAGTACATCTCTACTTGTTATCACCTTTGAATAGCTACTCTCCACAGCCTATAGCGTTTGACACCTTCTGTATAACAAAAGAATACACACTTTGGGCTCTAGGCTCCATTTTCCCTGTACTATGAGCAAATGCCAATGATCCAAACACCTTTAGATTATTGTAGTTCAGTCTTTCTCCTGACCACACTTCCATAGGGGTTTTCTTATTAGAGCAGCACTAGGAGACCATTGATCAAGTAGGCTGCATTGGTAACTGCTTCTGCCCAAAAAAGACTTAGCAGCCCAGAACAAGATAGGAGAACCTTACCTTCTCAAGTAGAGTCCTGTTCATCCTCTCAACTAATCTATTTGTTGAGGGGTGCCTGGTACAGTGAGATGCCTTCAATTCCATGTTCTCTACAATAGCTGTTAAACTCTTGATTACAAAATTCCAAGCATTATCAGTTCGTAGTTTATTTACCTTTCTTTCAACTTGTTTCTCCACCAGTGTCTTCCACTCTCTAAACTTGCCAAATGCATCATTTCTTTCTCTTTAGGATGTACACCCACACCCTTCTGGAATGATCATCAATTATTAACAAAAAATAACTTGCCCCTCCTAAGGACAGATGTTTAGTTGGTCCCCACAAGTCAGCATGCACATAATCTAGCACACCATTAGTCTTATGGATTCCCTTATTAAACTTCACCCTATGAGCCTTTCCTACTACACAATGCTCATAGAACCAACTTCACAATTAGTACATCAGCAACACACCTTGCTTATTAAGCTATATCAAACCCTTGCTGACTATATGCCCTAGTCTACAGTGCCCAAAGTACTGCATTTTCATTTGGGGAGGCCACTAGAGAGACACCTTTAACTAATGCCTTACCATCTAGTGTATAGATGTTATTCACTCTTCTTGTACCTGAGAATAACACTAAAGATCCCCTAATTACTTTTGCCTTTCCATTTTTAAGAACTCACTTGAACAGTGTGATTTCTAAAATGTCCCATGGACAACAAAATCCTCTTGAGTTCAGGTACATACCTCACATGTTCCATCTTAAACTCAGTACATTTTGCAGCCTAAACAAGACAGACCATTCACCTTGGATTTCACAATCTCTATCTCCCAATTTGATGTTCCAAGACTTTGCTTCTTAAAATCACTAACACCTCTTGGACTGGTGTCATATGGAAAGAACAACCAGAGTCAAGAACCCAACCATCTTTCTCTCATGGTTTGATAGCCATCAACACATCAGCACTTTCGTATCCATCTGAGTTATCATCAGATTGAGTGCAATGTGATGAATTCTTGGTTCCACTGGACTCAGCACCTTTTCTCCTTTTCCATTCAGGGCAGTCTTTCTTTAGATGCTTCTCTTAGTGGCATACAAAACATTTTATCTTGTACTTTCCCTTCGATCTAGAGTGACTTCTTGGTCGATGATCTTTTGAAAACCTGTGATCTGTTCTCCCCTTACATGTAGGCCCTTCCACCTTCTTCTTTCAAGTCAGACTTCTTCTTTAACTCTCTTGAGTTTAGAGCAGCTAGTACTTCCTCCATCGACAGAGAATCTCTCCCATATAGTAGAGTGTCTACGAAATGTTCGTAGTGTGAAGGTAAAGAAGTCAGAATATAATTGCTGATCTTCATACCTAACACAACCTCTATGTTTTCCAAATCCAGGATTAGTTTATTGAAGTCATTTGTATGATCTTCAATAGACTTTGAATCAATTGAAAGGTATAGAGCTTTTTCTTCAAAATACAGTCTATTTGCAAGACTCTTTATCATGTAAAGTGATTCAAGTTTAGACCAAACTCCGGCTGCAGTCGTCTCTTTTGTCACCTCACGAAGTACCCAATCTCCTAGACTCAGGATGATCGCACTGTGAGCCCTGACACCCATGTCCTTCCATTTATTCGTAATCTCCTTCTTCTCTTTGTCGGTAGCACCATTTGGATCTTCGCATCGCCCAGGCCAACGCATCGGAGAAGATGATGTATCAGGAGAGCCCTCATCTTGACTCTCCATAGGCTAAATCGTTCTTCCCATCGAATTTCTCGATCTCGAATTCGTCGACACCATCTTCCTTCGGATTCGAACACCTCTGTTTCAATTCGAGCTGCACCTTTCTTTCAATTCGAGCCACCGATAGCTCTGATACCAATTGTTGAGAAATTGATCACACGAATTGAACCACTCGAATCAATAGAACATAAACGATTCCATGTTATTATCAATTGAAAGAGAAGAAGTATACAAGATCAATCAAGCACTGTTCTAGACCTACTCACACCTATTTATACACAAAACAGATTGTTAACGGTAATTAACAACCACATTAACACACTTACAATTATTACTAATACAACCCTCCAACTAAGAAGTAATAACACAATTAACCCCTGTACTAACTAAACAAAGCAACACAATAAGAAAACTAAATCGGTTGATCTCAAGTTGACTTCATTACACACATATAACAACATTTAGCAAAAAGTGTCTACATTATGTGATAGCAAATATTTATCGGTGAAGTATAACACCTCTGTTTTATTATTACATACTTATATTTATAGGTAATGCTTTGAATGGATTGGTGTCAAGTTTTAAAAGGACCATTGATTGATCAAGGTTCAACCATCACATTTCTTTCAAATTTATGAGATTTTTAGGTTTGATATATTTATTAACTACGTAATAGTAAGAACTTTTAATATACAGATTTTTGATTATTTGCATAAGTATGTATTTTATAGTTAAGTGAGCTGAGTTTCACATAGTGAATCCTTGAAGGCATATAAGGTTTCATTTATAAGATGTGGAGGATTTAGTTTATTACAAGTGTTTAGCTTTCGGTCAAACTAAACTGATGTTAAAGGTTAATGTACAATCAGAGACTATTCTTAAAAAAATGATCAAATTGTGACTCAGTTGGTTATGAGCATCGATACATATACAAAGATCTGAGCAATTACATAAGGTATAATAAGAAACATACAATAAATCATTGAATTGAAGTATTAATTTCTTGACTTTTCTGGATATATGACAAATGAAAATATGAAACGTTTGTAAACTAAAACAAATTGTGGCGGTGTTGTCACTGATGAACAACCCCCAACGAAGAAGGCACAAAATTAGTTTTACTTTTTATATTTTGTTTTTCATTATTTTTAAGTGTTTAGTATGCCTTTAGCTTTTTAATGAAAATATGTATTATTTTCTTTTCAAAAAACTGTAAGGAATATTTTATGTGCATCCACTTTAAGAACCAAATTATCCATAAGTAAACAATGAGAAACATCCATATAATTTTTTCTAGCAGTGGCGGATCTAGGCTTTGGTTTGAGGGCAACCACCCTTTTAAAAAAATTAGTGTTATATGTATGTATAAATCCAGAGCACTCCCTCTAAAATTATTTAATCGCCTCAATTTTGTCTCCTATGAAAAAATTTTCTGAATCCGCCGCTAGTTATAGGTAGAAACCACAATACGCAACAAGTGTAAATTACACAACAATAACTCTAAGTTGCATCTTTACTAATTAAAAATCACTTTAAATTCTCTTTTGTATTATACTTACTTTTGAAATATTTGATTAAACGTTCTACAAAATCGAGGTCAAACAAGTAAAATCGAGATGTTTGCGATGAAGATGGCCATATCATTATACAAACATTATGAATGAAAATGAAAATTTGAGAAATGAAAAAATAATCCCCAGAAAAAAAAAAAGATAATATAAGATAAGAGTGAGAGAGCGAGAGTAAAAGGGTATAGAAAACTATTTTGATTAAAACTTTCAAGCATAAATTATTAATATCTTAACTATAATAATATGAAAATATTTCTTGATTAAGCACTCGATCATTAAATATATATAGAAATACGTAACATATTCAAATATACGTACTCGAATGTCTCATGAAATATGAGTCTTGCAACCCCAAACTTATTGTATTATTTGCTAAGTCAAAGATTCTTTAATTCGTAAAGTAGAAACTATACTTTTATTCCTCTTATTTAGTTTAATTAATCAATAAACATAATTCGATACGACAAATTAGTTGACATATTTCTAATAATTTGGAGCATGAAAAAGGCCTCTTAATCACTTGTTTAAAATGATGAAACGAACCTAAAGCGAATATTGCAATTCAGATAACCCACCCCAGAACTTATCATATGTGATGATTCATATAGTTTTTGGTTTTTTTAATTAATTATATACACACAGAGAAGGGGTGGAGAGGGTCAATATCGAAAAGGGGTTTTCTTAAACATGCAAAGGAAATATTTTAGCTATTGCTTTCAATTAACTGAATTGTAAAAATTGATTTGCGGAAAAATTGTAACTAAAGAACACTAAATTAATGTATGCAAGTGCATAACCAAATATAAAGATAAGAAGTTACACATTTTTAACTTTGATTTCAATCTAAGAGAAAATATTTCGTACTAAATTTTAAAAATCTTAAATATCATTACAAACCTCGGTTTTTATTTTAATTATACCGCATCTATTTGTGTAGAGTCTAAGATCATTAGAACTAATTGATAAAAAAACCTAAGTTAGTACTGATTCTTGTCACTAGGGATATACGGTATAGTAGTACAAATTGTTGATTGAAAGAGTTTGAAATCTAACTGCTAAACAATCTATTGATATACCAATCACCGATGGGAATGTTCTATATAATAAGTATAAAGGACTGCTTGTCACTTGTGGAAGTTGTCAATATATAAATGTGCATTAGTACTACTCATCTGGGCTAGCTTGTAGTGAAGAAGAATTAACTTGCTATTCATGGCAAGTTACATAGAATGTTACTATTGAACATCATTTTGCAACTCATGAAGACTAATATTTGTTAAAAGTCAAGCACTTATATATAGCCGATGAGTATTTGTCTAGCGTTAGAAG
Source organism: Flaveria linearis (assembly GCA_024085815.1). Taxonomy (NCBI): domain Eukaryota; kingdom Viridiplantae; phylum Streptophyta; class Magnoliopsida; order Asterales; family Asteraceae; genus Flaveria; species Flaveria linearis. The sequence continues at coordinate 53,875,831 of CM044011.1, read as the reverse complement.
GAAGTTGCAACCATTAGAGACGCACGAGCTCAATTAAAGAAAATTCAACCCAAATACAGGAAGAAGATTATATTTACTCATTTATATTTCATTGTAATCTTTGTAATTATCTCTTATATTATTTGGAGAATCTAAGATAGTTTTTAGCTTGAAAACATTCAATATAAGATAAACACTAGTTTACATCATTAGTTTGCTTAATTGATATTTATTGCATTCTTGAGTTCGTACAATTGATGTGTGTATGTATGTATGCATGCATGTAATATGTATGTGACAGTGCTTTCAAGTTCGGATGTATAAGTTGATGTTGTAGTGTCTTTTTCGAGACGCATGCATATAACGGTGCATCTAACTCAATAACACAAGAATCAAACTTTTAAACGGTTAAACTGTTGTAAGATATAAAGAGTTTAATGCAGATGTTTACAACAATAGGTCAAACTTTTTATGTTTAAATCACATATTAAAAACTCTTTCATGAGTTCATATAGCTTGGTTTTTGCTAAACAAATGAGCTGTACATACTAAGTTAAAACTAGTTGAATACTATATAGCCTTTTGTGTTAGTTTACTTAAAGAGAAAACACAAATATGAAAATACAAAAAGTTACTATTCATTCTAAATTTAATTAATACAACATAGGAAGTCTTCGGCTTTATAATGTCTACATCTTTTTTTTTCATTCCACTATCATACAACCTAATAACAGCCACGTACATGTCCACAACATTTAATACTGATTACAAAATACAAGAATTATTTGAGGGACCATCCAAATCCATGAAGTGCTACATCATGTGGTAATGATGCTTCATTCTTAAAAAAAAAAAAGTTGATTTGTAAAGTTATTGTTTACTTGACGTGTTAATGTTGATTTATTTTAATTATATAATTGGTTAAAATATGTTATTCTTATAAATTTGCTAAAATAGAATGAGTTCATTCGACCAAAACATCTGCTATCATCGTCCGTCGCTACCAGCCTATGACCATCGCCTACAAAACACCATCGCCATTGTTGTCCCACATAAAAAACTATAACAAATAAACCCACTCTTGAATCAAATATGCTTCAAAGCAGATCATTTTCACTCGTGTCTGGTTTGAACTATTACAAATCGACTCGATCAATGCACCTGTTTTACCAGCCACTCAACCATACAAGTACTGTCAAGTTCATTATGAAATATGTTAATGAATCTTTTCATTGAGTATTACTTTGGCTTGTTTGGTAGACATATTCTGCTTAATCAGTTGTCTAATCACTTAATTAATTCAAGGGGTTTATCTGAGCTATTAATGGATTTTGCAGTCAACCCATATATATACTATAATGACATGCTATTTTTGCTTCATTTTGACTACAATATTAATCTTTAATTCGCCAATGACTTTAAAGTCGAATATGTTTTCATATGTTCTAATCATGATCATTTTCATACGAAAGGACTGATGGCTATTTAATCTATAAGTTTGTGTTAAGAGGCCTTTTTCATGCAGAATATTATATTATAAGATGTCAACTAATTTGTTAAATGCGATTATGCTTATAGATTAATATATAAATAATAAAAGAAAGTATACTTTCCATTCTAGAAATTAAAGGATATTCCGATTACTAAACAAAAGAATTACACGTTTAAAGTTGTGTGTCAAATTTATAAGAGAATTTGAGTACATATAATCCAAATTTTGTTTGAGTGCTTTTCTAAGGTTGCCACTATAAATGAAGGTTGTCAAATTCTATACGTGGATGGATAGGAGAGGAAGACGGACGCGTATTAATGAAATAGTAATTAATCTTAACTTAAATTCTAAATATTTTTATTGATATGAGCATATAATGAATCATCAAATTTTCATGTCATTATAAGTTGTCACAGTTGATCTAACTTTCATGTTTCGTTTCTTTGTTTGTCATTTAGACGACAATTGATTAATCAAAATCCCTACTGTAGCAATAGTAACTAAATAAAAAATTCGTCTATTATAGGAATTGAATGAATAATAATAAATTAAATAGTTGATGATTAATATTTAATAAATATAAAATCATTTTTAGATAAGATATTATTGGAATATATATTCGTGTATCTTTTAAAATTATATATGTAGATATATGTGAGTGTGTGTGTGTTATAAACTTATTTTCTGATATTATTTACCGTAAAAAATACGCATTGTCATATATGATTGATTATATCAATAATACTTGATTCTATATAATTATCTAGTATTGTTAGAATAACTGACTTCAACAATTTTAAAAGATATTTTTATGAATAATTTCATCACCTCTTAATATTACAATTAAGTATATGTTTTTAGTTGCACTAACAAAAATTATTATATAATTGTGAATGTTCAGTAAAAAATATAAATATGAACTTGACTGATAAGGATATATATGTACTTTTAGTTTAAGTGTGTAACTTGTAAGAAATCACATATTAAATTTTATTAGATTAAGAATGTGCATTCGCGTATTATTGTAGGAGATTTATGCATATGTTTAGCAATGGTTAACAGTTATAAAATTTAGTTTATTTAGTCGCTTTTATTTTCAAACATCTAGTAAGAGTATTCACATCTCATTACTTATCTTTCTATAGATAATTACACTAAAAATCACTAATTCTTCTCTCTACTTTCAAATAATAATATATTTTTATACCTTTTTCATTACTTTTTCTCTCTCCTTCACTCACAACCATTTTCAAAAATATTAAAAAATTTATAAGGATTGAACAGTGAATCCTTAAATTTACAGATAAACAGTAACATTTTCTCTCTGCTCCACTCACAACCACTCAAAACTATCCCATATAATTTAAGGACTCACACTCACATAATTATAAGACATGGGTTATGAATGCTCTAAGAGATTTTGTCTAGTCAAAGATTTAGACCGACCAGTTATATTTTATTAAAAATATAAATAAATTAACTCTTAAAATACAACTATTCTTTTATAAAACCATTACATTCAAATGGTTGGTAATTATATTTTAAACAATATTTAAACACCTAATATTTTTTAAAATCATTTTAAAAAATATTTTAAATTATTAAATCAAAAATAACTGAATGAATGAATAATTAAAACCAATGAAAAATAAATATTTAAAGTATGTTCTAGATTATTTTAGTAAAAAAATTTAAATTGATTGTTTTTATAAGTTTTTTAATCAATAAGAGATGGCCCTGGAAAAGCATATATTTTGAGGTGCTAAAAACAGTCACATGTTTTATTAATCTTTTTATTATATACTATAAATTGATAACAATACTTATATTGTAGATACTAATTATTTAGTTTACGTAACTAAAACTAGTATATTTTATAGAAGAGAGACGATAAGCATAAATTTAGACTTCATCAAAAGTGACAACATGTTCACTATAGTTATACATTTATTAGTTAGTAGTCTTTAAAATTTTTCATTGATATCATATTTGATCCCGAAAAAACTCTTAAAAATCATATATATATATATATATTATAATATATTATATATATATATATTATATATATATATCTATATAACTTTAAATATATTATATACTCTTAAACTTCAAATTATCATATATATTCTTACAAACTTTATAAATATCATATATCCCAAATTAAATTAAAAATATTATATATAACTTTATAAAACTTTTCAAATATCATATATATACCCTTACGAAAATTTCAAAGGTGGTATATGTAAAACAAAATATAAAATATCATATATACTCTTCTTTATAGATAAAATATGATACTTTATCATATTTAATTTATTTTATTAGAAAATTTTAGAATGTATCCATATTAAAACTTGCAGAACCGGGTGAAGGGTTATGCTGTGACATCCATCACCGAAAGGTCTGTTATTTAACGTGACTTCCGTTAGCATTTCTTTTGAACATTCATTCCTTATCTTTATAATTATCCGTGTGATTATTATTCTTCCCTTATGATCATTTACATGTGTCCTCATCGAGGGTGTTGTTATCCTTAAAACTTTTACAATCGTATTATCGTTAGGATTAAATCTATCATTATTATTTTATTATTGTCGTTAATAAAAACCATTTTTAAGTTGCTAATACCATCATTTACATCTTTATCATTAATATAACTAACCGATTTAAGAGCGTTTTTAACTAAAACAAACTTGGGAATTCGGGGATTTAAGTGCAGGACTAATGTGTCATTTTCCAAACTTGGACTGGGTATAAATTGTCACACCCTCAAATTCCGGGTCTGGAATTTATCACGGAGGGGTGAACAAACAGGATCGAACACAGTAGTTACACGTGAGATGCAAGTATCTATATGATGGATTTTAGATATCATTACAATAATGTTCAGAGCAATATTATGCGTAGCGGAAATAAATATAGATTGTTTCATGACAACATTTCTTAATCATATTTCAGATAATAATCAATAGGTATCTTGAGCCTTATATGATCCTACGTGCATATTCATAAGCTCCTAGTAGATACCTGAGAATACATGTAAAATCAAGTGTCAACACAAGGTTGGTGAGTTCATAGGTAGTAAAACATAATGATAAATCATCAATTATCCTCAATTAGGATTTTCTGTAAAAGTGTGAGTTTAATTTACTTACCGGTATATGAATAGCCTGTCAGAACCCTTTTTATTAAGGTGAACCCCTATCCCACATACCCACTATGTACAGCCCAACAAGTCCTTCACATAGGATTTGTCCATGTACCATAGTTTAATATCCTTTTCATGTGTATATTATATTATCATAATAATTTCAAATCAGAGGGAGCAAATCCTCCTTTACATTTATCCTCATATGGGTTGTAAATGGAACTATAATGGCAAACTTAATATAGTGCACATCTGCCTTCTCACACCAGAATAAGTCATCCCGAATGACAATAAGATCTTTATGCATCTGGTAAGGACCACATGTCCAAACCTTTGTGGGGGTAAGTCACTCCCCGATAGTACTATCCAAAAGATCCTGCTAGTTTATAGTCCAGTTTACAGAGAAGGATTTTCATAATAACCATATGTAATCATAAATTGATCAAATTATTATTTAACATAATACATAAAAATAATTTATAATTTCAATTACCACATGTATTCCAGCCCCAAAATATTTAAATGATTAAAAAGGGGAACAGTTAAGTATGAACTCACCTCAGTTCTTGTGTGGTGTTGACAAGCTATAAATTCCTGCTAAGGAATTATATTTCACGTAAGCAAACACATACAAATCCAAACCTAAATAAGTTAGATCTTGAACCTGGTGTTCAATTGATCTAGGGTTTGGTTTTTTAGGATTTGTTATAAACATATAATTAAATCATTTAATTATTTTTGTCAATTCTTTAAATACTAAAGATTTATATTTTATAAAATTTAATTAATTTAATAATGATTTTAACATATCATTATATTCTAAATAAATTGTAGATATTATTAAACATGTAAGTTTATATTTAATTTCGTAAGATTTTATAATTGAATTTATAAAATCTAATTTGTGTTTATCATGTTTAAAACACAAATAGGATACTTTAATATTTCATAATTTAATTTATAAAATCTAGTAGTAAGATTTTTAAATAGATACAAATTATCTAGACATTATATTTATATGATGATGTTATTATAATTTAACATATAATAATAGATAATAACATATTGTTAAATTATAACATATTTACATGGTAAAACATGATATAAATTATCTAATTATTATTTAGAATCTATTTGTATAAAAATAATTATTCATATCCTTCGAATATAATATTTTGTAAAAATTATTAAGGAGTTTTAAATAAATAATTTATAGAAATTACTTAGATGCTTTTAAAATAAAGGAAAGTTTTTAAAACTTATTTTTATAATTTTTGGGAATTTTTTGTATATTTTTAAAAGTTGAAAAGGCTTCAAAAAATTAAGTGAGGTTGCCCGGGTCGAACCCGGGACCTCAAGGATGTGAAAGGGACGCTGAACCGTGAACCAAAGGCTTATAGCCGCATTAGTTCTCGGTTCCAAATCGTTTTAAACACAACCCGATTGAATAACCCCAAATCCAAGAACCCTAATTCCGAAATCGATCAAATCGAGGCCCAAATCGATTTCTATTGTATCTGAATTCATGGGGCTATTGTTCCCCATGATGAAACGATTCCATAGACATGTTTAACTACCTGTATGCTCTCGAATTGATGCTATACACCACGAAGAACAAGTCGCGGTTAGGTCAGAATCGATTCGATGCCTAAATGTTGTTGTTAATCAAATCAACTTTGCAGTTAGCTTCGATTGGACTCCAAGATGAATAGCCCTGTGTTTAATTCGAGTTAGAGAGGTCAGAGGGTGGTGTTCGACCCACTTGCAGGTTCGCGGAGGGGATTGTGATCGAATGTGATATTTTTGATAATTTCAGATGAAATTAAAGTTGATGATAGGTTTTAAATGTTTAAAAGATGTTAGTGCACCATCCATTTCGATTATTATTATTGTTCAGTGCACAATTTCGGTGGGTGTCGGCCGAACTTTCGGTCGAAGTGGGATCTCCATTATACCGACTCAATTATTCAAATTCCAGTGGCCACGAGTTCGAGATATTCACGCAAAAGTGTCGGTAGCATTTGATTGAATTGAAACCGGCAAAATTTGGCGTTTGGGAGTCGCCGGAGGCCGCCGGAGAGGTGGCCGAAGGGGTGATCGGGCGGCGGGTTGGGTTTTAAACAAAATTACACAATTGGTCCCTGGGGTTTAATATGTTATCATTTTATGTGTAAAGTTCTTAAACAGTTTCAAATTGGCAAAACCGCCCCCTGGACTTATTAAATCCGAGTTAATAAATTTTTATAAATTATTAATTATTAATAACAATATTATTATTATCATTATTATTGTTATTATTATTTTTATTATTGTTATTTATATTTTTATTTTTAATAATATTATTAATAAATAATAATAAAAATATAAAATAAATTTGTATAAACACAAATACTAGATTTGTATATATATAATCATGAAATTTTTCCGAGTTGTCACATCATCCCCCTGTTACAGGAATTTTCGTCCCAAAAATTAAGATGTACTGGCAACATTCTTGAACAGGTTAGGATACTTGCGCATCATTTCATCCTCTCGTTCCCAAGTGAACTCAGACCACGCCATTCCCAAATAAATATAGATTGTTTCATGATAACATGTCTTAATCATATTTCAGATAATAATCAATAGGTATCTTGAGCCCTTATATGATCCTACGTGCATATCCATAAGCTCCTAGTAGATACCTGAGAATACATGTAAATCAAGTGTCAACACAAGGTTGGTGAGTTCATAGGTAAGTAAAACATAATGATAAATCATCAATTATCCTCAATTAGGATTTTCTGTAAAAGTGTGAGTTTAATTTACTCACCGGTATATGAATAGCCTGTCGGAACCCTTTTTATTAAGGTGAACCCGCTATCCCACATACCCACTATGTACAAGCCCAACAAGTCCTTCACATAGGATTTGTCCATGTACCATAGTTTAATATCCTTTCATGTGTATATTATATTATCATAATAATTTCAAATCAGAGGGAGCAAATCCTCCTTTACATTTATCCTCATATGTGTTGTAAATGGAACTATAATGGCAAACTTAATATAGTGCACATCTGCCTTCTCACACCAGAACAAGTCATCCCGAATGACAATAAGATCTTTATGCATCTTGGTAAGGACCACATGTCCAAACCTTTGTGGGGGTAAGTCACTCCCCGATAGTACTATCCAAAAGATCCCTGCTAGTTTATAGTCCAGTTTACAGAGAAGGATTTTCATAATAACCATATGTAATCATAAATGTGATCAAATTATTATTTAACATAATACACAAAAATAATTTGTAATTTCAATTACCACATGTATTCCAGCCCCAAAATATTTAATGATTAAAAAGGGGTCTGGAATTTATCACAGAGGGGTGAACAAACAGGATCGAACACAGTAGTTACACGTGAGATGCAAGTATCTATATGATGGATTTTAGATAATCATTACAATAATGTTCAGAGCAATATTATGCGTAGCGGAAATAAATATAGATTGTTTCATGACAACATGTCTTAATCATATTTCAGATAATAATCAATAGGTATCTTGAGCCCTTATATGATCCTACGTGCATATCCATAAGCTCCTAGTAATACCTGAGAATACATGTAAAATCAAGTGTCAACACAAGGTTGGTGAGTTCATAGGTAAGTAAAACATAATGATAAATCATCAATTATCCTCATTAGGATTTTCTGTAAAAGTGTGAGTTTAATTTACTCACCGGTATATGAATAGCCTGTCGGAACCCTTTTTATTAAGGTGAACCCGCTATCCCACATACCCACTATGTACAAGCCCAACAAGTCCTTCACATAGGATTTGTCCATGTACCATAGTTCAATATCCTTTTCATGTGTATATTATATTACATAATAACTTCAAATCAGAGGGAGCAATCCTCCTTTACATTTATCCTCATATGGGTTGTAAATGAAACTATAATGGCAAACTTAATATAGTGCACATCTGCCTTCTCACCCAGAATAAGTCATCCCGAATGACAATAAGATCTTTATGCATCTTGGTAAGGACCACATGTCCAAACCTTTGTGGGGTAAGTCACTCCCCGATAGTACTATCCAAAAGATCCCTGCTAGTTTATAGTCCAGTTTACAGAGAAGGATTTTCATAAAACCATATAATCATAAATGTGATCAAATTATTATTTAACATAATACACAAAAATAATTTGTAATTTCAATTACCACATGTATTCCAGCCCCAAAATATTTAAATGATTAAAAAGGGGGAACAGTTAAGTATGAACTCACCTCAGTTCTTGTGTGGTGTTGACAAGCTAGTAAATTCCTGCTAAGGAATTATATTTCACGTAAGCAAACAGATACAAATCCAAAACCTAAATATGTTAGATCTTGAACCTGGTGTTCAATTGATCTAGGGTTTGGTATTCTAGGATTTGTTATAAACATATAATTAAATCATTTAATTATTTTGTCAATTCTTTAAATACTAAATATTTATATTTTATAAAATTTAATTAATTTAATAATGATTTTAACATATCATTATATTCTAAATAAATTGTAGATATTATTAAACATGTAAGTTTATATTTAATTTCGTAAGATTTTATAATTTAATTTATAAAATCTAATTTGTGTTTATCATGTTTAAAACGCAAATAGGATACTTTAATATTTCATAATTTAATTTATAAATCTAGTAGTAAGATTTTTAAATAAATACAAATTATCTAGACATTATATTTATATGATGATGTTATTATATTTAACATATAAATAATAGATAATAACATATTGTTAAATTATAACATATTTACATGGTAAAACATGATATAATTATCTAATTTTTATTTACAATCTATTTGTATAAAATAACTATTCATATCCTTCGAATATAATATTTTGTAAAAATTATTAAGGAGTTTTTAAATAAATAAATTTATAGAAATTACTTAGATGCTTTTAAAATAAAGGAAAGTTTTTAAAACTTATTTTATAATTTTTGGGAATTTTTGTATATTTTTAAAAGTTGAAAAAGGCTTCAAAAAAATTAAGTGAGGTTGCCCGGGGTCGAACCCGGGACCTCAAGGATGTGAAAGGGACGCTGAACCGGTGAACCAAAGGCTTATAGCCGCATTAGTTCTCGGTTCCAAATCCTTTTAAACACAACCCGATTGAATAACCCCAAATCCAAGAACCCTAATTCTGAAATCGATCAAATCGAGACCCAAATCGATTTCTATTGTATCTGAATTCATGGGGCTATTGTTCCCCATGATGAAACGATTCCATAGACATGTTTAATTACCTGTATGCTCTCGAATTGATGCTATACACCACGAAGAACAAGTCGCGGTTAGGTCAGAATCGATTCGATGCCTAAATGTTGTTGTTAATCAAATCACTTTGCAGTTAGCTTCGATTGGACTCCAAGATGAATAGCCCTCTGTTTAATTCGAGTTAGAGAGGTCAGAGGGTGGTGTTCGACCCACTTGCAGGTTCGCGGAGGGGATTGTGATCGAATGTGATATTTTTGATAATTTCAGTTGAAAATGAAGTTGATGATAGGTTTTAAATGTTTAAAAGATTGTTAGTGCACCATCCATTTCGATTATTATTATTGTTCAGTGCACAATTTCGGTGGGTGTCGGCCGAACTTTCGGTCGAAGTGGGATCTCCATTATACCGACTCAATTATTCAAATTCCAGTGGCCACGAGTTCGAGATATTCACGCAAAAGTGTCGGTAGCATTTGATTTAATTGAAACCGGCTAAATTTGGCGTTTGGGAGTCGCCGGAGGCCGCCAGAGAGGTGACCGGAGGGGTGATCGGGCGGCGGGTTGGGTTTTAAACAAAATTACACAATTGGTCCCTGGGGTTTAATATGTTATCATTTTATGTGTAAAGTTCTTAAACAAGTTTCAAAATTGGCAAAACGGCCCCCTGGACTTATTAAATCCGAAGTTAATAAATTTTTATAAATTATTAATTATTAATAACAATATTATTATTATCATTATTATTGTTATTATTATTTTTATTATTGTTATTTATATTTTTATTTTTAATAATATTATTATTAAATAATAATAAAATATGAAAACAAATTTGTATAAACACACAAATACTAGATTTGTATATATATAATCATGAAATTTTTCCGAGTTGTCACATAAATACCCCTTATCAGCCCTAACCCTAAGACTTCTTCTTCTTCTTCCTTCATTCGCCCCCTTTCTCCCCTTGCACAACCGACCTTTTTCTTCGTGTTTACTCTAGCAAGACCTCGGCATCAGTCGAATCTACCTCATTTTAGCAGGTAGACGACCTTGGTCATCCTTTTTCTTTGTTGTTTCCGCTGTTTTTTGAATGGTTTCGGGTGCTCGGGGCCAACCCTATCACATGGGGTCGAGAGGTCGCGTGTGTGTCTTTCTTCTTCTGCGTCCTTCTTGTTTGTGTGTGCGAATATGTTTCTAGAAGTGTTTGTGGTGTGAATCGAGTGCACGCAGTAGCCGAAGGCTGCTCTGCACCTTCTGCAGTGGTGATTTCGGCACAGACGACTGAGTCTGTCGTGCGACTGAGTCGTACGACTGGGTGTGTTGTGCGACTGAGTCATGCGACTGAGTGTGTCGTGCGACTGAGTCACGTGATTGTGTGTGACGTGCGATTGAGTCAATGCGGATGAGTGTATGCATGCGATTGAGTCTATGCAGATGAATGTGTGCGATTGTGCGTGTATCGCACGACTGAATGCTGAGTCGCACGAATGGGGGTTCTGTCACATCCCGGCGGAAGCGTGAAATGCGGTTTGGGTGTGACTTGCTTTATCAGATACATTAACTATAGAGGAACAAATATTAAATACATATGCTTAGAACACGAAAGTACGACATGCATTTATTCATAATATTCGTGATTACATCTTATACATAAATTCCAAAATTAGATATAATCTTTTTATTACATCATTAAACTACTGCATGTATTCAGATACGGTGGAAGTGTGCATCAACATACACACTACCATCAACAATGTTGACAGTTAACGTGACACAAACCCTTCCTACCACTTCTCCCCAACCATTGTGCACTTCAAAGCTAAGGTCAAAAGTGCTACTCATTGTTTCCTGAAAAAGTACACTAAACCAGTCAACAAAAATGTTGGTGAGAACATAGGTTTAATCCAGACAAATATTTTGTTGATGTATTAATTACACCAAACTTGCTCACAACATAATCATACTGTCATGAAATAATTCATAAAATCAGATAATATTACATCCTAACCCCCATTTGTTAGATGCAGGAAAATAATAGCAACCTCATCCGTTGGTACAAATATTCTCCTAAGTAGCGCTATTAACATTATCGGACGGTTCCTCATTCGAACTAATGGTTGTATCACAAATGACAGTAAGCAACAAAAATATTTTTAAAAATAATACATCAACCCAAACAGTATACTTTTTCCCCTAAAACGTTGTTGAATACCAATGATTGAAAAATGGGGCTATGAACTCACCATGTCTTCTCACTTGAACCTAACAAAACAGTTCACAGTGTCAGACAATATTTTCTTTAGAATTTTTAGAACCTCAGATGTAAGTATCTTTTGAATTTCTACCAATAATGTTACCACAAAAACTTTCCACAATTTATTTATACGTAATTAGTCCAAATTCCTTATAAATTATCAGAAATACCTACAGCTGTCCAAAAATCATCAAAATTTATACAACCTTATCCCAAAAATCAGTAATATCACATAATTTTTATAGCATCCAATTCCAACAGATTATTTTCTATAAACTTTATAATATTCCCATAATTGGTTAAAAATATGTTCTTTCCTTCATAAATTCCCAAACTCTTACACAAGACTTATTATACAAAACCAAACATCATATACCTATTTCAACGTCCAAATCATAACATACCAGTTTTTGTAATTTTTACAATAATTGAAATATTTAGTAAAAATACTTATATTACTTTAAAAAATATAAAAATTACATATTCTATAGTCCTCTTACTTAATATTGCATCTATGATTTTATCAGAATTTATTACTTAAGTTAATTATTTATTATGATTTATTTACTACATAAAATATAAAAATTCATATCTTAATTATGATAGTGAATAAAATTCTGAAATAATTCTAGGGGCTTTTATACCTCAAAAGAATCATTCTGTAAATTTATCAGAATTTTCCCAAATTATTTCTAATTCTGCAGTTTCTTCTATTTCTCATTTATAAAATAATTTATATAAATTATTTACTTATCAAAACTTTGTTAAAGTTTCCAGATCAATATTTCAGTATATAAGTGAGAATTTTTCAATGTTTATTCCCACAATTGCAGTTATTTAATATTTTCTAAATTTTCTTAATAATTACAAGATTTAATCCTTGCAAATTCCAATATATCTTTTTATCATAAGTTTCTGAGTTTTTATAACTCATTGCTTATGATTCATGAATTAAAACTTTTAAAATTTGTTTTGGTGTTTGAACACCAACTAATATGTATATATAGATAGATTTTGTTACATATATGCAACAAGAATCATTGTTATCACCTTGTGATGATGACTTTGATTGTATCCTAGCTTTTTGAATCTGAGAGCAAGGTTGCAGTGGTCGTGGATGGTGCTGGTAGGTACTGGTGGTGCGTGTTGTTTTGTTTGTTGTGGTTGCCGGTTTTTGTTGTTGTTGTTTGTTGATGTTGTTGGTTATTATTTATGTTGTAACCGAGAGTGGAAAGGCAGTGGATGGTGGTGATGTTGGTGAAGCAAACCGAGGGTGGGAGGGACAGAAGGTTGGCTGGAGATGGTGGTCGAGTAAAGGTGATGGTGATCGGATGTTAGTGATGTTACGGAATCCGAGGAGACAAAGTGATGTTTGAAAGTTGTGGTTTAGTTGATGTTGTTTGTGTTTCAAAGGCTGCTTATATCCTTGGTCCACCGCCCCTTGGAACATGTTCCCGTAGCTAGCTTTGATGAATCATTAAAGAGTCTAGGCTTTAGCCTAGATGAGTCAACACTCATAGGGTTGCTTACTCAACCCCTTAGATAAGGTGGCAACTAAGGAGAAGGGTATGGTGTGAATGCTTTGATGTAGGATGATGTGGTGGCGGTTTGTGGCAAGAAACCAAGGCATAGGTGTGAAAGCAAGAGAAATGGGTGGTGGTTTTGGAAAGGAAGTCAAGGTGGCCTCGGTTTAGTGATGTGAATGCATGAATCAATGTTTGACTTAGAGAGTTTAGTAGATCCCCTACTCCATGAACCGAGTACATGGATGGCGGTTTAATAATGCGAAGGTGGTTTCGGATGGAGGTGGTTTCGGGTGTTAGCATAAGGTGGTGGTTTAGAAGGTGGTGTTATTACCGAGGGGTGTAGAGAGGGGTGGTTTAGATTGTTTTTTGTTAGTTTAAGGTTTTAGTTTTTAGGTTTTTGGTTAGTGTTTGATTTGATTTAGTTTAGTTGAATCTTGATATGTTCATATATACATATGATATGTACCCGCAAGTATATATATATATATAAGTGAGCTATGTATATATATATATATGAATATATTTATAGATACATTACATTATGACCTTTATAAACATATATCATATACGTAAACATACATATATACTAAACGTACATGGGCATTCAAATTTTTCATGTATTAAGTGGTATACAAACATGCATACGTAAAAATTTGTATATATATACACGTAGGTATGAGTTTCGAGTATATATACATACATGCACACGTAAATATATATGCATTCATGCAAACATGCATACATATATTCATAAATATATAGATCCCATAATATAAATCATGATTGTAACGTAAAAATTTTTCGACGTAATATAATAATAAAATATTTTTTAGGGTTGTCACAGTCTCCCCCCGTTAAAAGAATTTCATCCCGAAATTCAGTAGAGTATGGTTTTGAAAACTAAGATAAGTTATTACCTCTGAACAGGTGAGGGTACATCTTCTTGATTTCATCTTCCCTTTCCCAGGTGTATTCTGGTCCTCTTTTTGCATTCCATTTAATTTTCACCATGGGAATTTTACTTCTTCTTAACTTCTTTATTTCCTTTCCCATAATGGCTATTGGTTCTTCCACAAATGCAATTTCTTATCTACCTGTATTTCTTGAATTGGTATTTCTAGGTTTCATTGGTTAAGCATTTCTTGAGGTTGGACACATGAAAAGTATCGTGTACTTCACGTAATTCCTGTGGTAGTTCCAACTTATATGCTACAGGACCAATTCTATCAATGATCTTAAATGGACCAATATACCTAGGATTCAGTTTACTAGATTTTCCAAATCGAAAGATACCTTTAGAGGGTGATATTTTTAAATAGACTCTGTCTCCAACTTGAAATTCCAATGGTTCCTCCGTTTGTCTGCATAGCTTTTCTGTCGATCACGAGCTGCTTTCAACCTGTTTTTAATCTCAGTGATCTTTTCTGTGGTTTCTTGGATTAGTTCAGGACCTGTGAGTTGTCTATCTCCTATTTCATTCGAGCATAGTGGTGACCTACATTTTCTTCCATATAAAGCTTCAAATGGAGCTATTCCAATACTAGAGTGATAACTATTATTGTATGAAAATTCTATTAAAGGTAACTGACTATCCCAATTTCCACCAAAGTCTATGGCACAAGCCTTTAACATATCTTCCAGAGTTTGTATAGTTCTTTCACTCTGTCCATCAGTCTGTGGATGATATGTTGTACTTAAGTTTACTTGGGTCCTTAAAGCTTTTTGCAAACCTAGAAGTAAATCTACTATCTATATCTGATATTATGGATACAGGTATTCCATGTCTGGACACAATTTCTTTAATGTAGATTCTTGCTAATCTCTCAATCTTATAATCTTCGCGAATAGGTAAAAAATGAGCTGACTTAGTTAATCTATCTATTATAACCCAAATTGTGTCGTATCCATTTCTCGTCCTGGGTAACTTAGTTATGAAATCCATTGTAATTTGATCCCACTTCCATTCGGGAATTTCTGGATGCTGTAGATATCCTGAAGGTTTCTAATACTCAGCTTTTATTTTTGAGCAGACATCACACTGTTCCACAAATTCTCCAACTGATCTTTTCATGCTTGGCCACCAGTATTGGCTTTTTAAATCTTTGTACATTTATTGTTTCCTGGGTATACAGAATATCTTGACTTATGAGCTTCTTGCAGAATAGTTGTTCTAATCATGTTGTTGTCGGGTATCCAGATTCTTTCTTTGAATTTCAGTATTCCATCTGCTTCTTCTTTCAAATCTTTAATTTGCCCTTTTAGTTTCAGCAGATCTTGTTGTTGAGCTTCCCGGATTTGTCTTAACAGATCTGATCGTAGTTCCATTTTCATTGCTCGTACCCGTAGAGGTTTTGTTCTTTCTTTTCTACTTAAAGCATCAGCAACTACATTTGCCTTACCTGGGTGGTACTTAATTTCACAGTCATAATCACTTAGTAACTCTACCCATCTTCTTTGCCTCATATTTAACATCTTCTGATCAAAGATGTGTTGTAAACTTTTGTGGTCCGTATATATTATACACTTAGTTCCATAGAAGTAATGTCTCCAAATCTTTAGTGCAAATATTATAGCTCCTAATTCTAAGTCATGGGTGGTATAATTCTTTTCACTACCTCTAAGCTGTCTGGATGCATATGCAATCACTTTATCTTTTTGCATCAAAACACATCCAAACCTTGACAAGATGCATCACAATTGTAACATCCGGTTTCTAAATCCGGACTTGTAAATTATATTACAGTTATAATTAATTAAATTAAGTTAAGGTGTTTTGAGTGTTTAAGTGTTCAGTCGCATAAGTTATGTGCGAATGAACTTCAGTTGCACCCCTTATGTGCGATTGAGGCTCAGTCGTACGAATAGTAGGAGCATGAGCTTCAGTCGCACGATTCAGTCGTGCGAATGGTTCAATCGTGCGACTGAAGGTGAGGCGGTTAAGTTGAGTGTATGGATAAATGGGGCGGTGCAGGGGGTTTAAGGGCAGATCTCTATCTGCACCTATTCTATTCCCTTGTCCCCTTCACACCCAAAACCCTGCTCTCACGAAATTGATTAGGCGAAACTCTGTTTTGGTAAGTTTTGAACATCACGGATTAATCCGGAGATGTTATAAGCTGTGTGTATGATTGAATTTGATCCAATAACCTGTTTAAATCAGTAAATTGGTCTGGTTCATTTCTGAATTTAAAACCCAGGAATCAAATCCAAGTTTTTGTGAAGTTTTGATGAAATAATGGTTTGAAACCATTGTAAACGATGTGTATAGGATCTGTTTTGAATATGGTATGATTTGGATGGTTAAAACTCAAATTTTGAGTAAGTTTGGATCAAAAACGTCATGAACACAGCTGCTGATTCGTTTCAGGCGAATGGGCTCAATCGCATGGCTCAATCGCACGAATGAGAGTTTAATCGGGCGACTGAGTGCGAATGGAGGTTCAGTCGTGCGATTGGAACCCAGTCGCCTGGTTGGAAGACCGAATGAAGACGAGCGAACACTGGATACGAATGAGAACTCAATCGTGCGAATGAATGGCTAGTCGTACGACTGAAGGTTCTGTCGTATGGATCATTCGCATAGGTCCAGTCGCATGATTGCTCATTCGCATAAGTGTTCAATCGCATGAGGCCTGTTTGAGAATAAGTTTATTGAATCAGGGTTTATTGCTTTAGATATACCTGATTAGAGGAAGGACTAGTTACCTTGGGTACGTGGATTGTATAAACTGTGGTGAGGAAATTGATAAGTGAGTTCTAAGCCCTTTTTAAATGTTTGGTTTTAACATTCGGGCTAGCACACACATAATGATAAATGAATTGAATGTTTTAGTACCAGAATTGTGATAGTAATGATGGATATGTTTCTAACAGTTTGTCAAGCTGTTAGAGGGAAAGTGGGGGTAATAAATGATTACCTGAACATTGTTAATCATTACATGATGATAATGACTGCAATGAGTCAGGTAGGGTGTAAAAGACAGTCCTCTGAACATTGTTAATCATTACGTGATGGTAATGATTCCAATGGGTCGGATGGGGTGATGATTAATGAAAATATGTTAAAACTGGTGCTAAAAGAAAGAATGTGTGGGGTGTGGGTGAATGTGATAATATTGGCAATAAATAAAAGAAATGTTTTTGAAATGGTAATATGATATAAATCTCAACAGGCCAGTTAGGGTAAGATGCCTGGGTGTGAAACTATACAGTTTAATAGGAGTGATGACGATCACTCAGCTTTGTGAACATCTTGTGGTGACGACCCTAGATGATTATTGGCATCCTACTGGATGAGAGATAGTAACGGTAGTTGCTAGATGTGGGCAACCGACGTTACTAAGTATGGGAGACTGGTAGTTGCTGGATGTGGGCAACCGACGTCTCTGGGTATAGAAACTGGTAGTTGCTGGATGTGGGCAACCGACGTTTCTGGGTGTAGTAACCGGTAGTTGCTAGATGTGGGCAACTGACGTTACTAGGTACGGGGAACTGGTAGTTGCTAGATGTGGGCAACCGATGTTCGATGGGATAGGTCCAGTGGGACAAAGTAATGATAAAAGTTGAATTTATAATATTGCCAATATAAATATAGCTTTTGTTTGTGCAAAGAAGTTGTTAATGTTATAAATGAAAAATTAGAACTCACCAGTTTATCTGATGTTTTGAGTATGTTTGTGTGTGCTAGGTAAGGAGGGATCCTCAAATAATAGAGAAAGCAAGTATGAGCCGATAAGGACGCTATTCCAGAGCAACTGCTGGCAAAGGATTAGGACTTGTTAATAATGTATAATTAAATACAATCATATGTAAAATGTTTTAAAAAGTTGGGTTAATATATATAGTGTATAAACTCTTCCGCTGTAAATAGAAAGCTCTGATTTGTGTTTAACTATTAATCCAACTGCGTGACGTGCCCCCGGAGCACTGCCGGGTTTAGGGCGTCACAGGTTGGTATCAGAGCAGTTGTTAAAGGGATCTAGTGTCATAATAACTAGACTTTAACTAGAAAATAGATATGCCAGCAGGAATAGCTAGATAGAATAGTTTACTAAAACAAGAGAATGTAACACCCGTAATTTCTTTTAAAGAATTAAAAGAACAAAATAGAAAGAGAAAGGAAAGAAAACAAAAGTCTACTTTTGTTGAAGGGCCAAAAGTGCCAATGGGCAAACTTCATATTAATTTTGATACAAAGGGTGGTATGGCCACCCACTCTTGTTCACATCATCACCATCTTCGATATTTTAGAGAGAGAAAGCAGCAAAGGCAGAAAGTTCTCGGGATTTTTGAAGAAGAATCTGAAAACTCGAAGTTTTTGGTAAGAAATCTCGAGTTTTGAAGCTTTAGATGATTCTAGACCCGTATATGTGCTTATAAATGTGCCTTGTGTGTTCGGGTGGTGTGGTGTGTGTGTTTTAGGTGTTAGAACAGTCGAGGAGGCTCGGGTGAATAGTGTGAAATTTGAAGAGAACAACAAAGGTGAGTTTCTAGACCCCTTTTTACCTGCTTTAAACATTTTGGGGCTGGAAAATGCATGTATATATGTTTTTATAAAATTTGGGTTTGATGCCGTATGACATGAATGTATGTATGCTTATTTTATATTAAGTTTATGCCTAGAATCATGTGAGCATGTTTAGAACTAGGCTTTTTGATGTTTGGATTTGGAATATGAATTAGACACATGAACAGGTTACTAATACGTCTGAAATTTTCCTTAGAAATGTGTACGAAATTTGGACTTAGAATAATTAAGTACAAGTTAAATGAGTACAATAGTGCTTATACGCCCAAGGAAGTGCCTTAGTAATAGGCTAAGTGAGGTCATGTGTCCAAGCATGTAATATCCAATAGTCCTAGAACGACCAGACTCATAAGTCTGAAAATTTGCTAAGTATGGGGACTTATAAGTCCCAACAGACTCATGAGTCCCACAGTACCCATGAGTCTGAAAACTAAGTAAAAGGTGAAAAGTCTGGATTCTGGTCGTATGACCAGAAAATTTTTCTAAGTGTAGGATGAAAAGTCCAACAGGGCTCATACGCCCAACAGGGCTTATACGCCCAGCAGTGCTCATACGCCCAGAGCCTGAAAATTTTCTAAGTGTGAGTTGGTGAGTCCGACAGTGGTGAAACGCCTAGACAAGGCTCATACGCCCAGATACTTGGACTTTTTAACAGAGTTTCTTGGAGTCTGTGCAGTAGGGTTTCACAAGGACGTTGACTGTGACTTTATTGAAAGTAAATGATTATGTTGATGTAATAATACCCCTTTCTTAATATTTTAATTAATGTATGATTAGGGCTGTTATGGGAATTAATATTAATATGGTTATTAATATTATCAGTACTATTATTATTAATATGCTTATTATAATAATATTGTATGACTTTACGTGTAATGATCATGATCAAGACAGGAATTATTATCATTAATAAAGTGGAAGATTAATGGTAATAGAGAGTGGAATGTAAATGAATAAACGAAAGACTTGCAAGCAAATGGAGGTGCACACCCCTGCAGGTGTTAGCTCAACTGTGATGCGGGTTCGCTACCCCGGAGGATGCACATAGGGTCAATCTTTGAGATTGATAATGGGTGAGCAACTTAGTGTTGCAAAAGCCCGCAGAAGGCTTACAACCTGTGAGGTTGGTAATGGGTGAGCAACTTGGTGTTGCAAAAGCCCGCAGAAGCATTGTTGTTAATATGCTTGGGTGAGCAACTTGGTGTTGCAAAAGGCCCGCAGAAGCCTTGCAATCCTTGAGATTGCTAGTGGGTGAGCACTTGGTGTTGCAAAAGCCCACAGAAGACTTACAACCTGTGAGGTTGGTAATGGGTGAGTGACTTGGTGTCACAACAGACCAAAAGTCTTGAGATCCTTGGGATCGTTAATGGTGAGCAACTAGGTGTTGCAAAAGACCGGAAGAAGAATGATAAAAGTACGAATTGAACGATGGTGAAGATAATAAAATATTACCTATGTGTACGTACGATGTATGATCACCTAAGAAGATGAGGAACGGTTTTGAATGAAAAAAAAGTATTTTAATTATAAAACTAGAACTCACTCAGCAACGCTGACTTTTATGTGTTTTCCAGTTGACAGGTGACAGGTTGCTGAGGATGGCACACGGGGATGGCTACTTGCGGGCAATACTGACATCAATTCACTTTTTGACAATACTGTGTTTTGTAATTCATTCATCTAACATTTTGTGACTTATAAACTAGAATGTATTGCTTAGCAACAGTGTTCTTAATGAAATGAATGTCTTTTGTTTAAATTGATTCCGCTGCTTAAATTTAATAAGTATGTTTTATGCTGTGAATGACCAACTGTGAGGTGCCCGGGATAGGGGGCCTTACAAGTTGGTATCAGAGCTAAAGTTTAAGTGAATGGGTAAATATTTTCAAAATGAACCTAAACATAACTGGAAATGGGACAAGAAGAGGGATGTCAGCCCGAGTAGCCATGTGCCATCAGTATTTCTTTTCTTAAAAGTTAATCAGTGTTATGTGCGTGTGCTATATGATTTATGTGTTCTTAGTAGATTTAGATGCTGATGTAGTCAGGATAGGGGATGCTTGGGGTGTGAAGGGTAAGTAAGTGGCTAATCACAACTGGCCACTGTAATTAGGGACTTACTATACTTGACATAAACTGAGCTGTTTCCTTGAATGACTGTTTTAGTGTTTGAATCTTACAGTGCATAGGAAAATGGCTGGGAAGAAACCTACCAAAGCTGCTAAAGGTAGAGGTCGACCGCGTACGACTAGGACAGTACTAAAGCTCCTGAGACGACTCCTGTGAACCCTGAGGTTCCTAACCGGAATGAAGAAACTGAGAATGCGAGCCTGAATGCCTTAGCTAGGGAGGCGATTGCTGATGAGGTACATCAGATCCTGCAGGCAGTTATGCCATCTGTGGTGACCGACGTTATTCGTGCTGTGAGGAATGAGGAGGAAGGAGAAGGAGGACAGGAAAGGGTCAACTGGGAAGGAAAGCAAGGGAGGAGAGGAACAACCGGATCCTGAGATAGTATATCTGATGAAGAGGAAGATGATGTGGTAGGGGTGACGACTAAGGGATGCAATTACGGGGCATTCCAGAGGTGCAGGCCCCCGACTTTTGACGGAATGGCAATGCTGCTGCTGCCACACCGTTGGGTAAGGGAGATAGAGGCGGTACTCGAGATCAGTGAGTGCCGGGAAGATCAAAGGTGAAATTTGCCACCCACTCTTTACCGACTCAGCACTATGTTGGTGGGACAATATTGTCCAAGCTGAGGGCAGCAGGGCTATAGGCAAGATGAAGTGGCCCGAGTTGAAGAAGTTGGTAGTTGAGGAATTCTGTCCTCACAGGGACTTGATAAGGTTGAGAGGGAGTTTCTGCAACTCGAGGCGGGAACCATGAACCACCAACAATACACTACCAAATTCAATGAGATGGCGAGGCTGGTGCCAGATCAAGTGACACCGGCGTCTCGAAAGATTAACCGGTACATACAGGGCTGCCAGCTGACATTCGTAGGCACTTGATCACTGCTCGGCCAAGCACTTTCAGGTCAGCAGTGGACCTGGCTGGCAGACTTTACGATGAAAGGGAAGTGACAGTGATGGAGTCAAGGAAATCCGGTGGTGCTGACCGGAATTGGAACGGGAAGCGGTTCGGGCGTGGTGGCTTTACCCCGAACAACAAAAGGATGAGAGGGGATGACCGTAGGTGGGGTCATCAAGCTCAGGGCCCAAAAGGTGTGGCAAGTGCGGGAAGAAGCACACGGGGGAGTGCAGAATTGGGCCCAAGGTGTCTACAGTGCGGGAAGCTGGGCCACATCTCGAAGGACTGTAAGGATCTGAGGAGTTACACCTGCGTGAGGCGGGCCATATGAGCAAAGACTGCAGGAAACAAGGGTGGAAAGTTCCGGGACGAAGAAGGCGGCCGGGGCTGAAGGGCAGAAGGCGAGTGCTAGAGCTTTCACCATGACCAGAGAGGAGGCTAGGACGGACCCCGATGTTGGTCAGGTACGTTTCTAGTAATCAAACTCTTGACTCTGTGTTATTTGATTCTGGTGCTAGTAAGAGTTTCATTTTTGCTACTTTCTGTGCTAATGCCTGTTAGTAGTAAATACATTGATGAGCCCTTTGAAGTAGAAACCGCTATTGGTAAGTCCACTAGAGTTACTGATGTGATAGAGGACTGTGCCATAGAGTTAGAAGGTATAGGTTTGCTGCTAGATTACATGTGATGCCCCTAGGGATTGATGTAGTACTAGGGATGGACTGGTTGGCAACCTATGAAGCGAATATCGTATGTCAAAAGAAGATGATTAGATTGACGGCGTCTGGGAGTCTGGTGACAATATACGGTGATCGGGTAACGATGATTCCGAAGGTGATTTCGATGGCGGTGGC
The DNA here is from genome assembly GCA_024085815.1 of Flaveria linearis. Taxonomy (NCBI): domain Eukaryota; kingdom Viridiplantae; phylum Streptophyta; class Magnoliopsida; order Asterales; family Asteraceae; genus Flaveria; species Flaveria linearis. The sequence goes on along the minus strand of CM044011.1, from coordinate 53,852,753 downwards.
GGGGAAGTACATGAGGCGTGGGTGCAACGCCTACCTATGTTATGTAAAGGATGTGGAGACGCCAACACCACAACTATCTGACGTTCCGGTTGTGTGTGAGTTTCCAGATGTATTCCCAGAAGACTTATCGGGATTGCCACCTGACCGCGAAATCGAATTCCAAATTGACTTGATAGCTCAACCTGTTGCTAAAGCACCGTATCGATTAGCTCCGACGGAGATGAAGGAGTTGATGGAGCAACTGCAAGAGTTGCTTGACAAGGGCTTCATTAGACCGAGTATCTCTCCTTGGGTGCTCCGGTCTTATTTGTGAAAAAGAAGGACGGTAGCATGAGAATGTGTATTGACTACCGTGAATTGAACAAGTTGACAATAAAGAATCGGTATCCGTTACCGAGATCGATGACTTGTTCGACCAGCTCCAGGGTGCCAGTTGGTTCTCGAGGATAGATCTTCGATCTGGCTACCACCAATTGAAGGTAAAGGAGCAGGACATTCCTAAAACAGCTTCCGTACGCGTTATGGACACTATGAGTTTCTCGTTATGTCATTTGGTCTAACTAACGCGCCAGCTGCTTTTATGGATTTGATGAACCGAGTGTGTCGGCCAATGTTAGATAAATTAGTAATTGTGTTCATCGATGATATTCTGATTTATTCGAGGAGCGAGGAAGAGCATGCCGGTCACATTCGGGAAGTGTTGGAGACTTTGAGGAGGGAGAAACTGTATGCTAACTTCTCCAATGTGCGTTCTGGCTACGTGAGGTACAATTTCTGGGTCACGTGGTAAATTCAGAGGGGATCATGGTGGACCCAGCAAAGGTTGAGGCTGTGATGCAATGGAAATCACCAAAGACGCCATCCGAGATTCATAGCTTCTTGGGATTGGCGGGCTATTACAGGAGATTTATTCAAGACTTCTCCAAGATAGCCTCACCATTGACAAAATTGACCCGTAAGGACGTGAAATTCGTGTGGGGTCGAGAGCAGGAGACGGCCTTTGAGGAGTTGAAGACAAGACTAACACAAGCTCCTGTTTTGACTTTGCCCGATGGGAATGAAGACTTAGTGGTCTATTCAGATGCATCTTATTCCGGGCTAGGTTGCGTGTTGATGCAACGTGGAAGGGTGATCGCCTATGCATCTCGACAACTGAAGACCCACGAAGTCAACTATCCCACACACGATCTAGAATTAGCTGCGGTGGTTTTTGCGTTGAAGATTTGGCGGCACTATCTATACGGGACGAAGTGCACAATCTTCACCGACCACAAAAGCTTGAAGTACTTCTTCGAGCAGAGAGATCTAAACATGAGGCAAAGGCGATGGTTAGAGCTCATAAAGGATTATGACTGCGAAATCCATTACCATCCGGCAAGGCCAACGTGGTGGCCGATGCCTTTAGCCGAAAAGAACGACCTGAGCCGATTCGGGTGAAGGCTTATCAGCTGATCATGACCCCCGATGTGATGACACAGGTTAAGGAGTTCCAAGACGAGGCTTTGAAAGAAGATCGTCTTAACTCCAAAGGATGAGAGGCCTAGTTACGGAATTGGGTGAGAACACTCTTGGTGTTAAGACCCGATTTGGGCGAATGTGGATTCCTCGATACGGGGATCTACGTGGTAGAATTATGGACGAGGCCCATAAGACCCGATACTCCATTCACCTCGGTGCTACCAAAATGTACCACGATATGAAGAAAGACTATTGGTGGCCGGGTATGAAACGTGACGTAGTGGAGTACGTAAGTAAGTGCTTGACTTGCTTACAAGTGAAGGCGGAACACCAGAAGCCCTACGGGAAGATCCAACCGTTGGATATACCCGAGTGGAAGTGGGAGCACATCACCATGGACTTCATCACGAAATTACCACGTACCCCAAAAGGGTATGATGCCATATGGGTGATAGTTGACCGCTTGACAAAGAGTGCCCACTTCCTACCGATCCGCGAAACGTACTCATCCGAGAGATTGGCGGATCTATTCATCAAAGAAATTGTAGCTCGTCATGGTGTACCGGTATCTATTGTGTCTGATCGTGACACCCGTTTACCTCCAAGTTTGGAAAAGATTTCATGATGCAATGGGGACGAGACTACACATTAGTACAGCATATCACCCTCAGACAGACGGTTAGTCTGAGAGGACGATCCAAACCCTCGAAGACATGCTTCGGGCGTGCGTGATCGACTTTGGAGAAGTTGGGACAACCACCTGCCGTTAGCAGAATTCTCGTATAACAACAGTTATCATGCCAGTATTGGCATGCCACCCTACGAGATGCTATACGGTAGGAGATGTAGGACGCCCGTATGTTGGGGAGACATTGGGCAGAAAGAACTGGGAGGTGTTGAGGTGATTGAAGCAACGACTGAGAAATTAGAAAAGATCAAAGCCTTCATGAAGGCGGCGAAAGATAGGCAAAAGTCGTATGCTGACAAGAGGCGAAGACCGATAGAGTTCAAGGTTGGTGACCGAGTCATGTTGAAGGTCTCGCCCTGGAAGGGAATCATTAGATTCAGGAAACGAGGTAAGCTAAGCCCGAGATACATAGGACCTTTCCGAATTATCGCACGAGTAGGAGAGGTGGCCTATCGACTTGAACTGCCAGATGAGTTAAGTGGAATTCATCCCACATTCCATGTATCTCATCTGAGAAAATGCTTAGCTGATGAGACATGGTTGTACCACTGGAGGATATCGAGGTGGATGAGAGGCTCAACTACGTGGAGCAACCAGTGGCAATCATTGATCGTAAGGAAAGAGGTTAAGGAATAAAGTGGTTCCTCTTATGCGTTACAGTGGAAGCACAGGAAGGGATCCGAATCTACGTGGGAGACTGAAGAAGAAATGAGACAGCACTACCCACATCTGTTTGAGGAATAACAGGTTTCGGGGACGAAACCTATATAAGGGGGGGTGGACTTGTAACACCCGTAATTTCTTATTAAAGAAATTAAAAGAACAAAATAGAAAGAGAAGGAAAGAAAACAAAGTCTACTTTTGTTGAAGGGCCAAAAGTGCCAAATGGGCAAACTTCATATTAATTTTGATACAAAAGGTGGTATGGCCACCCACTCTTGTTCACATCATTGTTCACATCATCATTCTTCGATATTTTAGAGAGAGAGCGCATAGCAGAAAGTTCTCGGGATTTTGAAGAAGAATCTGAAAACTCGAAGTTTTTGGTAAGAATCTCGAGTTTTGAAGCTTTAGATGATTCTAGACCCGTATATGTGCTTATAAATGTGCCTTGTGTGTTCGGGTGGTGTGGGTGGGTGTTTTAGGTGTTAGAACAGTCGAGGAGGCTCGGGTGAAGAGTGTGAAATTTGAAGAGAACAACAAAGGTGAGTTTCTAGACCCCTTTTTACCTGCTTTAAACGTTTTGGGGCTGGAAATGCATGTATATATATTTTTATAAAATTGGGTTTGATGCCGTACGACATGAATGTATGTATGCTTATGTTTATATTGTTTATGCCTAGAATCATGTGAGCATTTTTAGAACTAGGCTTTATGATGTTTGGGATTTGGAATATGAATTAGACACATGAACAGGTTACTAATACGTCTGAAATTTTCCTTAGAATGTGTAAAAATTTGGACTTAGAATAATTAAGTACAAGTTAAATGAGTCCAATAGTGCTTATACGCCCAAGAAGTGCCTTAGAAATAGGCTAAGTGAGGTCATGTGTCCAAGCATGTAATATGTCCAATAGTCCCTAGAACGACCAACTCATAAGTCTGAAAATTGCTAAGTATGGGGACTTATAAGTCCCAACAGGACTCATGAGTCCCACAGTACCCATGATTCTGAAAACTAAGTAAAAGGTGAAAAGTCTGGATTCTGGTCGTATGACCAGAAAAATATTTCTAAGTGTAGGATGAAAAGTCCAACAGGCTCATACGCCCAACAGGGCTTATACGCCCAGCAGTGCTCATACGCCCAGAGCCTGAAAATTTTCTAAGTGTGAGTGGTGAGTCCGACAGTGGTGAAACGCCTAGACAGGGCTCATACGCCCCAATACTTGGACTTTTTAACAGAGTTTCTTGGAGTCTGTGCAGTAGGGTTTCACAAGGACGTTGACTGTGACTTTATTGAAAGTAAATGATATTTGTAATGTAATAATACCCCTTTCTTAATATTTTAATTAATGTTATGATTAGGGCTGTTATGAGAATTATATTAATATGATTATTAATATTATCAGTACTATTATTATTAATATGCTTTTAATAATAATAATTGTATGACTTTACGTGTAATATCATGATCAAGACAGGAATTATTATCATTAATAAAGTGGAAGATTAATGGTAATAGAGAGTGGAATGTAATGATAAACGAAAGACGCAAGCAAATGGAGGTGCACACCCCTGGCAGGTTTAGCTCAACTGTGATGCGGGTTCGCTACCCCGGAGGATGCACACAGGGTCAATCTTTTAGATTGAATAATGGGTGAGCAACTTAGTGTTGCAAAAGTCCGCAGAAGGCTTACAACCTGTGAGGTTGGTAATGGTGAGCACTTGGTGTTGCAAAAGCCCGCAGAAGCATTGTTGTTATAATGCTTGGGTGAGCAACTTGGTGTTGCAAAAGGCCCGCAGAAGCCTTGCAATCCTTGAGATTGCTAATGGGTGAGCAACTTGGTGTTGCAAAAGCCCGCAAAAGACTTACAACCTGTGAGGTTGGTAATGGGTAGTGACTCGGTGTCACAACAGACCAAAAGTCTTGAGATCATTGGGATCGTTAAGGGTGAGCAACTAGGTGTTGCAAAAGACCGGACAAAGAATGATAAAAGTACGAATTGAACGATGGTGAAGATAATAAAAATATTACCTATGTGTACGTACGATGTATGATCACCTAAGAAGATGAGGAACGGTTTTGAATGAAAAAAAAGTATTTAATTATAAAACTAGAACTCACTCAGCAACGCTGACTTTTATGTGTTTTCCAGTTGACAGGTGACAGCTTGCTGAGGATGGCACACGGGGATGGCTACTTGGCGGGCAATACGACATCCATTCACTTTTTGACAATACTGTTGTTTTGTAATTCATTCATCTAACATTTTATGACTTATAAACTAGAATGTATTGCTTAGCAACAGTGTTCTTAATGATGAGTCTTTTGTTTAAATTGATTCCGCTGCTTAAATTTAGATAAGTATGTTTTATGCTGTGAATGACCAACGTGAGGTGCCCGGGATAGGGGCCTACAGAGAAGGTGATGAGACTATCATGAGAAGGAATAACGAGAATAGTAAAAGTAAAGTAAACAATTATAGTACTTGGCCAACATTATTAATACTTACTTTACTTATAGTATTCTGGTTACATACTTACATGTGGGTACCAAATAATCCTGATCTCGTTTTAATAGGTTATTGGCTGATAGGAAAGTGAAAGAGGCAAGGTGGACCTTGGAAAGAATGTTGATGAGAGCACCGAGGTGCGAAGTATGACGAGGCAGCATTCCAGGATGCAATTGCTGAGGAGGTTCGTAAAGCCTTGATTGCACTAGACCTGATGAAAGTAGAATGTTGATAAAGCTGAGGGTCTAGTGAGAGAAAGGGAGTTACATATAGCCATTTAAAGAATGTAATCCTCCAACGATTTTCTGGGCTATGGATGTGGTAGCCACTTATAAATGGCTTCGTGAAATGGAAGCCGTGATCAAGTTGAGTGAGTGTAGGGAGGATCAGAAGGTAAAGTTTATAGCCCACTCGTTTGTAGGTGAGGCTCTGTATTGGTGGGATCGATTATCCAGACGTTAGCGAGGAGGCTACTGACAAAATGTTATGGCTGATTTAGAAAGTTAGTATCGGATATTTTTGTCCGAAAGGGCGAGATGGATCGAATAGAAATGAGTTTCCTGCAGTTTCAGGCAGGTAATATGTCTCATAGGAATACCGTCTAAGTTTGAGGAGATGGCGTGGTTGGTGCCTCATTTGGTGGCTCCTGAAGAGAAGAAATTTTTGAGGTATACCCAGGGGTTGCCTCATGAGGTTAGAAAGTTGGTTAGATCATCTCTCCGAGTAGTTACCATTTGACGGTAAACTTAGCTGCAGATAATATCAAGAAATTTATGGTAATAATATTGTTCCGGAAGGAAGTAAAAGGAGGTGTGAAGAACTGTCGTGCAAAGAAGATTTGAGAACCCAAGCTTCCAAAGAAAAGTAGGTTCGGAAGGGGTCATTTTCCGAGGAATGCCAAAATGAGTTTGCCCACGTTGCGGGAGATGTGGTAGGCTACACCAGGTGAATGTATGATTGGTAGCAGGACTTGTTTTAGATGTGACAAAGGGACATTATGCTAATGAATGTAGTGAAGGTCCTCGTAAATGTTATGATTGTGGAGAAACGGGGCATATTCGACGTGAATGTCCAAAGTTGTAGTAGAAAGCCTGAACCAGTTAGATCGATGAAAGGTCAGTAGAGGCTCGCGTGTGGGCCAGGGCGAGCATATTCTATGACAAGCCAGTGAGGCTAAAGCGTTGCCAGATGTAGTTTCAGGTACGTTTCTAGTGAATGGAATTCCAGCTAATGTGTTATTTGATTCTGGTGCAAGTGGAAGTTTTGTATCTATTGATTTTTGCCCTATGCTTGCATGTGAAATTCGACCACTAGAGGTAGCTTTTGTGGTTGAAACTGCTAATGATAGATCTGTGATGATTAGTAGTAATGATTGATGGTTTTATATTGAATTAGATGGATATAGATTACTTGTTAACTATATCTATGGTATAGGAGGATTTGATGTAGTTTTGGGTATGGATTGGTTGGCAAACCATGAACCCATATTGTATGTAATAAGAAGTTAATTCAATTAAGAGCACCAGATGGGAATACGATTAATGTTATGGTGATAGAGAGGAGTCAACTGTGAAAATAATATCTATGATGAAAGCTGATAAGTTATAAGCACGGGTGTGTATCTTATTTGATATATGTAATCGATTCGCAAAAGTCTGTAAGAAAGATAGAGGAACATTCCTGTGGTTAGAGATTTTGTAGATGTGTTTCCAGAGGAATTACCGGGTATTCCTCCAGATCATGAAGTTGAGTTTAGAATTGATTTGGTTCCAGGTGCTAAGCCAGTTGCTAAGCCCCTATAGATTAGCTCCATCAGAATTGAAAGAGTTAATGAACAGACTGAAGACTTGCTAGAAAAGGTTTCATTAAGCCCAGTTCTTCCCCGTGGGGTGCTCCAGTATTGTTTGTGAAGAAAAAAGATAGGAGTATACGTATGTGTATTGATTACAGAGAATTAACAAATTGACCATAAAGAATAAGTATCCACTCCCACGAATAGATGATTTGTTTGATCAGCTACAGGAGCCAGTTGGTTTTCTAAGATAGATCTTCGTTCGGGATATCATCGTTTAAAAGTCCAGAAAGAAGATATACCTAAGACAGCGTTTCGTACCCTATGGTCATTATGAATTTCTGGTCATGTCTTTTGGTTGACGAATGCCCCTGCTGCTTTTATGGATTTGATGAATAGGGTGTGCAAGCCAATGTTAGATCGATCAGTAATTGTGTTTATTGATGATATACTGATCTTTCAAAGAATGAGGGAGATCACGCCTGCCATCTTTGTGAAGTATTGGAAAGATTAAGAAAGAAAGACTTTATGCAAAATTTTCTAAGTGTGAGTTTTGGTTGCGGGAGGTACAGTTTTTAGGGCATGTGATTAATGCAGAAGGTATTTTAGTATATCCTGCAAGATTGAAACAGTAGTCAGGTGGAGTCCTCCAAAGACGCCATCTGAGGTTCGCGTTTCTTGCGTCTGCTGGTTACTATAGAAGGTTTATTCAGGATTTTGCCACAATCGCATCCCCGTTAACGAACTGACGAGGAAGAATGAAGAATACGTTTGGGGACCAGACCAGAAATGCATTTCAAGAACTGAAGCAGAAATTAACCCAATCACCATATTGTCATTACCAGATGGAAATGAAGATTTGGTGATTTATTCAGATGCTTCGTATCAGGTCTAGGCTGTTATTGATGCAGAGGGGACGAGTGATAGCCTATGCTTCCAGACAATTGAAAGAACATGAAAAGATTATATCCGCACATGATTTAGAACTGCAGCAGTGGTATTTTGCCTTGAAGATATGGAGGCTTATTTGTATGGGGTGAATGTACGATTTACACAGATCATAAGAGTTTGAAGTATTTCTTTGATCAGAAGGAATTGAACATGCGCCAGCGGAGATGGTTAGAATTGGTGAAAGATTATGATTTTAAATACTTTACCATCCTGGTAAAGCAATGGGGTTGCTGACGCATTAAGTAGAAAAGAATAAACACCCTTCAATTTGAGTTAAGTCATACAAGTTAGTGATAACCCCAGATTTTATGCATCAGTTCGAGAAGCTCAATTAGAAGCACTAAAAGAGGAGAACATGAAGCGAGAACGAATGAAGGGTCAAATAAAGGATCTAGAAGAAAATATTTTAGGGTTAAGACGAAATATGGTCGTATGTGGGTTCCGATTAAGATGAGGGAATTAGTGTTAGATGAAGCTCATAGTCTAGATATTCTATACATTCTGGTGCTACTAAGATGTACAAGGATTTGAAACAAGAATATTGGTGGCCTGGTATGAAGTTTAATGTGATGCAGTATGTGAATAGGTGTTTGACGTGTCTTCAAGTCAAAGCTGAGCATCAAATGCCATATGGTAAGCTTCAACCCTTAGAGATCCCGAAATGGAAGTGGGAGGAGTTGACAATGGATTTCATAACTAAGCTTCCGCGTACAGCTAAAGGTTATGATACCATTTGGGTCATAGTGGATAGACTGACACGTAGCGGACATTTCTTACCAATTAAGGAAACGTATAACTCCGAGAAGTTAGCAGAAATTATTATCCGAGAAATTATTGCTCGTCATGGGGTACCAGTATCTATTGTGTCAGATAGAGATACACGTTTTACTTCGAGGTTTGGAGAAAGTTTCATGAAGATATGGGTACTCGTCTGTTACACAAACATCTTTTCACCCAGAAACTGATGGGTTGACCGAAAGGACTATCCAACAGTTGAAGACATGTTACGAGCTTGTGTTATAGATTTCGGCGGTAGCTGGGATAGTCATTGCCATTAGTTGAATTCTCCTACAATAACAGTTATCATTCTACGATTGAGAGAGCCCCTTATGAGATGTTATATGGCAGGAAGTATAGGAGTCCCATATGTGGGGAGAAGTTGGGTAGAAAGAGTTGGGCAGTTTGGAAATTGTACAGGCCACGAATGAGAAACTGGATCAGATCAAAGCTCGGTTTAAAGCAGCTCAGGATCGACAAAAGTCTTATGAAGATAAAAGGCGAAGGCATATAGAATTTGAAGTAGGAGATAAAGTTATGTTGAAAGTATCTCCTTGGAAGGGAATTATCAGATTCAGAAAAAGGGGAAAGTTAAGTCCTCGTTTTATAGGACCGTTTAGCATTATAGAACGGATTGGGGAAGTGGCCTATAAACTAGAATTACCGATCAGTTGCAAGGGATCCACCCAACCTTTCATGTGTCACAGTTGCGCAAGTGTTTGGCCGATGAGAATGTTATGTACTTTGGATGATATAGAAGTGGATGATAGGTTAAACTATATTGAGAAACCTCTTCTATAGTAGACAGAAAGTGAAAAGGCTGAGAAATAAAACTATTGAATTAGTTAAAGTGCAGTGGTCGAATAGAAAGGGATCTGATTTCACTGGGAATCAGAAGATGAGATGAAGAGAGATTATCCCCAGTTGTTTGAATAGTTGGTTTCGAGGACGAAACCTATTTAAGGGGGGAGAGTTGTAACATCGGATTTCTAAATCCGGACTTGTAAATTATATTATAGTTATAATTAATTAAATTAAGTTGAGGTGTTTGAGTGTTTAAGTGTTCAGTCGCGTAAGTTATTGCGAATGAACTTCAGTCGCACCCCTTATGTGCGATTGAGGCTCAGTCGTACGAATAGTAGGAGCATGAGCTTCAGTCGCACGATTCAGTCGTGCGAAGGTTCAATCGTGCGACTGAAGGTGAGGAGGTTAAGTTGAGTGTATGGATAAATGGGGCGGTGCAGGGGGTTTAAGGGAAAATCTCTATCTGCACCTATTCTGTTCCCTTGTCCCCTTCACACCCAAACCCTGCTCTCACGAAATTGATTAGGCGAAACTCCGTTTTGGTAAGTTTTGAACATCACGGATTAATCCGGAGATGTTATAAGCTGTGTGTTATGGTTGATTTTGATCCAATAACCTGTTTAAATCAGTAAATGGTCTGGTTCATTTCTGAATTTAAAACCAGGAATTCAAATCCAATTTTTGTGAAGTTTTGATGAAATAATGGTTTGAAACCATTGTAAACGATGTGAATAGGATTGTTTTGAATATGGTATGATTTGGATGGTTAAAACTCAAATTTTGAGTAAGTTTGGATCAAAAACGTCAAGAACACAGCTGCTGATTCGTTTCAGGCGAATGGGCTCAATCGCATGGCTCAATCAGACGAATGAGAGTTTAATCGGGCGACTGAGTGCGAATGGAGGTTCAGTCGTGCGATTGGAAACCAGTCTCCTGGTTGGAAGACCGAATGAAGACGAGCGAACACTGGATACGAATAAGAACTCAATCGTGCGAATGAACGGCTAGTCGTACGACTGAAGGTCAGTCGTATGGATCATTCGCATAGGTCCAATAGCATGATTGCTCATTCGCATAAGTGTTCAATCGCATGAGGGCTGTTTGAGAATAGTTTATTGAATCAGGGTTTATTGCTTTAGATATACCTTGATTAGAGGAAGGACTAGTTACCTTGGGTACGTGGATTGTGTAGACTGTGGTGAGGAAATTGATAAGGTGAGTTCTAAGCCTTTTAAATGTTTGGTTTTAACATTCGGGCTAGCACACACATAATGATAAATGAATTGAATGTTTTAGTACCAGAATTGTGATAGTAATGATGGATATGTTTCTAACAGTTTGTCAAGCTGTAGAGGAAGTAGGGGTAATAAATGATTACCTGAACATTGTTAATCATCACATGATGATAATGACTGCAATGAGTCAGGTAGGGTGTAAAAGACAGTCCTCTGAACATTGTTAATCATTACGTGATGGTAATGATTCAATGGGTCGGATGGGGTGTAATGATTAATGAAAATATGTTAAAACTGGTGCTAAAAGAAAGAATGTGTGGGGTGTAGGTGAATGTGATAATATTGGCAAAGATAAAAGAAAGTTTTTGAAATGGTAATATGATGTAAATCTCAACAGGCCAGTTAGGGTAAGATGCCTGGGTGTGAAACTGTACAGTTTGATAGGAGTGATGACGATCACTCAGCTTTGTGAACATCTTGTGCTGACGACCCTCTATGATTATTTGCATCCTACTGGATGAGAGATAGTAACCGGTAGTTGCTAGATATGGGCAACCGACGTTACTAGTATGGGAGACTGGTAGTTGCTGGATGTGGGCAACCGACGTCTCTGGGTATAGAAACTGTAGTTGCTGGATGTGGGCAACCGACGTTTCTGGGTGTAGTAACCGGTAGTTGCTAGATGTGGGGAACCGACGTTACTAGGTACGGGGAACTGGTAGTTGCTAGATGTGGGCAACCGACGTTAGATGGGATAGGTCTAGTGGGATAAAGTAATGATAAAAGTTGAGTTTATATTGCCAATATAAATATAGCTTTTGTTTGTGCAAAGAAGTTGTTAATGTTATAAATGAAAAATTAGAACTCACCAGTTTATCTGATGTTTTGAGTATGTTGTGTGTGCTAGGTAAGGAGGGATCCTCAAATAATAGAGGAAAGCAAGTATGAGCGATAAGGACGCTATTCCAGAGCAACTGCTGGCATAGGATTTAGGACTTGTTAATAATGTATAATAAATACAATCATATGTAAAATGTTTTTAAAAAGTGGGTTAATATATAATAGTGTATAAAGTCTTCCGCTGTAAATAGAAAGCCTCTGATTTGTGTTTAAACTATTAATCAACTACGTGACGTGCCCCCGGAGCACTGCCGGGTTTAGGGCGTCACAACAATATACTATGAAATTATCTGTTCCTTCTGGTAAAAGCTAACGGTGCACTACATAACTTACTTTTGAGGAGTTCACAGGCTTCCTTTTGTTTTCTCCCCAACATATTTTTATCTTTCTGAGTCAATTCTGTCAACGGTTGAGCTATCCTTGAGAATTTTCTATAAATCTTCTGTAATATCCTGCTAAACCTAAGAATGTCGTATTTCAGTCGGAGTTTTTGGAATTTCCCATTTCTTAACTGCCTCTATCTTTGCTGGATCAACCTGAATTCCATTTTGGTTGACTATGTGCCCAAGGAATGTACTTCTCTTTTCCAAAATTCACATTTTGAGAATTTTGCATATAGCTTTTCCTTTTGTAACAGTTCCAAAATAACCTCAGATGTGTTCGTGGTCTCCTTATTCTTAGAATAAATTAGAATGTCGTCAATAAAGACTATAACAAATTTATCTAGGTAAGGTTTACACACCTATTCATTAGATCCATAAATACTGCTGGAGCATGGTTAACCAAATGGCATTACAAGAAATTCATAATGACCATATCTAGTTCTAAATGCAGTCTTAGAATGTCATTTTCCTGTACTCTTAATTGATGATATCCAGATCTTAAATCTATCTTTGAGAAATAACTGGATTCCTGTAGTTGGTCAAACAGATCATCAATTCTAGGGAGTGGATACCTATTCTTTATGGTAACCTTATTAAGTTCCTATAATCAATACACATTCTAAAGGTCCATCTTTCTTTTGACAAACAGAACTGGTGCTCCCCAAGGTGATACACTAGGACGTATAATCCTTTATCTAATAGTTCTTGTAACTGAGTCATGAGTTCTTTCATTTCAGTTGGTGCTAAACGATAAGGTGCTTTGGCAATAGGGGGTTCCTGGTATATTCTATTTAAATTCTACCTGGCGGAGGTGGTAATCCAGGTAGTTCATCAGGAAAATATAAGTATATTCATTTACAACAGGAACACTTTCCAAATTTCCTTATCAAATTCTGTATCAACGATATGAGCCAAGAAAGCTAAAACAACTCTTGTTTAAGCATTTCTGTGCTTTTTCACAAGAAATCAGTTACACAGTGTTGTTCGGTCTATCACCATATATAGAGAGCGTTTTGTTTCCTTAATTAAAGGAATCTTAATTATTTCTTATCACAAATGATTTCAGCATGATTTGTACTCAACCAATCCATTCCTACTATGATATCAAATCCTCCTAACTTAATAGGTATCAGATATATATCAAAACAGTATTCATCAAATTCAAGATGCAATAGGAATGATTTCATCAGCCTCAATTTGTTACCGTCAGCTAATTCTATCACATATTGTCACGTAATTTCTCAGATGTTAGACTAAGTAGTGGTCTAAAAGTATGTGAAACAAAACTACGAGTTGCTCCTGTATCAAATAATACTTAGCGTACTGGTTGTTGATAAGGAACGTACCCGTAACTACTTCTGGTTCATGACGAGCTTCGTCAGCTTGTATCACAAATGCCCTTCCACGAGGGTTGTTCTGATTAGCTGGAGCCTTGCCCTTTCGCTGTGGACATTCATTCCGGAATGATTTTCACTTCCACATTGAAAGCAGACTGTTTAGGGTTAGTAGGGTTTTTGCAGTCTCTAGAAATGTGTCCTTCCTTTTGTAGTTATAACACACCACTGTCATACAGTTTCTGTATGATATCTTTGACAGATGTTACACTGTGGTGGTTTTTCTACTTTCTTCCCTTGAGTTGTTCCCAAAAGTTCCTTGGTGGAGGTCGGGTTACTCTTTTCTGGAACTTTCTCCAAATCTTCTTCCAGGGTGATTCTCAGTCCATTTCCTCTTCTCTCCTACCTGTTGATAACCTAATGATCCATTCCTGATCATTTATCTGTCAGACCTCCTGACAAGGTTACTGCTTTCTGAAAGTTTTGGTTCTAGCAGATTTTACTAGTCCTCTTATTTGTGGTACTAATCCCCAAATATACCTTCCTATTCTTTTTGTTTCCGGGGTTATCAGATGTGGTACTAATCTAGATAATTCATTATACCTATCAGTATATTCCGTGTGCAGACCTTTCACCTCTAGTGCTAAGAATTCAGCCTCTAGTTTTTCTATCTCATTATAAGGACAATATTTTTCTATCACTAGATTTCTAATTCTTCGCAACTCAGCTTTCATAACATTTGTACCCCTAGTGTGTACCTCCATTTTCCACCAGGATTGTGCTTCTCCTTTAAGGGAATGGGAAGCAAACAGTGTCTTGAAGTTTTCAGCACAGTTGCTGATTTCCAGGACTCCTTCCAATTCATCTGGCCATCTCAAAGCTTGTACTGCTCCACCTTTCCATCAAATTCCTGAGGTCTACAGGACATAAAAGTTTTGTAGGAGCATCCTTTTGAAATTCCATTTAAAATCTCTTCTTCCTGTCTTTTTCTCTATTCTTATTTTCGCCCTGCTGGTGGGTGTGAGGTAGTTCCAATATTTAGGTTTGCTGGAGTTCGGTAATTAAAGTAGGTAGGGTAGCTTCCAATTGTGGGTACTATCTGAGATATCCTATCATTCTCAGTTGTATCAGGGTTCACGGGTGTTTCTTCCCCAAGTCTGGTCTGGGTCGTCCCACTCGGAGCTGTCTCCTGACAGGCTGAGTGTTTCTTTTGGCGGCATGATTCACTATAGTGAATTTCAATGTTAGTATTGCAAATAAATATCTTAACACAAAAAATTATTTAACATAGATCAAATAAACATGTTAACACAAAAGTACATATATCAGTTAAGCTCTTATTTCTTTTATTCTAAAAAGTTAGACTATAAACTTTCAGTTTCTACTAAGCCATTTCCAGATCCTGATGAAAATACTTTCTTGGGTGTCCTGAGCTTTTTGATGTCCTTCTGAATTTTCCAGATTCCAGCTGCATTTTCTTAAGTTTCTTAAGAGTCTGGGGCTGTATCCAACTTTGGCTTAATAATTCTATCTTCATCTTTGGGAAATCAGGAAGTTGTCTTTCTAGATCCTCAGATTGCTTAGCTTTAAGTCTGTGGCCCCGTAGTATTTTTTTCCTAGGAGTCTTAATTGTATATCCTCCCACGTGTACTAGTGCACGTATAACATAAAATTTTGTCTTATTCTCCATTTCTGTTGGGGAAACATCCATAGCCTGCTGAGGTTCCGGTTCAGGTGTTATTTCTTTAAGGCTGCTATGGTATGAACCTTTGGAAGGATCGGTTCATAGTGATAACTATCTGAATTCATACTGCATAACTTCTAACAAATTTTCACAAAAAGTTAGCCAAATAACTTATCAAAATTTATTAGTAGCTTAATCATAAAATCATAGAATTTCACATAAATTCAATAATTCACATAAAATCATAAAATGATATATTTGAGCTATGGTTATAGTCTAGTTATTTCCTTAAAATAACTAATTCTCTATAACTAATGGCTCTGATACCAACCTGTCACATCCCGGCGGAAGCGTGAAATGCGTTTGGATGTGACTTGCTTTATCAGATACATTAACTATAGAGGAACAAATATTAAATACATATGCTTAGAACACGAAAGTAGGACATGTATTTATTCATAAATTCGTGATTACATCTTATACATAATTCCAAAATTAGATATAATCTTTTTACTACATCATTTAACTACTGCATGTATTCAGATACGGTGGAAGTGTGCATCAACATACACCTTACCATCAACAATGTTGACAGTTAACGTGACAAAACCCTTCTACCACTTCTCCCCAACCATTGTGCACTTCAAAGCTAAGGTCAAAAGTGTTACTCATTGTTTCCTGAAAAAGTACACTAAACCAGTCAACAAAAATGTTGGTGAGAAAATAGGTTTAATCCAGACAAATATTTTGTTGATGTATTAATTACAACAAACCTGCTCACAACATAATCATACTGTCACGAAATAATTCATAAAATCAGATAATATTACATCCTAAACCCCATTCGGTTAGATGCAGGAAAATAGTAGCAACCCTCATCCGGTTGGTACAAATATTCTCCTAAGTAGCGCTACTAACATTATCGGATGGTTCCTCATTCGAACTAATGGTTGTATCGCAAATGACAGTAAGCAACAAAAATATTTTCAAAAATAATACATCAACCCAAACAGTATATTTTCCCCCAAAACGTTGTTGAATACCAAATGGTTGAAAAATAGGGCTATGAACTCACCATGTCTTCTCACTTGAACCTAACAAAAATTCACAGTGTCAGACAATATTTTCTTTAGAATTTTTAGAACCTCAGATGTAAGTATCTTTTGAAGTTCTACCAATAAGTTACCACAAAAACTTTCCACAATTTATTTATACATAATTAGTCCAACAAATTATTTTCTATAGAACCTTATCCCAAAATCAGTAACATCTCATAATTTTTATAGCATCCAATTCCAAACAGATTATTTTCTATAAATTTATAATATTCCCATAATTGGTTAAAAATAGCTTCTGTCCTTCATAAATTCCCAAATTTTACAGGAGACTTATTACACAAAACCAAAATCATATAACTATCTTAATGTCCAAATCATAACATACCAGTTTTTGTAATTTTTACAATAATTGTAATATTTAGTAAAAATACTTATATTACTTTAAAAATTATAATAATTACATATTCTGTAGTCTCTGATTTAATATTGTATCTATGATTTTATCAGAATTTATTACTTACGTTAATTATTTATTATGATTTATTTACTATAGAACATATAAAAAATTCATATCTTAATTATGATAGTGAATAAAATTCTGAAATAATTCCAGAGGTTTTTATACCTCAAAAGAATCATTCTATAAATTTATCAGAATTTACCAGGAATTATTTCTAATTCTGCTATTTCTTCTATTTCTCTTTATAAAATAATTTATATAAATTATTTACTTATCAAAACTTTGTTAAAGTTCCAGATCAATATTTCAGTATATAAGTGAGAATTTTTCAATGTTTATTCCCACAATTGCAGTTATTTAATATTTTTCTAAATTTTCTTAAATAATTACAAGATTTAATCCTTGCAAATTCCAAATATATATTTTATCATAAGTTTCTAAGTTTTTATAACTCTTGCTTATGATTCATGAATTAAAACTTTTAAAATTTGTTTTGGTGTTTGAACACCAACTAATATGTTATATATATAGATTTTGTTACATTATGCAACAAGAATCATTGTATCACCTTGTGATGATGACTTTGATGTATCATAGCTTCTTGAATCTGAGAGCAAGGTTGCAGAGGTCGTGGATGGTGCTGGTAGGTGCTGGTGGTGCGTGGTTGTGTTTGTTTGTTGTGGTTGCCGGTTTCTGTTGTTGTTGTTTGTTGATGTGTTGGTATTGTTTATGTTGTAACGAGAGTGGAAAGGCAGTGGATGGTGGTGATGTTGGTGAAACAAAACGAGGGTGGGAGGGACAGTAGGTGGCTGGAGATGGTGGTCGAGTAAGGTGATGGTGATCGGATGTTGGTGTTGTTAAGGAAGCCGAGGAGACAAAGTGATGTTTGAAAGTTGTGGTTTAGTTGTGATGTTGTTTGTGTTTCAAAGGCTGCTTATAGCCTTGGTCCCCACCCCTTGGAAACATGTTCCGTAGCTAGCTTTGATGAACATTAAAGAGTCTAGGCTTTAGCCTAGATGAGTCAACACTCATAGGTTGCTTACTCAACCCTTAGATAAGGTGGCAACTAAGGAGAAGGGTATGGTGTGAATGCTTTGATGTAGGATGATGTGGTGGCGGTTTGTGGCAAGAAACCAAGGCATAGGTGTGAAGCAAGAGAAAAATGGGTGGTGGTTTGGAAAGGAAGTCAAGGTGGCCTCGGTTTAGTGATGTGAATGCATGAATCAATTTGACTTAGGAGAGTTTAGTAGATCCCCTACTCCATGACCGAGTCATGGTGGCGGTTTAATAATGCCAAGGTGGTTTCGGATGGAGGTGGTTTCGGTGTTAGCATAAGGTGGTGGTTTAGAAGGTGTGTTATTAAACCGGGGTGTAGAGAGGGGTGGTTTAGATTGTTTTTGTGTTAGTTTAAGGTTTTAGTTTTTAGGTTTTTGGTTAGTGTTTGATTTGATTTTAGTTTAGTTGAATCTGATATGTTCATATATACTATATATATGTACCCGCAAGTATGTATATATATATATATATATATATATATAAGTGAGCTATGTAATATATATGAATATATTTATAGATACGTTACATTAATGACCTTTATAACCATATATCATATAGTAAAAATACATATATATACTAAACGTACATGGGATGCAAAATTTTCATGTATAAGTGGTATACAAACATGCATACGTAAAAAATTGTATATATAGTGGTATACAAACATGCATACGTAAAAAATGTATATATATACACGTAGGTGTGAGTTTCGTGTATATATACATACATGCACACGTAAATATATATGCATTCATGAAAACATGCATACATATATTCATAAATATATAGATCCATAATATAAATCATGATTGTAAGGTAAAAAATTTTCGACGTAATTAATAATAAAATATTTTTTTAGTGTTGTCACAGGTTCACTCGTACGAATGAAGCTGATTCGTACGAATGAAGGTTGATTCGTGCGTATGAATGTTGAGTCGTGCGATGAGTGTTGTGTGGTATAATTGAGTGCCGAATCGAACGAATGAAAGTTGATTCGTGAGGATAGAGTGTTGAGTCGTGCGTCTGATCCTATCATACGACTGAAGTGGTTGTGCGTGAGTTCCTTCTTGTGTGTGGAGTGTGTATGTCGTGTGATGTTAAGGTGACATCGATACGGTTGCCATGCTAATGATAATATTAAATTTAACACTATAAAACTTACTAATGTTATCACAAATCTGATCACGTTAACATTTTTACAATTATGAAGAACTGATTTGTAACCACTAAAACTTACAAAGTGCTTCTCTAACAAAAATGAAACCTTTACACTAATATCATCGGCAATGGTGACAATTCCAAGTACTTGGATCTATATAAGATCTAATACTTATGTCTGCTTGTGTGTGTTCCGCATGATCGAACCGATACAACCCGAACCGACCGAACGTTACTATTTCATTAAACGTATCATTAATGCTTAACAATAACTGTTAATAGGTGTTTGACCTTTTATTGCATACAACATTTGGAACTTGATCATTCATACTTACCACCGAACAAGTGAGTTTCGTGGCCCCTTTATGCTTATTCAATATTTCAATCATTACAAACTTGGGGGAAAAGTATGCTCACCCACTTTTGTTGTACAACTTACATTCTTGGAATCAACGTGTTACTTCTTTGTGAGTACTTATCTGATACATACATGGGTTCATTGTGTAGTACTTTCTTTACAACCATTTAATTCTGGTGTTGGAACCGATGGATAGGTATTGGTAGTAATACTGGGTTGACACCCCCGCCCTTGATTGTTGGTATACTAGTTAGTACCAATAGTGGCCAGGAACGGGCCCTTGGGTGAATATATTCCGACAAGATTCTGTGTGTACGTCATTAGGTTTGGTTGTGAAGCTCATTGTTATGTGATTTTACTTACTTATAACTGTATTCACGATATTCCGCAAAACTATTATGCAGAATCAATTTACTTACTATTTAAACCTGCGAGTCACCAATAATTTTGTGACCATTTTGAGCATATCTTTTCAGGTGATAATGCTAATTGAAGATTCTAGGAGTGCTGCCTTAGTGGAGACCCTAGGATGCATTTTGAGACTATACTATACTTGACAAACATTCTTTTGAAACATTGTTGGTCTGATTACATACCTTCATTATTTTGGATACTTGTTCCCAGGTTGTGGGTATTACATTACAATGATATTATTTTTGGTTATATGATTCAATTACAATGTTTGTGCTTATGACTATGTTGTCGAGAATATTGATTAAACACGACACAAATCTCCTTTGTGTCGGGTGTCGTCATAACACGCTTACCATCATTTATTTATATTGCATCTATATTGTTCACAATATGTTATGACGATCCCATCTTGTTACATCCCCGTGTTTCTGCTTTTAGTGGGGGTGTGACAGATGGTATCAGAGCTATTGGTATAGAGAATTAGGCAAATCACTTGACCTAGACTATAACCTAGGAATCTTCATATAGAATGCATGCTAGGATTGGCGTGCATCTGATATTGCATGTATGTTCCTCTATACTTGTTTTTTATCTCTATGTGTTGTTATCTGATCATTCTGAGGAAAGCACCATTACTCTTACTCTTTCCTCACGGGATTTCTTCGACTAGAATCTTCCGTTCCATGCACGCCGCATTATACTATTAGGTTTGGATACGCAACATGAAGGGATCTTCACCGATCACGCGAAGCATTGATCTCGGATATTGAGTCCGACCCTGAGATAGTTATGCCTGAGGTCCGAAAGAAGAAGGGATAGGCAACTTTTGTTAGACTAACTAAGATTATGTACTTGGGTTCTAATGTTATGGGGACTACTATTGGAATACTATTGGTTCATGGACATGAGAACTTACATGATCTGTGCATGATGAATGGTGTCAATACTATGATGTTAACTTGGGTAGGTGAAGCTGAGGGGGGCCATGCAAGGCAAATTACCATTATGGGTGCACACGTAATTGCAATTTGCAGTGCATGTGAATCCTGGCGAATCTTACCATGAGGTAACGATCATAGTAGTACAAGTCTTCCATTCTATACCTTAGGGAACTATAATCATAATTCTAGTAAGACTTTGTAAATGATGATAAAACATTCATAACCTGTCAAATTACTTAGGTCCTATTCTATTTAGATCCTTCATTGGATTCCAATTATGATATTAGTCTCATTCTCTATGAAACATTGCTCCGTCTAGCATTTCAGTAACTATGGAACTGACTAAATGCTCAGAATGAATGTGGACTTCAAAGAGTTATAGAAGAGCGATAATACTCCTACTTATGCATTATGTGGTTATGGGATGATGTTAAGGAAAATCGGATGTCATGTAACCGGTTTAAACATAATTCTTGGTATATCGCGGATGTGGTGGGAACGCTGCGGGGAACCTATATATAAGCATCACCGGTATACTAAGAATGTGCTTGAACTGGGCTACGTGATGATCTTGATTAACCGGAAGTATAAAATATTGGAACTTGATGAGTGGAGTTATATGTGTATCGTGAAGTGAGTAAAGTTTATGTATTTACTTCTTTTATGATTAGAAAATGCCACCTCGAAGAGTCACCCAGCAGTACGAGTCGTGAAGGTGAGACCCCAAGGGGTAGAGGTAGAGGTAGGACACCAGGAAATGTTGTGGTCCCGCCGGCAACAATCAGGGGACTGGAAACCCGATATAGTTGCCATGATCGCTCAGCAGCTAGCCGTACTGATTCCAACAATAGTGACCCAAGTGAGCGACGCTCTTCTAAATCATAACCTCACGGGGATAACGATAATGACAATGAGCATAACCAAGGAACAGGAGAAGGAACTGAGAATGGTGGTACAACTGGCAACGAAACTGGAATTGTTAATAGAGATGAGGATGTTCATACAAGGAGTTTGTGGTCTGCAAACCAAAAGAATTTGATGGGAAAGGTGGGGCGATAGCCCTAACAAGGTGGCTTGAGAAGATAGAGGCAGTCATTGATATAAGTGAATGCCTAGACAGCCAAAAGGTAAGTATGCCACGTGTTCACTACAGAGCAAGGCACTAACTTGGTGGAACATACAGATTCAAGCGAGGGGAAGAGAATCAACAATGCAGATGACTTGGGATGAGTTTAAAGCATTAATCACCGAAGAATACTGTCCTCTCAATGAGATGCAGAAGTTGGAACAGGAGTTCTGGAATCATTCTATGGTAGGAGCTAGGCACGCAGCTTACACTGATCGTTTCCATGAATTGGCAAGACTGGTCCTCATCTGGTCACTCCGGAATCCAAGAGGATCGAAAGGTACATCTGGGGACTTGTGCCTCAAATCCGAGCAATGGTAACAGTAGCAGCCCCTCTACTATTCAGAGTGCGATTCTAAAGGCTCGTACTTTAACAAATGAGATGATGAGAACTGGTGTCACACCCTCGCTTAGAGCAGAAACACAAGGATGCGACGGACGGGATCGTCATAACACTTGGTATAATTACAGAGACATAATACATGCAAAATCTTCGTGTCATGACATCGCCCGACACAATGGTGACTTGTGTCGTGGTTAGTCAGTTCCACGACTATCATAGTCTATTAATTCAAGAATTTAACATACACATTGTTCATAAATGAAAACAAACGATGTACAATACTAATGCAAGCCTATTGAAATCTGAGGGTCTCTGCTAAGGCATCAGCTCTAGCTATCCTCTTTGATTATGATCACCTGAAAAGATATGCTCAAAAAATGTCAACACATAATGTTGGTGAGTTCCGCAGGTTTAAATTGAAAACATGTAATTGATGCTGTATAGAATTTGATGTGGAATCATACTGCAAGCACAAACCACATAACATGTGTTTTAGACAACCAAACATAATGACGTTATGCATATAAATTAGCCGGAATATATTCACCCTTGTCCTGATTGCTGGCAGCTGTGTTGGTAACTCGCAAGTTAACCAATCGTCGAAGGGTGGGGGTGTCAACCAAGTAGTACTACCAATACCTAACCGTTGGTTCCCAAACCGGGAATTAATGGTTGTAAGAATAATCCATATAATAACACCATGTATGCATGCAAAATAGTATCAAGTTGATTCCAAGTAAGAATATAAAATATATGATGTATAGCATTAAAAAACAGATGAGCATACTTTTCCCCATTGTTTGTAAACATTGAAACTTGTATAAGCATAAAAAGGGGCCACGAAACTCACCTTGAATTGATGTAATGCACAAAGACTTCACAGAATAAGGCAATGCACGATCAAACACGTTCAACACCTAATATGATTATAACTAAGCCTTTAAAACATATTCAGCGCGAATAGATATATTGGTTGGATCAGGTTGACGTACACGATTATATATATATTTGAGTTTGATTTTATACCTAATGATATTAAGATTTAAATTGAATTGTGGGATTTTGGACAAGTAATGAAATTACTTGTATTTTGATTTATTCGAAAGGAGTATATGTATGTATTCTTTGTAATTCAATAATAATTTATTAATTAAAGTTTAAAAATATAACCTATAATTACATTTACAAATGATTTGTGAAATTATATATTATATAATTTCTATGGTTTTCTATGATTATTTCATAATTAAATATGATATAATGTCTACTTATATAAAAATAATTATTTGTAATATTTATAACTACTATTTTATAAAGATTATTAATGTTTTTAAATAAAATAAATTTACAAAAAAAACATTTGTAACATTTTAAATAAGGAAAGTTTATAAAATTTATTTTTATAATTTTTAAGAATTTTTCTATTTTTATTGGGGCTTAAAATGGCCTAAAAAAAATAGTTGAAGGTGCCCGGGTTCGAACCCGGGACCTCCTGATTGACATGGGACATGGGAACCGGTGAACCAAGGGCCTGGGCCGCGATAAATCTCGGTTCCATCTGTTTTAAGCCAACCTAACCCATTACCCCAAATTCATATGAACCCTAATTTGATTTACCCAAAATTGAACTTGAATTCGATATTGTTAACTGTTAAATTCATGGGGCTTTTGATCCCCATGTATAAACGAGTAGAATGATAGGTTTAATTACCTGATTTGTTTCGAATTGATGATAAGAACAGTATAGAACAAGTCGCGAGCGAGGTTGAGATCGAACAGTGAGCAATTGATGATGATAATCAAACTAAACTCGTGGATAGCTTCTAAGAGTCTTGTAGATCAAAAACCCTATGATAATTTGAGTTTAAAACATTTGGGAAGGAGATTTTGATTTAGTTGCAGGTCGCGGGTTAGAGTGGGAATCGATGGTGGTGTGTGTTGTTTCTCAAATGGAATTACAAGTTGTATTCGATTTATCCCGAATAAAGTTTGTTCTGATTGAATCAATTTGCTTAAGTGATGTTTGAGTGGTTTAATCGACCGTTGAACGGTCGGGAATAAAGTGGAAAAGTTTTTTAACCGTTAATTTACTGTTTCAACGCGTTTTTAGGGGTGCATTAGGTTCGAATCTCATCCACGAAGTGATTAGAACCGGTTTTGTGGTTTAAAATCGGGTATTTTTGAAGTTTTGGCCTCGCCGGAGGGTTGCCGGAATTCGGCCGGAGCCGGCGCCGGAAAATCGAAAGGGGCGGGGGTTGGGTTTGAAATTTGGGAATTTACATTGTTGGTCCTTGCGGTTTAATATCTATCATTTTATGTTTAAAATTCCTTTTAAAGTTTCAAAAATTACACAAACGTCCCCCCCCCTGAATTTGTTATTATTATAATTATTATCATGATTATTATTATTATTATTGTTATTATTATTATTATTATTATTATTTATTTTATCATTATGATTATTATTATTATTGTTATGATTATTATTATTATTATTATTATTATTACTAATACGAACGTGTATACGATAAATTCAACTAAAACGATATATATATATATAAAAATAATAAATACATAAGGATAGTTAACACACATGGAACATGTACACGAAGATAATTCGGTTAACATGATAAATAGACTATGAACATACGTGAGGATCGTTAATACACACACGGTGAATCAACGAACTTAATGCTGATTGACGGTCTATTGGTGACAGATGCTACACACCATCACATTCACCACATGATTTTCAACAAGAAGAGTCTTAGGTTTCCTTTCTGATTTGGGAATATCTTGAATGTTTCTAAAACTTTGTTCATTAAATCTATCTGTATCATCTGAACTGTCACACTAATGTAACAGTAAACCCACAATGTTCTTTGCTTGATATTATGAGGTGTCACAGTATCCCCAGTTGAGGGAATTTCGTCCTGAAATTCAACTGGTGCTAGGTCCAAGAGTGTCATCCTCGAACAGATGAGGATATTTGAGTCTTATCTGATCCTCTCGTTCCCATGTAAACTCTGGACCTCGTTTGGAATTCCATCTCACACGAACAATAGGTATCTTACTGCGTCTCAACTTCTTGACCTTTCGGTCCATGATCTCAATATGTTCCTCCACAAAATGGATACTTTGATCAATTTTGATATCCTCAACAGGCACGTGAAGTGATTCGTCAGCTAAACACTTCTTGAGGTTTGATACATGGAAAGTATCATGCACACTGCCAAGCTCTTGTGGCAACCTTAATCGATATGCCACTGGACCAATCCTTTCTGTGATCTCAAATGGTCCAATATATCTTGGGGCTAACTTCCCCTTCTTTCCAAACCGATCGATCCCTTTCCAAGGAGAGACCTTAAGTAACACTCTATCACCAACGTTAAATTCTAGCGGCTTTTGACGGTTGTCGGCATAGCTCTTTTGGTGATCTCGAGCAGCTTTAAGTCTGGCTTTGATTAGGAAAATCTTATCAGTTGTTTCTTGAATGATTTCGGGTCCTGTTAGCTGACTCTCGCTAATCTCGGCCCAACATACAGGTGATCTACATTTTCGGCCATACAGCGCTTCGAATGGTGCACACCCAATACTAGTATGGTAGCTGTTATTGTAGGAAAACTCAATCAACGGTAGATGAGTATCCCAACTGCCACCAAAATCAATGACACATGCTAGTACCATGTCCTCAAGCGTCTGTATTGTGCGTTCACTTTGGCCGTCTGTCTGGGGGTGATAGGCTGTACTCATGTCTAACCGAGTGCCCATCGCTTTTTGCAACGTCTGCCAAAAGCGTGAAGTAAATCGACTGTCGCGGTCGGATATGATTGACACCGACACTCCGTGCCGTGTCATGACCTCTTTGATGTACAATCTTGCCAGCTTATCCATTTTATAGTCTTCTCGAATAGGCAAGAAATGAGCGGATTTAGTCAGTCGATCCACTACGACCCATATCGAGTCGTGCCCGCTTGGCGTTCTCGGAAGTTTGGTAATGAAATCCATGGTGATGTTCTCCCATTTCCACTCGGGAATTTCAGGTTGTTGCAATAATCCCGATGGCTTCTGATGTTCAGCTTTATCCATGGAACACGTCAAGCATTTGCTCACATATAGAGCAATGTCTTTCTTCATACCCGGCCACCAGTACAGATCCTTCAGATCGTGGTACATCTTGTCTGCACCGGGATGAACAGAATATCGAGTCTTGTGTGCTTCATCCAAGACTAGTTTACGTACACCTCCCCATTTGGGAACCCATATGCGATCAATGAAATAATGTACGCTGTCATCCTTGCGATTCATTTGTTTATCCAACCCTCGGAATTCTTCTCCCGCAAGGTTTTCTTCTTTTAGAGCCTCACTTTGCGCACTTTGAATTTGAGTTTTCAAGTTCGTTTGAATAGTCAATCCAAAAGCTCTAACACGTAGTGGTTTTACGCGTTCTTTACGACTGAGGGCATCAGCCACCACATTTGCTTTCCCCGGATGATACCGGATTTCACAATCGTAGTCACTAAGTAGTTCTACCCAGCGTCGTTGCCGCATGTTAAGCTCTTTCTGATTCAGGATGTGTTGAAGGCTCTTATGATCGGTATAGATGATGCATTTGGTTCCATACAGATAGTGCCTCCATATCTTAAGTGCAAATATTACAGCACCCAACTCTAAATCATGAGTTGTGTAGTTCTTCTCGTGCACCTTTAGTTGTCGTGAGGCGTATGCAATCACCTTGTCTCTTTGCATTAACACACATCCTAATCCTTGATGCGAAGCATCGTAATACACCACGAAGTCATCATTTCCGTCCGAAGGGACAGTATTGGAGCATTGCACAATTTTTCCTTTAACGTTTGGAAAGCTTGTTCTTGTGCATGTCCCAATCAAACTTCTTATCCTTCTGGGTTAGCATGGTCAACGGTTGTGCGATTTTTGAAAAGTTCGCAATAAACGTCGATAATATCCGGCCAATCCTAAGAATTGTTGGATTTCTGATGATGTTTGGGGTGTATCCCATTTCTTCACCGCTTCAATCTTGCTGGGGTCTACATGGATTCCATCTTTGTTAACCACATGGCCCAAAAACTTCACTTCTTGAAGCCAGAATTCACATTTCGAGAATTTGGCGAAAAGCTCTCTTCCTGCAACAATTCCAAAATTGCTCGAAGGTGTTTCTCGTGTTCTTCTTTCGAACGAGAATAGATTAGTAAATCGTCTATGAACACGATCACGAACTTATCCAAGTATGGTTTGCACACTCGATTCATTAGGTCCATGAACATAACTGGTGCATTAGTCAGCCCGAAGGGCATGACTAAGAACTCATAATGCCCATAACGAGTCCTAAATGCTGTTTTCGGTATGTCACCCTCATGAACTCTCAGTTGATGATATCCAAAACGAAGATCAATCTTGGAGAAATACGAAGCTCCTTGTAATTGATCAAACAAATCATCAATTCTTGGAAGAGGGTATCGATTTTTCACAGTCAACTTGTTCAACTCGCGGTAATCGATACACCATACGAAATGACCCGTCTTTCTTCTTGACAAATAGAACCGGTGCTCCCCATGGTGAATGACTCGGCCAAATGAATCCCTTCTCCAATAGCTCTTGTAGTTGGCTGGATAATTCTTGCATCTCCGATGGTGCTAATCGATATGGTGCCTTTGCTACCGTCGTAGCTCCAGGAACCAACTCGATACGAAATTCCACCTGTCGTAGAGGAGGTAAACCCGACAAATCATCAGGAAATACTTTCGGGTAATCCCGCACCACAGGAATATCTGCTAACTTGATGCCTTCTTCCTTCTTTTCTACAACATGAGCCAGGAGTGCGTAGCACTGCTTCCGTAGACATCGACGCGTCTTCATGCAGGAAAAAAGCTTCAGAGTTCTTCCTGGTCGTTCTCCTTGAATTTTGAGTACCTCCCCATTAGGCATGGGAATTCGTACTACTTTCTCCCGACAAACGATCTCGGCTCCGTGCTTCGACAACCAATCCATTCCCACAATTACGTCGATGCTCCCTAACTCGAAAGGTATTAAATCTATGTCGAAGGCATGGTCTTCTAATATTATGGAGCACTGTCTAATGATCTTATCTGCTTGTATGAATCTACCATTGGCCATTTCTACGGAAAAGCTAGTTTCTAGCCTACTCGATTTCAAGTCAAGCATGTGTGCAAAATCAGAAGATATGAAGCTATTGTCTGCTCCCGTATCAAACAATATAGAGGCGAAGTGGTCGTTGAGAAGATACGTACCCGTGACGACATTGGGATCCTGGCGGGCATCATTGGCTCCAATGACGAAGGCTCGTCCTCTTGCAGCATTTCCTTGATTGCCGTGACCGGGTTACCAGCTATGGCCAGCAATTGCTGCTGGTTATAGCCTTGTTGACCGGGTGCTTTGTTCAATCGGGGGCACTTGTTTCGGAAGTGATCGAGACCTCCGCATTCATAGCATGCCCTGGCATTCCCGGCGGGGTTAACCGCATTGATGGGCGCTACCAGGCTTGGCGCAATCCTACAATCCTTCGCCCAGTGACCCAAGCGCCTACAGTTTGTGCATTCCCGACACGGCCTTGCTGGGGAATGGTGATAATTACACTTGTTGCACTTGGGGTGCGATCCTGTGTAATCCTTCTTTTCTTGGGTTACAACAACAAAACTTCGGGCTATTTTAGCCTTCTTATCGGATCTTCCAGTGTTAGACCGAACTCTTTTCTCTTCTCGGTTCCCTTCCCCAGTAATCCGGTTCTTACCATTTCGTCAGTAAGAGCGCCAGCCTTCAAAATTGCGCTCTGGATTGTAGGAGGAGCAGCTGCTGTCACCAATGCTCGGATTTGAGGTGCGAGTACCCAAATATACCTCTCGATTCTCTTGGATTCCGGTGTGACTAAATGCGGAACCAATATTGCCAATTCATGAAATCGATCGGTGTACGCCGCATGCCCAGCCCCCACCATCGCGTGATTCCAGAATTCTTGTTCGAGTTTCTGCATTTCATTGAGAGGACAATATTCCTCAGAAATTAATGCCTTAAACTCATCCCAGGTCATCTTCATTGCAGACTCCCTTCCTCTTGCCTGAACCTGGGTGTTCCACCAGGTTAATGCCTTTCCTTGCAGTGAGCAGGTGGCATATTTGATCCGTTGACTGTCGAGGCATTCACTAATGTCGATTACTACCTCCATCTTCTCGATCCATCTGGTCAAGGCTATCGCTCCGCCTTTCCCATCAATTCATGGGGTTTGCAAGCCACAAATTTTTTATGTGCATCCTCGTTTGGTATGGTTGACACCAGTTTCGTTTCCATTTGTTCCACCAATGCCAATATCATCCACTACCCCTTGGTTATGTTGGCCATTGGTGTTATGATCCTCGTGGAGAGGATGATTCAGCAGAGTGTTGCTTACTTGCGTCACAATGGTAGGAACCAATGCAGCTAGTTGCTGAGCAATCATAGCAGCTATATCAGGATTGTCAGTTCCTGATTATTGTCGGCTGGAGCACCACCAGCTGTTGATGGTCTACCCTTCTCCTATTTTGTGGGGCTTCAGCTTCTTGATTTGTTCTACGGGTGACTCTTTTAGGCGCCATCTTCTAACTACAGAAAGATGGAAACTTTAGTCACCGCATGATTTCGCTTATCAAGTTTCTATAACCCATGCTTCGGTCCATTAAGGTCACTACGTAGCCCAGTTTAAACACATTCTTAGTACACCGGTGATGTTTATATATAGGATTCCCCACAGCGTTCCCACCACATCCACGATATACCTGAATAATACTTAAACTAGTTACATAACATCTTAATTTTCCATAGCTCCTACTCAAATAATAACGTTTGTATGGGTAGAGAGTATCATTACTCCTCTACATTCATGTATTCCACTTTCATTCTAAGCATTAATCAGTAGTTACTGAAATGCTAATTGGAGGAATGTCTCATAAGGTCAATATCGTGATTGGAAATACCATGAAGGCTTTAAGTAGGACAGGACTTGAGTAAATGATAATGTTTGATTGCCTTCAACAAGGTCTTACTAGAATTATGACCCTAGCACCCTAGGGTATAGAATAGAAACTTGTGATACTCATGATCGTTACCTCATGGTAAGATTAGCCAGACTTCTCATGCATGGTGAATTGCAATTACGTGTGCACCGTAATGGTAATTTACCTTGCATGATCACCCTTAGCTTCACTTACCCCAAGTTATCATCATAGTATTATTTAGATTCATCAAGCACAAATAATATAATGTCCTCCTGTCCATGAGCCAGTATTCCAATAATAGCATGTAATAGCAATTAAGCACATAAACTCAATATGTCTAATGATAACTGCATATCCGTCATACTTTCAAGATTTCAGTCATAACCATGATAGGGTCGGATTCAATATCCGAGATCAACACTACGTGTGATCACCGAAGTTCCCTAATAATATGATGTTGTGCGCATACAAGCGTAAAGTTCTAGTATCAAAGTATCCCAAAAGACTAAGAGTATTAATGTCTTCCTCGGGATGTTCAGATAACACGTGTATATGTATAAAATCAAGTATGTAGGAACATACTTGTATATTAAATTCATAGATTTAATATACTTGACCCATTTGTCTTGTAGTTTTGTATTGACCATAGTTTATCACTCATCCCAGAAATCCCCAGGTAGCGTAACTGGTCTCACAATGAGATTTATACGAATACGCTTGCCTTAGCCCGAAGGCCTTTTGCCAGGAAATCCAGAATACAGGTGTCTATGTGTCACACAAATCATGAAAGACATTTAGGTAAAATCAAATGCACACAATCCCTAGCATGCATTCTATATGAAGGTTCTTAGGTTATAGTCTAGGTCAAATTCTCCACCTAATTCTCTATAACCAAGGCTCTGATACCAATCTGTCACACCCTCGCTTAGAGCGGAAACACGAGAATGCGACGGACGGGATCGTCATAACACTTGGTATAATTACAGAGACATAATACATGCAAAATCCTCGTGTCATGACGTCGCCCGACACAATGGTGACTTGTGTCGTGGTTAGTCAGTTCCACGACTATCATAGTCTATTAATTCAAGAATTTAACATACACATTGTTCATAAATGAAATCAAACGATGTACAATACTAATGCAAGCCTATTAAAATCCTGAAGGTCTCTGCTAAGGCATTAGCTCTAGCTATCCTCTTTGATTATGATCACCTGAAAAGATATGCTCAAAAAATGTCAACACATAATGTTGGTGAGTTCCGCAGGTTTAAATTGAAAACATGTAATTGATGCTGTATAGAATTTGATGTGGAATCATACTGCAAGCACAAACCACATAACATGTGTTTTAGACAACCAAACCTAATGACGTTATGCATATAAATTAGCCGGAATATATTCACCCTTGGCCTGATTGCTGGTAGCTGTGTTGGTAACTCGCAAGTTAACCAATCGTCGAAGGGTGGGGGTGTCAACCCAGTAGTACTACCAATACCTAACCGTTGGTTCCCAAACCCGGGAATTAATGTTTGTAAGAATAATCCATAGAATAACACCATGTATGCATGCAAAACAATATCAAGTTGATTCCAAGTAAGAATATCGGACATATGATGTACAGCATTAAAAACGGGTGAGCATACTTTTCCCCCATTGTTTGTAAACGTTGAAACTTGTATAAGCATAAAAAGGGGCCACGAAACTCACCTTGAATTGATGTAATGCACAAAGACTTCACAGAATATGGCAATGCACGATCAAACACGTTCAACACCTAATATTGATTATAACTAAGCCTTTAAAACATATTCAGCGCGAATAGATATATTTGGTTGGATTCAGGTTGACGTACACGGTTATATATATATTTGAGTTTGATTTTTATACCTAATGATATTAGGATTTAATTTGAATTGTGGGATTTTGGACAAGTAATGAAATTACTTGTATTTTTGATTTATTCGAAAGGAGTATATGTATGTATTCTTTGTAATTCAATAATAATTTATTAATTAAAGTATAAAAATATAACCTATAATTACATTTATAAATGATTGTGAAATTATATATTATATAATTTCTATGATTTTCTATGATTATTTCATAATTAAATACGATATAATGTCTATTTTTATAAAAATAATCATTTGTAATATTTATAACTACAATTTTATAAAGATTATTAATGTTTTTAAATAAAATAAATTTACAGAAAAACATTTTGTAACATTTTAAATAAGGAAAGTTTATAAAATTTATTTTTATAGTTTTTAAGAATTTTTCTATATTTTATTGGGCTTAAAATGGCTTAAAAAATAGTTGAAGGTGCCCGGGTTCGAACCCGGGACCTCCTATTTGACATGGGACATGGGAACCGGTGAACCAAGGGCCTGGTCCGCGATAAATCTCGGTTCCATTTGTTTTTAAGCCAACCTAACCATTACCCCCAAATTCATATGAACCCTAATTTGATTTACCCGAAATTGAACTTGAATTCGATATTGTTAACTGTTAAATTCATGGGGCTTTTGATCCCCATGTATAAACGAGTAGAATGATAGGTTTAATTACCTGATTTGTTTCGAATTGATGATAAGAACAGTATAGAACAAGTCGCGAGCGAGGTTGAGTTCGAACAGTGAGCAATTGATGATGATAATCAAATTAAACTCGTGGATAGCTTCTAAGAGTCTTGTAGATCAAAAACCCTATGATAATTTGAGTTTAAAACATTCGGGAAGGGGATTTTGATTTAGATGCACGTCGCGGGTTAGAGAGGGAATCGATGGTGGTGGTGTTGTTTCTCAAATGGAATTACAAGTTGTATTCGATTTATCCCGAATAAAGTTTGTTCTGATTGAATCAATTTGCTTAAAAAGATGTTTGAGTGGTTTAATCGACCGTTGAACGGTCGGGAATAAAGTGGAAAAGTTTTTAACCGTTAATTTAATGTTACAACGTGTTTTTAGGGGTGCATTAGGTCGAATCTCATCCACGAAGTGATTAGAACCGGTTTTGTGGTTTAAAATCGGGTATTTTTGAAGTTTTGGCCTCGCCGGAGGGTTGCCGGAATTCGGCCGGAGCCGGCGCCGGAAAATCGAATGGGGCGGGGGGTTGGGTTTGAAATTTGGGAATTTACATTTTTGGTCCCTGCGGTTTAATATCTATCATTTTATGTTTTAAAATTCCTTTTAAAGTTTCAAAAATTACACAAACCCACCTGAATTTTGTTATTATTATTATTATCATGATTATTATATTATTATTGTTATTATTATTATTATTATTATTTTATTTTATCATTATGATTATTATTATTATTGTTATGATTATTTTTATTATTATTTTATTATTATTACTAATACGAACGTGTATACGATAAATTCAACTAAAACAATATATATATATATATATATATATAAATAATAAATACATAAGGATAGTTAACACACATGGAACATGAACACGAAGATAATTCGGTTAACATGATAAATAGACTATGAACATACGTGAGGATCGTTAATACACACACGGTGAATCAACGAACTTAATGCTGATGACGGTCTATTGGTGACAGATGCTACACACCATCACATTCACCACATGATCTTCAACAAGAAGAATCTTAGGTTTCCTTTCTGATTTGGGAATATCTTGAATGTTTCTAAAACTTTGTTCATTAAATCCATCTATATCATCTGAACTGTCACAGTAATGTAACAGTAAACCCACAATGTTCTTTGCTTAATATTGTGAGGTGTCACAACTGGGGTTCTGGGGAAAGGAGCTGAGAAGAGGAAGGTGTTGGAGAAGCGAGCAGGTCGAGTACCGGGAAATTTGACAAACGGGCCAAGACGACCAGGAATTTTGTGGCAGTGGCCCAGGGTAGGAAGGAATATGTCAGGTCGCACCCTATGTGTAACATGTGAAACTTTCATCACCCCAAGCAATGCCGTGTCGGGTTTGTGTGAACTGCAGATGCCCAGGGCATTGGCGCGAGACTACAGAGTGGCGCCGAATCTGGTTGCGCCGGTTAATGCGGTTAACCCACAGGAAATGCTAGGGTTTGCTATGAGTGTGGAAGCCCTGATCACTATCGGAACATGTGCCCAGGCTGAATCGGGCGAGGGTCAGCAAAAAAAACAACCACCACAAGTGATGGCCATAGCCGGTAATCAAGGTCAGGGAAATCAAGGAAATGCTGCCAGAGGACGTGCGTTCGTCATCGGAGCGAATGAAGCCCGTTAGGACCCGAATGTCGTTAGGGTATGTACTTGCTCATCACCAATTCGCATCTATATTGTTTGATACTGGAGCAGACAATAGTTTTATATCCTCTGAATTTGTTCACATGCTTGAGTTGAACCCTAGTAGGCTAGAAACTAGCTAATCCGTAGAAATGGCCAACGGTAGAATTGTACAGGCCGATAAGATTATTAGAAAGTGCTCGATAATATTGGAGAACCATGCATTCGATATAGACTTGATACCCTTTGAGTTAGGAAGTTTTGACGTGATTGTGGGAATGGATTAGTTATCGAAAAACGGAGTTGAGATTGTCTGTCGGGAAAAGTAGTACGAATCCCCAAGCCAGACGGGGAGGTACTCAGGATTCAAGGAGAACGACGGGAAGAAACCTAAAGCTTATCTCCTGCATGAAAGCGCGCCGAAGTTTACGAAAGCAATGCTACGCATTTTTGGCTCATGTGGTAGAAAAGAAGGACGAGGAGAGGAAATTGGTAGACATTCCAATAGTACGCGACTACCCGGATGTATTCCCTGATGACTTGTCGGGTTTGCCTCCTCCACGACAGGTGGAATTTCGTATAGAGTTGGTTCCTGGAGTTACACCGGTAGCAAAGGCGCCGTATCGGTTAGCACCATCAGAAATGCAAAAGTTATCTAGTCAATTGCAGGAACTATTGGAGAAGGGTTTTATCCGGCCGAGTCACTCACCATGGGGAGCACCGGTATTATTTGTCAAAAAGAAGAAAATGGGTCGTTCCGTATGTGCATCGATTACTGTGAGTTGAACAAGTTAACATGAAGAATCGATATCCTCTCCCTAGGATCGACGATCTGTTTGATCAACTACAAGGAGCCTCGTATTTCTCCAAGATCGACCTTCGTTTGGGATACCATCAACTAAGGGTTTTCGAGGATGACATACCGAATACGCCGTTTAGAACTCGTTATGGGCACTATGAATTCTTGGTCATGCCGTTCGGGTGACTAACGTACCAGCTGTGTTTATGGACCTGATGAATCGGGTATGTAAACCTTACTTGGATAAGTTCGTGATCGTATTCATAGACGGTATACTTATCTACTCCCAATCGAAAAAGGACCATGAGGAACACCTCGAGCAATACTGAGTTATTACAGAAAAGAAACTTTTCGCTAGGTTCTCGAAGTGCGAGTTTTGCCTGCGAGAAGTGAAATTTTTGGGACACGTGGTGAATGAAAATGGGATTCACGTAGATCCCAGAAAGATTGAAGCGGTGAGGAAATGGGATGCACCCAGACACCTTCAGAAATATGGCAATTCTTAGGATTGGTCGGATACTATCGTCGCTTCATCGCGAATTTTTCAAAGATCGCTCAACCATTGACACTGCTGACTCAGAAAGACAAGAAGTTTGATTGGGGACATGCACAAGAACAAGCATTCCGAACGTTGAAGGAAAAGTTGTGCAACGCTCCGATATTGTCCCTCCCAGATGGAACTGATGATTTTGTGGTGTACTGCGATGCTTCACATCAAGGATTGGCATGTGTGGTAATGCAGAAGGATAAGGTGATTGCCTACGCTTCGCGACAATTTATGGTGCACAAAAGAAATATACAAACTCATGATCTGGAGTTGGGCGCCGTAGTATGTACGCTTAAGATATGGAGGCATTACCTGTATGGAACCAAATGCATCATCTACATAGATCATAAGAGCCTCCAACATATCCGGGATCAGAAGGAACTTAATATGCGTCAGCGACGCTAGGTAGAGTTACTTAGTGACTACGATTGTGAAATCCGGTATCATCCGGGGAAAGCGAACGTGGTGGCCGATACTTTAAGCAGCAAAGAACGTGTGAAACCACTACGTGCACGAGCGTTGGGGTTGACTATTCAAATGAATCTGAAAGCCCAGATCCTAATTGCACAAAGTGAGGCGTTGAAAGAAGAAAAATCACGGGGGAAGAATTTTGAGGGTTGGAAAAATAATGATTTGCAAAGATGATGGATACAGTACTTCATGGATCGTATATGGGTACCCAGATGGGGAGGTGTACGTACCCTAATCATGGATGAAGCGCACAAGACACAATATTATGTTCATCCTGGTACAGACAAGATGTACCACGATCTTAAAGATCTGTACTGGTGGCAGGCATGAAGAAAGACATTGCTACGTACGTAAGCAGGCGCTTGACATGCTCGAAAGATAAAGCCGAACACCAGAAACCATCGAAATTATTACCAGCAAACCTGAAATCCCCGAGTGGAAATGGGAAAATATAGCTATGGATTTTATTACCAAACATCCTTGAACGAGTAGCGGGCACGACTCTATGGGTCGTAGTCGACCGTATGACGAAGTCGGCTCATTCTTACCAATCCGAGATGACTACAAAATGGATAAGTTAGCGAGATTGTAATAAAGGAGGTCGTGACAAGGCACGGAGTGCCGGTGTCGATCATATCCGATCGTGACAGCCGATTTACTTCACGATTTTGGCAGACACTGCAGAAAGC
This sequence comes from Flaveria linearis, assembly GCA_024085815.1. Classification (NCBI taxonomy): domain Eukaryota; kingdom Viridiplantae; phylum Streptophyta; class Magnoliopsida; order Asterales; family Asteraceae; genus Flaveria; species Flaveria linearis. The sequence continues at coordinate 53,815,898 of CM044011.1, read as the reverse complement.
AATGGGCACACAATAGATATGAGTACCGCCTATCACCCGCAGACAGACGGTCAAAGTGAACGAATGATACAAACATTGGCAGACATGCTAAGGGCATGTGTAATCGACTTTGGTGGTAGTTGGGACACTCATCTACCGTTGATTGAATTCTCGTACAACAATGGCTACCATACAAGCATACGGTGTGCTCCGTTCGAAGCATTGTATGGGAGGAAATATAGGTCTCTAGTTTGTTAGGCTGAGATAGGTGAAAGCTAGTTAATAGGCCCGGAGATTATCAAGGAGACAACCGACAAGATTTCCAAATCACAAAGACAGACTAAAAGCTGCCAGGGATCGCCAAAAGAGCTATGCCAACAAACGTCGGAAGCCTCTAGAATTCAACGTTGGGGATCGAGTTTTACTGAAAGTCTCTCCTTTGAAAAGAATTTTCCGCTTTGGGAAGAAGAAGTTAGCCCCAAGATATGTAGGACCATTCGAGATTACAGAAAGAATCGGTCCCGTGGCATACCGATTAAGGTTACCACAAGAACTCAGCGGTGTACATGATATTTTCACGTATCGAACCTCAAGAAGTGTTTGACTGATCAAACCTTCATGTACCAATTGAGGAAATCAAGATTGATGAAAGGCTTCATTTGTTGAGGAACACATTGAGATCACGGATCGAAAGGTCAAGAAATTAAAGCGCAGTAGAATACCAATGTCCGCGTGAGAGGAACTCTAAACGAGGGCCAAAGTTTACATGGGAACGAGAAGACCAGATGAAACTCAAATATCCGCATCTGTTCGAGGATGACACTCTTGGACCTAACTCCAGCTGAATTTCGGGACGAAATTCTCTCAATGGGGGATACTGTGACATCCATCACTGAAAGGTCCGTTATTTAACGTGACTTCCGTTAGCATTTCTTTTGAACATTCATCCTTATCTTTTAATTATCCGTGTGATTATTATTCTTTGCCTTATCATCATTTACATGTGTACTCATCGAGGGTGTTGTTATCCTTAAAACTTTTACAATCATCATTATCGTTGGGATTAAATCTATCATTATTATTTATTATTATTGTCGTTAATAAAAACCATTTTTAAGTTGCTAATACCATCATTACATCTTTATCATTAATATAACTAACCGATTTAAGGTCGTTTTTAACTAAAACAAACTTGGGAATTCGGGGATTTTAGTGCAGGGACTAATGTGTCATTTCCAAACTTGCGCTGGGTATAAATACCCCTTATCAGCCCTAACCCTAAGACTTCTCTTTTTCTTCATTCGCCCTTTCTCCCTTGCACAAACCGACTTTTTTCTTCGCGTTTACTCCGGCAAGGCCTCGGCATCAGCCGAATCTACCTTATTTTCACAGGTAGACGACCTGGTCATCCTTTTTCTTCATTGTTTCTGCTGTTCTGCGGGTGGTTTCGGGTGCTCGGGGCCAACCCGAGCACATGGGGTCGTGAGGTCACGTGTGGTGTCTTTCTGCGCGTCCTTCTTGTTTGTGTGTGTACGAAATGTGTTTCTGGAAGTGTTATGATGTGAATCGAGTGCAAGCAGCAGCCGAAGGCTTCTCTGCACCTTCTGCAGTCGCAATTTCTGCACAGACGACAGAGTCTGTCGTGCGACTGAGTCGTGCGACTGGGTGTGTTGTGCGACGAGTCATGCGACTGAGTGTGTCGTGCGACTGAGTCATGCTAATATGTGTGTCATGCGATTGAGTCAATGGGATGAGTGTATGCATGCGATTGAGTCTATGCGGGATGAATGTGTGCGATTGTGCGTGTATCGCACGACTGAATGCTGAGTCGCACGAATGGAGGTTCATTCGTACGAATGAAGCTGATTGTACGAATGAAGGTTGATTCGTGCGTATGAATATTGATTCATGCGATTGAGTGTTGTGGGTACGACTGAGTGCCGAATCGCACGAATGAAGGTTGATCGTGCGGATGGAGTGTTGAGTCGTGCGTCTGATTGTGTCGTGCGACTGAAGTGGTTGTCCGTGAGTTCCTTCTTGTGTGTGGTGTGTGTATGTCGTGTGATGTTAAGGTGACATCGATACGGTTGCGATTGCTAATGACAATATTAAAGTTAACACTATAAAACTTACTAATGTTATCACAATCTGATCAATGTTAACATTTTTACAATTATGAAGAACTGATTTGTAACCACTAAAATTTACTAAGTACTTCTCTAACAACAATGAAACCTTACACTAATATCATCGGCAATGGCGACGATTCCAAGTACTTGGATCTATATAAGATCTAATACTTATGTCTGCTGTGTGTGTTCCGCGTGACCGAACCGATACAACCCGAACCGACCGAACGTTACTATTTTCATTAAACGTATCATTAATGCTTAACAATAACTGTTAATAGGTGTTTGACATTTATTGACATACAACATTTGGAACTTGATCATTCATACTTACAACCGAACAAGTGAGTTTCGTGGCCCCTTTTATGCTTATTCAATATTTCAATCATTTACAAACTTAAGGGAAAAGTATGCTCACCATTTATGTTGTACAACTTACATTCTTAGAATCAACGTGTTACTATTTTGGAGTACTTATCTGATACATACATGAGTTTGTTGTGTGGTACTTTCTTTACAACCATTTAATTTCGGTGTTGGAACCAACGGATAGGTATTGGTAGTACTACTGGGTTGACACCCCACCCTTGATTGTTGGTATACTAGTTAGTACCAATAATGGCCAGGAACGGGCCCCTGGGTGAATATATTTTGACAAGATTCTGTGTGTACGTCATTAGGTTTGGTTGTGAAGCTCATTGTTATGTGATTTTGCTTACTTATAACTGTATTCACGGTATTCTGCAAAACTATTATGCAGAATCAATTTACTTACTATTTAAACCTGCGAGCCCACCAACATTTTTGTTGACCATTTTGAGCATATCTTTCAGGTGATAACACTAATTGAAGATTCTAGGAGTGCTGCCTTAGTGGAGACCCTAGGATGCATTTTGAGACTATACTATACTTGACAAACATTCTTTAGAAACATTGTTGGTTGATTACATACCTTCATTCTTTTGGATACTTGTTCCCGGGTTGTGGGATTACATTACAATGATATTATTTTTGGTTATGTGATTCAATTTCAACGTTTGTGCTTATGGCTATGTTGTCGTGAATATTGACTAAACACGACACAAGTCTCCTTTGTGTCGGGTGTCGTCATGACACGCTTACCATCATTTATTTATATTGCATCTCTATTGTTCACAATGTGTTATGACGATCCCGTCTCATTACATCCCCGTGTTTCCACTTTTAGTGGGGGTGTGACATATGCACTTTACAACATAAACACACAAAGAGGATAGTGTGCAACAAAACTTAAAAATTCAAATAGGGAACTGGAGAAAAGTCAGTTTTGAGAAATAAGAAACACAAGTGTATATGAGACAGAACAAGAACAACACACAAGTAGTTGGTTTTCAAGGTTGATGTATATTGCTCTCTAGTTCTTACAAGTGGTTTACAAAGTTATACATAAGTTACAAGGACCAGAAATATTTATACTACAACCTACAGCCGGCCATACTTTAAAGGCCAGTTGGATACATGATCTAGACAACAAAATCAATGTAGAGTCAAAAGGCAGATTGCCTTTTGACTAGTGACTATGACATGCCATAGCTCACATCCTAATATATTAAAAAAGGATATAGTACATTAAGTGGAAAGTTACAGATTCAAGACCTTAATGTATAGTTTACCAAAAGCATGGACCTTTTCACCAACTCATGTAAAGTTGGTGTCTTATCAGAGTTGCAGCGGGAAAGTGGTTCAGCTTTAGGTAAAAGGTACATAAGATAAAACATGTATTTAAAAAGTCTTAGAAGAAATCTATCTTTAATAGTTGGCTTCAGAAGACTTTGTCCTTGAAGCTTCGGAAGACTTCATCTTTTGGTTTCGGAAGATTTCACACTTAGAATAATTTCTAAGGTAGTGTGAAACTTCCAAAGCATTCCACTTTAGTACACTTATGCATGCATGCAGGAGAGACTTTGGGTGTTTGGGTTGCATCAGCCATACAAATAACCTTACAAACTCCCCCAAGGCTGATGCTACCAAAACACTTGAAGACTTCAGATGTTGACAGTCCCCATTATGTCGATGACCATCCCTTTCTTCATAAGATGATCAGGATCACTCAGACTCTCATAGAATCTTCTCATGTCAAAGAGATCATGCAGAGGTAGATTGAACAATCCTGCCATGTGTAGACATGTTCAACACTTGATCTCTTATGACATGCCATCTTTCTAGATTTGTAGTATATGTCCAAGACAAGATGGGTCTTCCTGATGCCAGAGGAGCTGCTTGAATTGGAGTTGGTGGAGCATCCTCTTGTTGCACATCTTTAGGATGTTCTGACTCATCCTGAGGTTTGGAGTTGGATGTTTCTTCTTCTTTTTCTTTGAATTTGGTTTGGAAACCATCCTTTTTCTCTCTTTGAACATTTTAACTGAGAAGATGGCCTGCAGCACTGATTGATCTTCTTTGTCTTTCTCAGTTGGGTCTTCCTCTCTCACAGGTTCAGATTGAGAGGGGATAGATACCTGCTGTAGATCAGAAGTGGAAGCTTGCTGAGGTTCAGTAGGAGATTCAGGTTGTGTTGTCTTAAGTGTTTCAACCTTAGTCTCTTCTTCCTGAGGGACCTGACTTGGTGGGGAGTGTAAGTCAACAAGTTCACCTCTTCGAATCTTCTGCTTGATTAGTTCACCTCTTCGAATGGACAGAGACTTGACTACCCTGATATGCTCATCCATGGTGGACAGAGACATGGGACCAAGTCCCCTTCTGGAGAATCCATACAGCTTTAAGAAGCTCATCATCTTCTGCCTATCAGCAGGACTTCTTCAAGTTTTATGGATGATAGCTCTAGATATTACAGTCTTTCCCTTAACTTTCTTTTAGTGAATCTTTGTCTTTGTCTACATCAAGTTCAAGTTGTTTGAGGTACTCAAACTCAATGTAGTCAAAGGGTAAGGGAAGAAATGTATCAGGCTGATAGAGGCCTGTGGCACTCAGGTAGTTTATCATGTTAAGTCTATCTTCTCTTTGTCTACCTGAGGTTCTGTGGTACCACATCCTCTTGTTCATAGTTTCTTGAACTGGTGAGAAAGTAGGCACATGCTTGTAGAGTCTCTCTGTCTTCTCTCTTCTTTGATTTTCAGAAGTAGCTCTGCATCCTCTTCCTCTTTCTCTCTTTTGACAATTCCATGTCAGCCAGTTCATTTAACTCATCTAAGGGGAGAGAAAATATTATCAATATCATAGTTCCTGGTCTGCAAGTAGTTGATCCTGACTGCCCTTAACTCATCATCCTGAGTATTTGGTCCAGGGGCAGCCCTGATAGCACATTCCATGAGTCTGCAGACCCAGTAGGAGGAACTTTCTCACCTTATCTCCTTTTCCTCTCTCTCTCTCCCCTCCTCCTTAATCTCCTCAGAAGTCAATTTTCTTTGCCCTTTGTCACTCACAGACCTTTGTGACTCAGGGTGGAGAGAGCTTTGGCTTCATGGCTTGGTGTAGCTTCCAAGCTCTAGCCAGAGAGAGGTTGGGATGCACCTCACTAGCAGGTGTCTCATCAAGGGATTGAACCTCTGTAGCAGTTGATGGTGAGACAGGGCTCTCAGGTTCTACCATGGGCCTTCAGTCAAGGTTTCCCTTGAAGCTAATCTCAGGGTCTGCCTCAACATCCAGTTGACCGATGGTATTGCCTGATTGCCTTAGTCTTCTTCTAAGGCTAAACTCTGAAGTGGTCCTATCTTGAACTCTTTGAAAAATAAGAGTTCTTCTATCAGTATCATACCTCCACCCAAAAATATGACTTGAAGTTGGTGGGGATGATATAGCTCTTGGAATGCCTTTCTCAAAGAGACTCCTAAAGACTAAGTCTATACTGTCCACATCAATGTGAACTTGAGAAAGTTGTGAATATCACAATTGCAAGTGAGGATGGTGAGTCCTCAATGTCCATAATCCTGAAGAACTCCCAGGTTCTGTGACTGTAATGACTTCCTCCCCCTTTTTGGTAGCATCACCCTCTTGCATAGGTGAGTTAGGAGTTAGGTCAATCACATTCACAGTTCTTGTGTTCCTGATTGAGATCCTCTTAAAGGTCTCCCAGCTACTTTTCCTTAAGATGAGATATCTCAAGTTGCTGATCATTGACCCTGTGTTGTAAGGTAGTCACTTGAGATTAAGGTGACTAACCTTGGAGACTAGATAGGTGCATGTTTTGATAGTTTTTGCACCTTTAGTCTCAGATTCCCCTCATTTTCATCAGAAGAATCATTAGGGGATGAGAGAATTGGACCAAGGTCCTCTTCCTTATCACCAGCATGGTGTTCTTGGCTGCTGGATTTCCTTTGCTCAGTGACAGCTTCAGTTGAAGTGTCAATGAGCTGAGTTGCCATGGTTGAGGTTGAATGATGTAATCACTTGCTGAAGTGAGAGCCTCTTCCATATGGATATCCTGAACAGGTTCAGAAGTATCCACCTCAGTGATAGGTGACTGATATGGGCTAGACCTAGGTGACTCAGGAGCACTCATCTCTCTTGAGAAGTGGTGTAGTAAGGAGACTCATGGTACTCACTGAAACTAAGTCTTCATCAGTATAGAAGTCAAGGTTGGGAATGGTTGGTTTAAGTCTAAAGGCTGGGGATGGTAGCTGTCCCCTGAAGGTTGTTCACTTGAGTGTTGAGACTCAGAGTGAAGGCTTAAGGCAGTTGGGCTTGTGAGCTCATCAGGCTGAGCATGAGGAACCTCAGCACTGATCTTTGAAGTAATGGGAGTGGTTTGCTCCTCAGGGAAGTGGGAGCTCCAGTATCCACTTCCTCTATATAGGTAAGTATATGGGGGCCTGCACAGACTCAATAGCTTGTGCAGGGGTTCGTTTGTGTTTTCTTTGGTAGGTGAGGGTGATTTGTGGTGTTTTTGGTGGTTGGGATGTAGAAGGTGTGGGTTCAACACTAGCTTGTGTTGCTAGGTTGTCACCTTGAGCAATGAGCTCTAACATTTTTGGGATAAGGGCTGTTTCTACCCCTGAGAAGTCAACAGTTAGCTTCTTTAAAATTTTAAAGATGTCGGGCTTCATCTGTCCCAATTTAAGAATATTATCTGTTTCCCTTAACTGTGAGCCCAGTTCACAGTTAAGAATGTATTGAACATATCTAGGAAACATGTAATACTCTAAGGAGTCTAAGTTTGCAATCAGATTTGTATAACAAATTGAGAATACCTGAATTTGACCCTGAACCATTCCATGCACTATGAAGGAGAGATCTTCAGGAATCTGGTCCCACCCTCCATGCTTGTTGGACAAGCTGTGGATAACCACATGAAGTAGGTACTTCCACTTAGGTGAGACCTTCCCTTTCCTGAAGGTCTTTACAGAGAAATCTCCCTCATAGCCCATCTGCTCAAAGGAATGATTAACAGCTTCTTTTGGGAAGAACACCTCATCTTCTTCATCACCCAGCTGAAGATGAGTGTTGATGATGGCCGGAGTGATGAAGACTTTTCTCCCCTGCACTGTGGCAGACAGTGCCTTCTCCCCATCCATAATGACCTCTTGGTAGGTCTTCCAAAATTCAAGCAAATGATCCTCATAGAGAGGAGGATCAATGGTAAGGGAGGTGAAGTAGTTAGACAAAGCCAAGAATTGGCACACCTCTGAGAAATGTGGATCTTTCTCAGAGTTTAACAAAGCAACCTGATTGTGTTTTCTGTGTAACTGCATAGAAAAATATGGGTCATTTGTCTGTCAAGGTTGGCCATTGTGAGATGGCTTAGAGGTGAAGGAAGGATGAACGAAGGCGGTTTCAGAGAGAAATGGATTTAGGTTTGGAGAGAAAATGAAGATGATAAAAAGAGTGGGAACCGACAGGGTTATGTGTGAAAAGGATTTGAGACAAAGTTAATGAAAAAGGATAAACTTTGAAATCCGGAAGGCGGTCCCACCTCTGAAAAAGTAGTTTGCTTTTTGCTCAAAAGTTGTTTTTTGGAAATCAAAATCTTCCGAAGGTAAATTGTCTTCGGAAGTTTTAATGGAAAAGCTTCCGAAGCCAAATGACTTCGGAAGAATTTTCAAAGAGTTTTGACAAATTGCTTTGGAAGAGAATTTTAAAATGAATGCTTTGTTCAACAGAACAAAGCTTCCGAGAGTTAATTTCCTTCGGAAGAAAAATGGTCCTTGAAAGCATAAATGCCTAAGAGAGTTTTAAGCTTCAGAAGATATTTCAGAAATTTCTTCCGAAGGTAAATTTACTTAGACAGTTATTTGTCTTGAAGGTATATTTTCTTCCGAAGATAAAATCATATCTTCCGAAGGATCAAGATTTGTCAAAAATCTAAGAAAAACTTTTCAAAAGTTTTTTATCCATAGAAAACATGAGCTTATGAAGGTGATAAACTAGACAACTTAGGACACACAGATTTTAAGAAATAAAATGAATTAGTTTTAAGAAAAGCTACTCAAAGTTAATCATCCCAATAGCTGATATAAGATACTTAAATCTCTGTTCATCAAAGGTTTTTGTAAACAGATCAGCATATTGTTCATTTGTGTTAACTTTAACTAGTTTAATTAATCCTTTTTCAAAGTTATCTCTAATTAAATGATACCTGATATCTATGGTTTGTCCTTGAGTGCTGCACAGGATTTCTCTGTGATAGAGATAGCCTGTTGTTGTCTATGTGAATGGGAGTCTCCTTGAAGTTTAAACCATAGTCCAGCATCTGATTCTGAATCCAAAGCACTTGAGCACAGCAGCTTGCAGCAGCAATGTATTCAGCTTTAGCAGTTGATGCAGAGACACAGGGTGTTCTTGCATTGCCATGAGACAACCCTTCCACCAAGGAACTGACAACCCCAGATGTAGACTTTGCAGTCATATTGCAACCACCATAATCACTATCTGTATATGCATACAGATTGAAGTCAGAATTCTTGGGATACCAAAGACCAAGTGTTGAGGCACCTTTGAGGTATCTTAGAATTCTCTTGACAGTGATGAGGTGAGACATCTAGGGTTTGCTTATATCTTGCACAAATACATATGGCAAACATGATATCAGGTCTGCTAGCTGTAAGATACATAAGAGACCCAATCATAGCCCTATAGAGGTGTTCATCCACACACTCCCCCTCAAGATCAGGCCCAAGCGAGTGGTTTCTAGCTATGGGTGTCTTAGCAATCTTACAATCAGTCATGTTGAATCTTTTAAGTATGTCCTGAACATACTTTGACTGACTTATGAAGATTCTATCTTCAACTTGCTTCACTTGAAATCCCAGAAAGAAATTGAGTTCCCCCATGGCACTCATTTCAATCTGTCTTTCATCAGCTTCTCAAAGTCTTTGCAGAGCCTTGGATTAGTTAACCCAAAATGATGTCATCTACATACACTTGAACTAGCAGTAAGTCATTTCCCTATCCTTTGATGAAGAGAGTTCCATCTATAGTACCCCTTCTGTATCCATGCTTGCAAAGATACTTAGATAGAGTCTCATACCATTTTCTTGGTGCTTCGTGTAGCCCATACAGAGCCTTATCAAGCTTGTAGACATAATCAGGATGATCAGGATCTGTAAACCAGGTGGTTGTATGACATACACCTCTTTATCAATCACCCCATACAGAAAAGCACACTTGACATCAAGTTGATAGACCTTGAAGTTCTTGGATGCAGCAAATGCCAAGAATATCCTAGCAGCTTTTAGTCTTGCTACAGGAGCAAAGATATCAGTGTAGTCAATTCCTTCTTCTTGTGTGTATCCTTGAACAACTAGTCTAGCTTTGTTTTTGATGATAATACCTCTATCATCTTTCTTATTCCTAAATACCCATTTGGTTCCTATAGTTGTCTTCCCATAAGTCGGGGGTTCTTTGGAAGCAGTCTCTCCACCTATCTGGGTAAAGGAAAGACTTGCCTATACCTACCCCTCCCAGACCCTACTCTTGAGCGAGATATACTGGGTTTGTTTGTTTTGTTGTCTTCCCATGAGGAAGAGGACATAGGTTCTAAACCTTCTGTCTTTTGAGTTGAAGCAGCTCCTCTTGCATGGCTTCAATCCAACTTCCATCCTTCAGAGCCTCATTAACTTTCTTGGGCTCTATCTGAGACAAGAAACAAGAGTGAAGACAAACATTTTCTTCATGGGTTTGTCCTCTTGTTCTTACCCCAGTTTTAACATCTCCATGATGTTTGTCGTAGGATGAGACTTGTGGATTTAGCTGAAGGATCACAGCAAGTTGCTGAGAGAGATCTAAATTAGAAAATTTAGATCTGGCATAGATGCTTCTTCCACTACCTCAACACACTTATCAAGAGAAACTTGATCCAATAAGTGTGTGACATCATTGATATGTTCATCTATGGAGTGGTTATCAGCATCAAGAAATTCTTGATCATTGTCACCACTACCATCATTTTCTTCTACATTTGAAGTTTCTTTATTTGTCTGTTGAGCCTTTGAGCTAGAACTTGAAGGCATCTCAGATGTATCAGCTAAATTTGTCATTGTTATGCTGATAGAAACTTCATTTGCTGAAGTAGTTACAACTGGAGCTGAAGATGTGTAACTTGAAGGTCTTCTTAGCTCAAATCTTGGATCAGGATCACGTGGAGGTAAAATGTCTGTAGATCCTGAAACATTCTCACAAGATTTGTTAAAACAGTTGGTAACTAAATCAAGATCAAATAGTCAATCCGGACCAGACCTTTTACCTGGGAGTGTGCTCATTGAAAGTCACATTAGCTGACTCCTCAACTACTCTAATTCTGAGATTGTATACTCTATAAGCTTTAGCTTGAGAAGAGTATCCAATAAAATGTCCATCATCTGATTTCTCAGCAAACTTGGCAATTTGACCTTTGGTATTCAAGATGCTACATGGACATCCAAATGACCTGAGAAAACCAATGAAAGGTTTTCTCTTATGCCAAAGTTCATAAGGAGTCTTACCACGAGTCTTAACCATTAAAACTCTGTTTTGCACATAGCAGGCAGTATTGACTGCCTCTGCCCAGAAGGTGATGGGCAGTTTAGAGTCAGACAACATGGTTCTTACAGCTTCAATCAGTCTCCTATTTCTCCTCTCATCAACACCATTTTGTTGAAGAGTCCTGGGAGCACTGTATTGTCTTGTAATACCCTTTTCATCACAAAATGTGTCAAGGATTTGTTCTTAAATTCAGTTCCTTGATCACATCTTATGGTTTTGACCTTGTGATCACATTGATTTTCAATCCTTAAGATGAAATTCTTCAAAGTCTCAGGGGTCTCATCCTTAGTTCTAAGAAAGAAGACCCAAGTGAATCTTGTAAAGTCATCTGTGATCACCAGACAGTAAGTGGTCCTTCCTAAACTTATTACACTGGTGGGGCCAAAGAGATCCATATGTAACAAGTGTAGGGGTGTAGTTATGGAGTTTCTTTCCTTAGGCTTATGAGATACCTTATGTTGCTTCCCTTTCAGGCATGCAACACAATGGTCATCACTTGTAAACTCTTTCTTTGCCATTCCAGTTACCAAATCATTCTTAATTAGCTTATTCATGTTTTTAAAGTTTACATGGCACATTCTTTTATGCCATAGAAAAGACTCATCACTGTTAGCTTTAGATAGAAAGCATGAAACTTCTTCTGATGGAGATCTTTCTTGCAAGTCCATCTTATACATATTCCCTCTCCTGGGGGCTCTGAGCAGGATATTCTCATGAGAATAATCACCCCAGGCTTGAGAACAATGCACGCATGCTCAGTCATGTTATGACTCTGATCACAAAATTAGGATACACTCAGAAGATTGTACCTAAGCTCCTTGACAAAGTTTACCTTCTCAATACTGAGCTTACCATTTGTGGCCTTGCCCCTTCCAGAAATGTAACCTCCTTCATCTCCTCCAAAAGCAACTGGTCCTCCATCAATCCTTTCAAAATTTTGGAGTAGTGACCTATTGCCTGCCATGTGCCTGGAACAGCCACTGTCAATGATCCAGGTATTTTTTTTGTCTTGAGCTATTCCTGCATAAAGAAAATGATTAGTTACATTTAGAAACCCAAGCCTTATTGGTCTTGGGCTCATCAAAGGAAGTAGAAGGTAATGAAGCAGTAATAGATCCTATAGTTATGCTTTGAGGATCTCTTGCTGTTGTTGATGGAGAATTTTCAGTCACTTGGTCTTTCCTTGACTTCCACACCACCTTTGGAAGTTTGGACCTAACCTTCAATACTTTAGAAGTTTTGATGACTGGACCTTCGGAAGATCCTGCTAACACTGCAGCAGACTTCAGTGCTTTGGAAGTATTCCTTTCTTCCGAGACCAAATTTTCTTCCGAAGGCAATTTTCCACTTGCCTTCTTCTTTACTTTGGAGATTCCAAAGGAAATTGATTTTCCTTTCGAAGCTGAGTTCTTCTTAGAGCTCTTAGAAGTCTCTTTCTTGTTCATATGAAGAGTACCTCTTGGATGGTATGGATAATCTTTAGCAAGATAAGAAGTACTCTCACACATAACACATTTCATCTTTTTCCTCCTAAGAGTTTTCTTCTGAGAACAAGGCTAACTTTGATCACTTCCCTTCTCCACCTTCATCTTTGCAGATGCTGAGATAGTCCCTTTGGGCTGAGGACTGTTCTTGGAGTTGGACGGTTCAGGCTGTGTAGTAGTGGTACACAACTGATCAGCCTTCTTCTCGATGCTGAGATAATTTGAACATGAACCAGAATTCTTGGTAGAAGAGTTGAGGTTGATGTCTTCAGTCTTAACCATGTCAAACCCTGTAGAAATAAAGACTTGTCTTTGCTTAGAGTTAAAAGTGGCCTTGATCTATTGAGCCCTCCTAGCCTTTCTCTTGCTCTTTCTGATCAAGTTCTTCCTCATAGACTTGGTCATCCCAGGCTTCCTGCTCTCCTTAGAAGGATAGTGACCCTTCTTGGAATCCTCCTCTTCACTCTTCTTAGAGGAATTCTTCACTACCACTTCTTCATCCTCTTCACTCAAGGGGTCTATGTGAGGAAGCTCATCTTCACAAGTTCCACACCTAGGTGATCTTACAGACAAGATTGTGTGTGGAGGAGCTATCTCACTAGATCTCAGTCCCTGCTTATTTTGATAACAAACTTTTGCATGCAAGGATGAGGATTTGATGTTCTTGAAGGTCTGTTCTTCAATAACACACTTTTCTGCCCTGGCTTTGCTGATCATAAGCTCAACCTGGCATTCAGTTAACTTAGTTATGAGATCCTTGATTGAGTCCTATAATTTGTATGCTCATGTTTTAGAACTGAAATGGTTTTCTCTAAGTCCTCTATCTTTAACTTATAATCATTTTAGCCTTTCTAAAATCAGATTTCAAGATGTTCAAGGACTCAAGATCAGATCTCATTTCTAAGTTATAGGACCTGTATCTGTTGACTTTAGCAATACATTCAGGAGTACAAAGATGTTCCAATACCTTGGTTTCATCATAGTCAGCCATTAATGCTTGGTTTGGAGATGCATCTTCCACCTGAAAGCTCCAGTCAAAGCCTCCTTCTTCAACAGCAACTGCAGCTTGCTGCTTTGGCTTCTCATTCTGGGTAGCTTTATCAGTGTAGTTTGGTCTGGATTATGCTTGTCCACTATTTGTTCTTTGGTGCCTTGCACTCCCTAGCAAAGTTGCCCATCAAATTAGAGTTGTAACACTTAACTTTGCTTTAATCCAAACCAAACTTTCCACTGGTTGTATTGTTTGGGAAACTTCCTTCCTGTCTTCTTATAGAACCTCTTGGCTCTGTGAGTGAGAAGAGCCATTTACTGGACTATCTCCATGTACTCCAGATCATCTGGATGGATACAGTCCATTTCTTCAAGGGTGAATAGGAAGCTACCACAACTTTCATCAGAAGACACAAGGCTTGAGAGGAACTTGTCTCTTGGAATGGGCTTCCTTGAGTATAGTTCTCCCTTGGTGTCTCCGGGAAGGCGATGAAAGGACCCTTTTATGAGATGTCAGGGTAGCATATGAGATGATATTGGGGTTCTATGCTATCCCTTTCAGTCACATGAAGGGCTGAACCCATTTGATTGCTGGAGTTACCAGACGAACCTTTCATGTTCTCCCATCTGGTATCCACTGAGAATGCCATACAACTCTGTCAAAGTGATAGTCTTAAGGTTCTTAGTTCTCTTGATTATAATATAATAATGTGTCCATTACCTAGGAAGAGATGACATAAATTTCCTTACAATATCCCTGTTCTCAAGAATTACTCCAACATCCACGAGAAGATCCACAATCTCAACATACCTGAAGTATTGTTGAGTCATGGTCTCACCTGTTTTGAAGGTGAATTTTCAAACTGCTACTTCAGGAGATCCTTCTTGTTCTCCTTGGCTTCAGTGGAACCCTCATACATTAGTTTCAATGCATCCCACAGCTGCTTAGTTGTTTTGCATTTCTTGAAACCTCTGTATACAGAGTTTTGGAAGAGCAGTCTGAAGGGCTGTCATGGCCTTTTGATCAATTTCTACTCTCTTTCTATCTTCTTCTGAGTAGTCAGCCACATCCTTGGGGATCATACCACCTCCAGCAGTAGCTGAAGGGTGCTTGGTATGTAAGGTCCATCTACAATAGATTCTCACATTCTTGAGTCTTGACACTTGATGAAGCCTTCCATTCTTTGGCACCAAGTGTCAAAGTCATCAAGAGTGATCAGTGGGGACTTTGTCATGGTTCCAGTTTCCATACCAGCTTTAGAGATAGTTGCCATTTGAAGGGTTAAGTATTTTATGTGTGTGGGGATCTTAAGATGGTGAGATCTTATATCAAGAGCCTGAAATGCTCTGATACCAATTGCAGGACCGGGTGAAGGGTTATGCACTTTACAACACAACAACACAAAGAGGGAGTGTGCAACAACACTTAACAATTCAAATGGGGAACTGGAGAAAATCAGTTTTGAGAACTAAGAAACACAAGTGTATATGAGACAGAACAAGAACAACACACAAGTAGTTGGTTTTTCAAGGTTGATGTATATTGCTCTCTAGTTCCTTACAAGTGGTATACAAGTTCTACCAATAAGTTACAAGGACCAGAAATCTTATTATACAACCTACAGCCGACCACACTTTGAAGGTCAGCTGGATACATGATCTAGACAACAAAATCAATGTAGAGTCAAAAGGTAGATTGTCTTTTGACTAGTGACTATAACATGCCATAGCTCATATCCTAATATACTACAAAAGGATAAAGTACATAAAGTGGAAAGTTACAAACTCAAGACCTCAATGTACTATTTACCAAAAGCATGGACCTTTTCACCAACTCATGTAAAGTTGGTGTCTTATCAGAGTTGCAGCGGAAAGTGGTTCAGCTTTAGGTAAAAGGTACATCAGATAAAGCATGTATTTAAAAAGTCTTCGGAAGAAATTTGTATTCAATAGTTGGCTTCGGAAGACTTTGTCGTTGAAGCTTCGGAACACTTCATCTTTTGGCTTCGGAAGATACTGGTCTTGGCTTCGGAAGATTTTACACTTAGAATAGTTTCTAAGGCAGTGTGAAACTTCCGAAGCATTCCACTTCAGTACACTTGTGCATGCATACAGGAGAGACTTTGGGTGTTTGGGTTGCATCAACCTTACAAATAACCTTACAAAACTTTTTAAATATTTTTTGTGTGAAACGAAATATCTTTTCAAAAGCTACATACTACTGAGGTTCGGGTAGACCAAACTATTTTTAATATTAAAATGTTTAAATTGTATTTTCAAGTAGGTATATAGTTTTTATCATTTCTAAACTCTTAATATTTTTTAATAGATATTAATTTTGACGAGAAATAAAATCTAGTAAAATTCCAAGATAACACATTTATAGTTTAGCTAGGTTACAAACTAGTATATTATACAGGTTAAATAAAAAAATATTTAACAAGTAGTAACAAAAATTTTAAAATTACAATATGATATTTTGAGATAATATATGATCGAAATTACATATAAAAAAGTAATGAAAATTATATTGTTTTTTTAAAATTCCGTATCTAACCTTTTCATTTTAAACATCCGCTTTAGAAAGTGTTATTATAATTATATCTTTTTATAAAAAGTTATTTGATAAAAACTATTGTTCTGAAAAAATTCATTGTATTAAAAAGAATATTTTTTAGGAAATTTCATTCTTTATACAAGAAAATTTAACACGACCGATTGAAAATATTTTGTTTCAAAAAAGTTTATTGTTTAAAAATTTTATATTTTACAAAGGTTTTATTTTTTTTTCCTTACGTTTTGCTTTTTACTAAAAATATGTGGTTTTCAATTTCTTTGATAATATTTCTTTTTAGAACAAGTTTGACTTTAAAAAATCTAGAAGAGAGAAAGGTATAGTAATTAACTGTATTGACTTTTAGATAGAAACTCAAAATAGTTTATGAGCTCCAATGACTATAAGATCTTTTATGAGAGAAAATAATGTAAGAAGATCTAAAAAGATGACATGTAACAAGCTAGACATGGGTGGGGATTTGTGTAGTGGTAATTAGGTAGGAGTTCACGTACTCACCCTAGCTATGGTTGTGAGTTCGTCAGTTCGAGTCTTGCGAAAGCAACTCTTAGATTATCTAGGTATTACGCATTATATTCTAGATATTCTATAGTTGCTGTTAAATATCACAGGCTAGACATTTTTTTTATTATATAGTATATAGATTTTTAAACAAAGTACTATTTTGGTAAATATATCGATTAAAATTTTTAACTATTATATTGATTTTTAATGCCATTTCTACAATCTAAAATAAAATAAAAATTATTTTTAAAGAATACAATTCTATCATAAAGTTTATGAATAAAAAATAATAATATCTTAACGAAAAATAATAAAAAAATAAAATTTGAAATGATGTTTGAGAAAAATAAAAGATTGAATTTTTATATTTTAACTAGGTATTTTTCCCGCGCGTTGCCACGGGGGATTTATAGAATTGCAATTAGGTATCATTTCGAGATTTGGTTTAGGCTCAACGTTAAACCCCGGAGCATATCGGCTGCAACTCAGGTTGTAAGTACACAAAAGTGTACTCACCGTCCACGGGAATGCCACGCCAAAGCCCGGTTTATGCCAAAGTCATCATCACCAAATGAATTTAGATTTGTCAATATTAATCCACTTGGACAGTCACAATAATAACCGACATTCATAACCAAATTGCAGGTAGGTTGTAGTTTCATCAACCGCAACCAGCAAATATAATGTATGGATACAAAAACTTAAATTAAAACTTAGGGTCCAACATTAGCAATTTAGGATCCATCACAAACATTTCACCAATCTATACTTCACAAGACAAATCTCAAGAACAGATTTAAACTTCTAAACCAAAATCAAAGCTCAGAATAAACATATTCTTAGAGGTCTCATAACAACCCTATATGGGGTTTCAACAGAAAACCAGCTATAACCTGTTAAAATACAAAAAAATCAATGTTGGTAACATGATCAAGTCTCAGACCAGAGGCCCCAATCATCATCGACTGAAAAAATAGAAAGCCCCAACATAATCGAGTACCAGATCGAGCGGTTGTAGATCTGACGTCACCAAGGCAAAGCCGACGCCGCCACAAAAGGCGTAGTAGTCAGCTACCGGCAACGACAGGCCACCATAGAGTCTCAGGCTAGTAGTCATAACCGTCATCAACAGGTGCAAAGAGATAATCAAAGTCTCAGACCAAGCGGACCCAATCATCATCGACAAAAGAAACGAAAAGCAACAATGTAATCGAGCACCAAATCGAGATGTTGTAGAGCCTACGCTACCAAGGCAAAGGCCGTCGGCCGCCGCCACAAAAGACACGGTGGTCAGCGACCGGCAACGACAGGCCACCACAGAGTCTCAGGCTACCAATCATAACCATCATCGACTGATGCAGAGTGATAATCGAAGAGGCCAAGACACAGAGGCACCGGATGTCACAATGCAAGGTCGGACTACCGTTCATTGGCCGGAAACGCCATCCGAAACGGCGGTTCCTCCGCCTCTTTCTACATTCTCTCTATAAAATAGCGTAGAAATCGAGAGGGGGAGGCAACGTCAAACGACCAGACGATGGTTGGCCGGCGAAAACACCACCGGAAATTCCGGTGCATCCTCCGCTCTCTCTACTCTTTCTCTCTACTATCTTCTAAAATGAAAAAGTAGATGGAAACCCCTTGAAGACCACAAAATAGAGATTATGCAAACAGAGAGAGAGCATGTGTCATACTGTCATCTATGCAGAGAGAGAGAGCAATGTGTAATCATATAAAGAAAAGAAATCCTGCAACCACGTTGGTTCAGTAAAGGTGTCACATAAAGGAAGAAAGTAAGCTTTTAATAGTTGTACCATGTGCTTGCAGGGAGGTACTCCACCACCGACCAAAGGTTTTAATTAGTAATAGAATAGAATTCTCCAAAAAAATTATTTAAAATTGATAAATCTGTTCTTTAATTTCTAAAGAAGCGTATATCAGCACTTTGATATTTTGTGTGTATATATATATTTTTTGAATTTATTTTGTGCATATGATATTATAAAAGTTTTCTAGGCATGCGTAAAGGAAGTTTTCTTGGGGGTATATAATGGTTTAGGTATATATGATACTTAAACCAGATGATCTTTGAAAATTTTTCTACGTGCATATATGATATTTTTACTTTGTTTAAATAATATGATATTTTAAAATTTTGTATATGTATATAGATCAAATTTTCTTTCATTTAAATTTAAAGCATCTGCATACACCTTTATGTGTGTTTTCTACGGCATAGTTTTTGCCTAGATGTTTGCTACAAAATATATACTCTCACGTCATTTATACTATATGAAGTATTTAAATTTGTCATATGTTAGGTTAATTTCCTAATAAAGAACATGCGGACCCAAAAGTATGTTTTCTTTCTTTGTGTGAATTATTTTAAGTGGAGAAGAACACTTTTTACCCAAAAATTAAGTTTTTTTTCTATTTGATATATCCCAACCCACAAATCATGTTTTTTTTCCTTATAATAGGTATCCCAACGCACATTAAAACACGGTTTCTTTTTAAAAACTTGTCCATATTCCACATTTGTGTAGCAGTGTACATTTATTCAGTTTATTATACTAGAATTTTTTTTTTTTTTGAATGTATGGTTTCCAACCAATATGTTTCTCAAAAAAGGGCTGTTGAGCTGGTAATGGCATGCGGAGTTCGTTGGGCTGCTGTTGTTGGCCTCAAGATGTCACTCGAATCTTTTCTAGGTCAGGTCAGGCTCCAATATGGTTGGACTTGTATACATGGTCAGAGAGCATGTGTGTGATGACATAACACACAAAAACTCACGAATCTTTCTTTGATATGTTTCGTCTTCTACATTTAGATCTATTATCATCTCTGTTATTTTAAGGATTTATTTGTTATGAATCCTTGTTTTTTTAGTAGTCTAGCTTGTTCATCAAATAGTACACGGATAATCACATTGATGTTGTTGATGTTTACATTCTACGCTTTATTGTTCCTTAATCGTTGAGTATCGACTCTTGCATTTTTGATACTTTCTACGCTTTATTGTTCCTTAATCGTTGAGTTTGCTTTTGTCGTGTGTGTCACACCCTCAATTTCCACGTGCGGGATTATACCGCGAGATGTGTGAACAAACCAGAATCCAATTCATTAGTTACTCAGAACGACAATATATGGGACATTTATAAAACCAAACAAAGTTCATAACGTTTAAAACCATGCGGAAGCGTTTTGTAAATATTTCAAATCCAAAGTACTGAAAATTTAACCTAACAAAACACACGCCAAACCATAATTTAAACCAAATATAAACCATTCAAAATGTAAATGTCGTTAGTTTCTAAATATATGCTTGACCCGTGCGTGCTCCTAAAGGTTGCCACTAACCTCAGCTTGAGAATAGCATACTAAAAGAGTTAACACAATGGTTGGTGAGTTCATGAGTTTGCGTTTAACATAATGAATAACAGTTGTAAAACATAAGAAGTGCATCGAAATAGATAGCTAGTCTATATTCATAAGTGATAACTATAGTGATTTTGCGATCGAAGCTGACATGTGTTTCATTTGTTTGCCTCCCATCACAACATACCAAGTTGTGACGATGTTTGTGTTTAGGACAATATTGCACCCGTTTGACCTCGAGTCACACGGGTGGGGCTTGTCAGGCCGGTAGTACTACCCAGCATTTCCCGCTAGTTACCATTATTAATGATTCGAAAGTGTGAGGGCTTTCATGGTATACTACACTACGTTATACTAACACAACTTATCAATGTAAAGCGTTTGTAAGATAAAACAGTATGTCATCTCCCCCAAAAAAGAAGTAAGTAAAAACAATGGTGCATGAACTCACCTAGTGTGCACACGAGCAAAACAAGTAAAGCAATTAATCAGTAGGAAGGCAACCCGTCAAAGATTACCTAAATCACATAAGTATGTAAGTACCAGACTAGAATAGCTAACCAGAACCTAAGTGCTTAAGAAACATATTGACTTAAATGACTTTGAAAGAGAAATCATAGTTAACTAGTTGACTCGTTTGATTCGTTGGTCACATGTTAAGTTGCCTACTTATTCAAATCAATACTATATCACATTAACAGTTTTGTTTGCAAAGATTACCATACTAACCATGTACATAAATCATACTATATATTTTAACACCATAACACAGTACCCAAGCATAAACTTGTGCTTTGTGCATTATATGTACACAGTTCTCAAGAAAACCTAAATTTACCTAAATAGTTCATCAACCATCCAAATGACCCAAATCACACATTCCAACATACATGACATCATCCATGAGTAACCTAACATGCTCCTAACATCAGACCATGATCAAAATCACCAATTCATACAATTTGTACCAACAAAGTTTCCTTTCAGGAAAGTAGCATCCAAAAACCCAACTTTCATCAACATCAATAGAGATTCACAAATAATATGCCTAGACTAGTTCATAGATACCATTCAAACACATTTATCATTCATAATTCACTAGAACATGTATCTTCATAATCCAAAAGTAACTATTTTGGGCAATCTATGAACAAGATTCTAAATTTCACCCCATACTTGCATAATCATCATAAAAAATATCTATTGAACATAATTAACATCTTTAAATCATCAACAACCATCAATTGCACAATCTCATTATTAAAAGTTACTATTTTGATTAACGAATGAACTAGATCATCAAAATCATGGATTTCTTGTATAAATCATCACAATCAAGTAACAATACATCACACCTGACATCATAACATCATCAATTTCAACTTTTAATATAAAATTCGAATTAGGGTTCATCAAGAACCAAAAACCATGAAATTTATTTTAAAAACTTATCTTTAATTGCAAATTAGGGATGATTAGCACTTATAAACAACTTGTAACCCTTGAATCACAATCAAAATCAATGCTTGGTATTTATTCTTGATCAATTTCGAACGGTGTGAGTGGGGAGAAGGGATGTTCGGCCGAAAATGGGTTGGGGGCTAGGGTTGGTTTTTGTTAAACTTTACATAATTAAGAATTACCCTTTAATCCCTCCTTAATCACATTTTATAAAATTAGCCTTTTTACTACTTTTTTTAAATAATTTCTAACTACAAAACACAAGTATTATTAATTAAAATAATAACCGCATATTTTAAGCTATCAATAACACATGAATCAAATATCACGTATCGTCACGTTATAAAGTAAAATTCACAAACAATATTTAAAATATATAAATCGGATAACCATAAATTAATAATAAACATTATTAATTAAGTTATTATCTGTTAGTCATTGTTAATTGTTATTAAGTCACCAACATTCAATGACAACTAGTGTGTGCTCTCGACACGTGTATACAAGGCCTAACAGAACTGATGGTGTGTTGATAACGGAAAATTACCGGATGTCACATTATCTCCATGTTGAAAGAATTTTCGTCCCGAAAACTGTATTACATGGTTGTGTTACATCACTGTTCTACTGCATTGGCACAAGAAAATCAAAATTGTGTGAGTTTTAGGTGAGTTGTCACATCATCCCCATGTTGAAAGAAATTTCGTCCCGAAATTTAATCATTACCTTCGCCGGTAGTAGTCGTTGTTTCGAACAAATGAGGATACTTGGGCTTCATCTGATCCTCACGTTCTCATATGAACTCCGGTCCACATCTTGAGTTCCAGCGAACTTTGACAATAGGGATCTTGCTCTGTTTCAAGGTATTGACCTCTCGGTCCTTTACCTTAACTGGTTCTTCAATGAATCGCAATTGCTCGTCTACTTGTACTTCCTTAAGCGGTACAATCATGGTTTCGTCAGGTAAGCACTTTTTCAGATTAGACGTGAAACACATTATGAACTCCACTCAGTGAATCAGGCAGATCTAACCGATACGCCACTAGACCTATTCTTTCTAGAATCTAAAATAGTCCAACGTATCTCGGATTATGCTTGCCTCTTTTGCCGAATTGAATCACACCTTTCCACGGTGAGACTTTCAGAAAAACTTTGTCGCTAACCTGAAACTCCAAGGGTTTCCTTCGCTTATCAGCATAGCTCTTTTGTCTATCTCGGGCTGCGGCCATACGGTTTCGTATCTGTACTATCTTCTCAGTAGTCTCTTGTACCAATTCGGATCCAATCAATTTACTATCACCAACTTCTTCCCAACAAACTAGTGATCTACACTTTCGCCCATATAATGCCTCAAATGGTGCTTCCTTAATACTAGTGTGGTAACTATTGTTGTATGAAATCTCCACCAATGGCAGATGAACTTCCCAATTATTGCCGAAATCTATCACAAAAGCACGCAACATGTCCTCCAAGGTTTGAATAGTACGCTCGCTTTGCCCATCGGTCTACGGGTGATAGGCAGTGCACATATCCAGACGCGTACCTAAAGATTTCTGTAACGATTACCAGAAATAGGATGTAAAACGAGCACCACGATCAGAAATAATCGAGATTGCCACGCCATGTCTTGAAACTTACTCCTTCCGGTAAATTTGGGTTAGCTTATCCATCTTATCAGTTTCATTGATCGCTAAGAAATGAGCTGACTTAGTTAGTCGATCCACGATCACCCATATGGTGTCACAACCACTAGGAGTCCTAGGTAACTTAGTAATAAAATCCATAGAAATTTGTTCTCACTTCCACATAGGAATCTCAGATTATTGCAATAACCCAGATGGCTTCTGATATTCCACTTTAACCTTAGAATAAGTCAAACACTTGCTCACGTATGTAGCTACATCTGCCTTCATGTTAGGCCACTAATAGTGCACCTTCAGATCATGATACATTTTGTGAGAACCAGGGTGCATATAATATCTAGACTTATGTGCTTCACACATAACCAAGTCTCTCAGATTTCCCTACAAAGGCACCCAAAGCCTATCTATGAAGTAACGAATTCCATCGGGTTTCACTTCCAACTGTTTGTCCATCCTACGTAAGGATTCAGATCCAATGTTTTCCGCTTTCAAAGCTTCTGTCTGAGCTTTCTTGATTTGTTCAGGCAAGTGAATGCTAATTGAAAGCTGCAAAGCTCGTACTCATCGGGGTTTGGCTGTCTCCTTTCTACTCAACGCATCAACGACTACATTCACCTTTCCTGGGTGATATTTAATAGCACAATCATAATCATTTAACAATTCCACCTACCGTCGGTGCCTCATGTTCAGCTCTTTTTGCTTAAGGATATGCTGAACACTCTTATGATCGGTGTAAATAGTGCATTTGGCACCGTACAAGTAATGTCTCCAGATCTTCAAGGCAAAAACCATGCATCCGGTTCCAAGTCATGGGTGGTATAGTTTTTCTTGTGCACCTTCAGTTGTTTCGAGGCGTAGGCTATCACTTTATCTCGCTGCATCAAGACACAACCGAGTCCTTGGATCGAAGCATTATAGTAAACGACGAAGTCATCACTTCCTTCTTGTAATGCTAATATCGGTGCGCTACAAAGCTTTTGTTTCAGTAACTGGAAAGCTTCTTCTCGACTCACTCCTCATTTAAATGTGATACCTTTATGAGTCAAGGCAGTGAGAGGTTGAGTGATTTTTGAAAATCCCTCAATGAAACGTCAATAGTATCCTGCCAGTCCAAGGAATTGGCGTGTCTCACTGGGCGTTTTAGGAACCAACCAATTCTTAATTGCTTTCGCCTTCGCAGGATCTACATGGATTCCTTTCTCATTTATAATGTGAACTAGAAATTGTACCTCTCGTATCCAGATATCACACTTAGAGAATTTAGCATATAGTTGTTTTCTTTTCAACAGTTCTAAGATCAACCGTAGGTGCTCTTCGTGTTCCTCCTTGGTCATGGAATAGTTCAATATGTCATCGATAAACACAATACGAAATTAATCGAGGTAAGGTTTGCATACACGGTTCATGAGATCCATAAACATCGCTGGTGCATTAGTCGACCCAAACGACATGACCAAGAATTCATAATGGCCATAACGAGTCCTGAATGTTGTCTTTGAGATGTCTTCTTCTCGAACTCTCAAAAGATGATAACCAGACATTAAATCAACTTAGAATAATAACTGGATCCCTGGATTTTATCGAACAGATCATCAATACAAGGTAGCGGGTACCGGTTCTTTACTGTGACCTTGTTCAACTCCTTGTAGTCAATGCACATCCGAAATATGTCATCCTTCTTCTTAACAAACAAGACATGGGATCTCCAAGGTGATGAGATAGGTCGGATAAAGCCCTGATCCAATAGCTCCTGAAGTTGTGCTGACAATTCCTGTAACTCATTCGGTGTCAATTGATAAGGTGCTCTAGCGATTAGGGTTGCGCCTGGAGTCAACTCAATCCGGAATTCCACTTAGCGATGAGGGGGTAGTCCAGGAAGATCCTCTGGAAATACCTCAGAAAGTAATGAACCACCGGAATGTTCTCTATCTTCTTCTCTTCTTGTTCTTTGTCAGTTACAAGGGCTAGTATGGCTAAGCGACCCTTGCGTAGCCACTTCTGCGCCTTCATGAATGAGATGATACCTATCATAGCACCACTATTCTTGACTTTAACTGAAAGAATCTCTTCATCCATGAGAGGAATACGAATGACCTTCTCGTGAAAAATGACCTCTGCCTGCTTCTCGGACAGCCAATCCATGACTATGACCACATCGAAACTCCCAAGTGTAACATGCATAAGATCGATATCAAAGGTATTACCAACAAGTTCTATCTTACAACCCTTAAGGATGTGTGTAATAAAGATTTGCTTACCATCAGCTAATTCTACAGTATACTTAGACTCCAATGTAGAAGACATATCACTTAAGAGACTACTAAACTTAGTAGAGAAAAAACTTCTATCGGCTCTAGTGTCAAACAGTACAGTAGCAAAAAGACCATTAACAGGAAATTTGCCAGTAACAGTAGTAGGGTCGTTTAGAGCCTCACCTGAATCCATAACGAAGGCTCTCCCCTTAGCTCCACTATTATTACCACCATTGTTGGCACCATTAACAGGGTTGTTGTTGTTTTTCTATTGTTCCAGCACCATTTCCATTATTTTTCAGTTGAGGGCAATTCCTCTTGTAATGCCCTTCTTTTCCACACTTAAAGCAGCCTTTTGGTGTTTCTTGTGTTTGTTATGGCTTCTTCATCAATTCGCCACGGTAGTCTTTCACTGCGTGCCCTAGCTTCCTACATCTCTGACATTTGAAGTTGTCATACTTGTTGGTGTGATGGTAGTTACATAAGTTACATTTAGGATACCTCCTTACGTATCCTCCTTGTCCTTGGTTACTGGTGGCTGTTTGATTGAAACCTTGATTGTTGTCGAACTTCCTCGGTTGTTGTTGTTGTGGTTGTTGATGCTGGTTGCCTGAAGTCAAACCCTTGTTGCTTGAACCATCCGATTTGCGTCTATTGTTTGGTACCCTCATCACCGCACCCTGTTTAGGCAGCTTACCCTGTTCCACTGTCTGGTCGGTCAACTTGTGAGCCAACCGAATCGCCTACTGAATTGTTCTAGGATTGGAGGCAGTAACCATGCTTTGGATTTCAGGAACCAACCCACATAGATATAACTCTATCTTTTTGTGCATTGGGGTCACCATCTTGGGGCATAATGTCGCCAGCTCATGAGACCTGGTAGTGTAGGCCTCAATCTCGGAACCTTGCATCTTTAGCTGCCACGGCTCCATTTCCAGCTTTTGCACCTCATCAGGAGGGCAATACTCCTCAGTCATCATTGTCTTCAACTAATCCCATGGTAGTTTGTTGGCCATCGCCTGACCTAACATTTGCAACTAGGCATTCTACCAGGAGAGTATTGTGCCTTCTAGTGTTCCGATTGCATACTTTACTTGATCAACCAGTGGACAGTTGCATTTGGCGAAGACTGACTCCGTCTTCTCAAACCACCTCACCAGTCCCACATCCCCTTCAACTCCACTGTAGGTATAGGACTTGCAATCCATAAAGGATTTGTAGGTAAAGGGTGGGGGTCCTGTTCCAACAAACCAAAACATTTAGTCTAACGGCTTAAACAAGCAATTAGAGCATTGGTCATGTAACTTGTATCATTTACCTCCTGGCTATGCAGCATGCACTGTAACCACTGCCGCCTGCACGTGTTCATTTATCAGAGCAAACAGTTCCACGAGGGTCATGTTCACTGCTCCCGCGCCACGTCCACGTCCGGCGCCACGTCCAATGCCAAGTCCACGACCACGTCCTCTACCAACTCCTTCCATTTTCACTTTACATTCACAAACACAGTAATGAGCAACATCTAACACATTAATCTCATTAATGTATAGTAAATATAAGGAAATAATGAATTTCATCAACCACAACATTTATAACCAAAATAATTATCCAAAGATAAATAGATTGTAAGTAACTTATAAATATTCAGTCAATGTCAAAATTTCCAGTTTTTCAGTTGGGTAGGAAACAACCCTTCCCATATAGGTTTTTTTTTAAAAACACTATGCAGTCCAAGTCAGATAAAGATATAGAAACTCAGTCTACTACTTCAGACCATCACTGTCGTCCTCCTCTTCTGTCGGTGCCTCCTCAGGTTCTTCTGGTTCTTGCTGAGGCTCCTTCATCAGGGCCTCCTCAGGTCCGTGCTGGTTTCCAGCTGGAATATACGCATTGAAGCCTCATGTATTTGGTTTCGGGTCAAGTTCAAAGAAGTAGTCAATGCAGTAACCTATTCACATAGGGTCTGAATGTCCCCAGCCTGCCCATCCTGTCGTCCTTGCACATTATGCCATGAGTCTTCCATCTCGTAATACAACCTGCTGATGCACGTATGTTTATCGTGTTAACCCTCAAACTCACCCACAAGGTCTAGTCACAACCTATCATGCGAGACCACCATAGTAGCTATAGCTCTAATAGGGGTACAAGGTAGGGGTAATAACTCAGGATCTCTGCTCAAAAGAGGGAATATATATGGAATGTGCTCCTTCTCTAACATCTGGATAAGTGTGGTGCGATACCATACCTAATTGCGAAGATCTTACATGTCCTGGTCGATCACGGGTTCACCAGGGTGATACGTGTCAGGCGTATATATAGGTGGTCGAGATCTAGTGTCCTTAGTATGAGCAGAATCAGTAGGAAACTGGGGTTCCTTTCTCGATCTATGTCATGTAGGGGATGAAGATGATGATGATGTCATACTGCAGGGTATGTGATGTGCGTGCCAATAAGTATAAAGTAAAGGATAGGTAATGAGTAACTAACAAACTGTGCGGCTATAGACTAGTGTGTATGCAACCTAGTTCCCTATAACCAATATCTCTGATACAAATCTGTCACACCATCAATTTCCACGTGTGTGGTTATATCGTGAGACATGTGAACAAACCAGAATTCAAGTCATTAGCTACTCAGAATGACACCATATGGGATATTTTAAAACCAAACAAAGTTCATAATGTTTAAACCATGCGAAAGCGTTTTGTAAATGTTTCAAATCCAAAGTACTAAAAATGTAACTTCAAAAAACACACGCCAAACTATAATTTAAACCAAATGTAAACCATTCAAAATGTAAAATGTCATTAGTTTCTAAATATATGCTTGACCCGTGCGTGCTCCTACAGGCTGCCGCTAACCTCGACCTGAGAATAGTATACTAAAAGAGTTAACACAATGGTTGGTGAGTTTATGAGTTTGCGTTTAACATAATGAGTAATAGTTGTAAAACATAAGAAGTGCATTGAAATAGATAGCTAGTCCATATTCATAAGTGATAACTATAATGATTTCACAATCAAACCTGACATGTGTTTCGTTTGTTTGCCTCCCATCACAACATACCAAGTTGTGATGATGTTTGTGTTTAGGATAATATTGCACCCGTTTGACCTCGACTCTCACGGGTGGGGCTTGTCAGGCCCAGTAGTACTACCCAGCATTTCCCGCTAGTTACCATTATTAACGTTCCGAAAGTGTGAGGGCTTTCATGGTATAGTACACTACGTTATACTAACACAACTTATCAATGTAAATCGTTTGTAAGATAAAACAGTATGCCATCTCCCTAAAAAGGAAGTAAGTAAAAACAATGGGGCATGAACTCACCTGGTGTACACACGAGCAAAACTAGCAATGCAAATAAAGAGTAGGAAGGCAACCCATCAAAGATTACCTAGATCACGTAAGTTTATAAGTACCAGACCAGAATAGCTAACCAGAACCTAAGTCCTTAAGAAACATATTGACTCAAATGACTTTGGAAGGGAAGTCACAGTTGACTAGTTGACTCGTTTGAACCGTTGGTGACATGTTAAGTTGCCTATTTGTTGAAATCAATACTATATCACATTAACAGTTTTGTTTGCAAAGATTACCATACTAACCATGTACATAAATCACATTATATATTTTAACACCATAACACACTACCCAAGAATAGATGTCCCACCCTCAAATCCACTAACGGGGTTTTACTGTCATGCGTGTGATATAACCAGGATCTCAGATAGGCACCAGTTACACCAAACGACTTGATAATTACAAAGCATAACCAAACATGATTAAGTATTGCAGAAGAGAAAATTAGAAGACGTTTAAACAACTGTTAAAAACTGCGCAAACACGCGCCCAAACCAATCTAAGAAAATGTAAATGTAATTAAACCATAAAATTAGTTTATAAGCGAATGAAGATGATATACAATGAATGCGGTGTTCCTAGACGTGCCATATCAACGACCTTAGAGAAAACATGCTAAGATCAGTACAAAGGCTGGTGAGTTCACAGGTTTATCAGAAAACAGTAATTAATAGTAGTGAAATTCCAGATTTTGTAGTCAAAGCATATAAGTAGGTAGCTAGCCTACAGCATGTCACTATGTGTATGAAGTCACGACAGAGCTGACAGTAATAATAATAATGTATGCCCCAGCTGTAGAATCCCGACCACAACACTGTAAAACAGGCTAATCATTCACCAGTTTGACCTCCAGTCAAGCTAGCGCGACTAGCCCGGGAGGGGTTTGTCAAACGCAGTAGATCTACTAACAATCACCTCTCTAGTAACATATTAACGGTCCGAAAAGACATAGTATAACACCATAGTATCAGGTATATGCAATATTACAAAATCTAATGTATTGTATTGGTTATGAAAGCATCATGTTTCTTTCCCCCAAAAGAGTGTATAATGGAAAAGCGGGATGTAAACTCACCTTGAAAGCACAACGACAAAGTAACGCAGAGAACATGAATTTAGGTTTCCGAATAACCTGAATTTTAGTTAATATATAATTAATATTAATTATTAATTATAAGTATAAAAAAGGTTTGGTTTCGCGTTCACGACTCGGTTAGGATGCAGGTTTTCGATTGTACCCCCAACACATGCAAGCACGATCAACGCAACCCACACATAATATGCATGTTATAAATAGAGCATGTAACAGATAACACATGTATATACCTAATATATATATATATATATATATATATATATATGTATGTATGTATGTATGTATATATATATATATATGAATATATATATATATATGTATATATATGTGTATATATATATATATGTATGTATATATATATATATATGTATATATATATAGGGCAAGGATCAAATGTTAACCCTCTATTATTGCGATAACCGTGTTAACTTCGGAAGATCAATCAAAATCATTATTTTTTTGTTGGAACAGTATCATTATACATATACAACGTTATGTTATTTTATGTATATGTGTAAATTCACAAGCGTAAAAAAGTTACGACAAGTGTGAGTTACACTTACATCACTAAATATTTACTGATGTAAGTGTAACTTACACTAGTGTAAACTTTTTTATGCTTATGAATTTGCACATATGCATTAAAGAACTTATTTTTATATATGTGTAATGATATTATTCTAACAAAAAAATAATAATTTTGATTGATCTTCAAAAGCTAACACGGTTATCATAATAATAGAGGGTTAACGATTGAACCTTACCCTAGATACATACATACATACATACATACATACATACATACACACACACACACACACGCGCGCGCGCGCGCGCGCGCGCACACACACACGCACACGCACACACACACACACACACACACTCACACACATACATACATATATCAAAATTATACCCTCAATAATAAAAGAGTTTGTGTACCCCTATTGTAAATTAATATAAATGAAAGACCAAACCCATGTAAGTCATGAAATCATTGACTTAGAGTTTAGGTCGATGTTTTAAGTTTTGTATAAATTGTCATCTTTATTGAATAATAAAATATGTGCTTGTTAAAGAAAAACAATTATAAATAAAATAACTATAAAATAAGTAGATAAAGATATTAAAGGTTATTTCAAGTCTCATACGATAAGTTAATTAAGATTAAATACATGAATGACACCAAACAAGTTAAAGTAAATCCATAAAGATAATTGAGATAAGATTGTACAAATAACTATGGCACTTTAAATGTTAGTTTTAAGGGATAAATTCACAATCTAAGAAATCTTCTCAATTAATTGATTGGACCACATACAAGTAACCAACAACCTTGGTGCCCCCATATAACTAAACCCACATATACGTCAATACCCATGCACACAATATACTAACCCTAAAATCGAAACCCAAGTATCCCACCCTTTGATCACCACACACGTCAAGCAACATACCCTAACACACACAAATATGGTCAACTACAAATACGTAAGCCCTTTTTACATCAATAATCCACATGGTGCCATATACAATAATATATATACTCATTACACACACAACAACACACACACAGCAATACCCATACACACCCACGATACACACACCATCATAACATAAACACAAACACATTCATGGCATAACCCTTTCCACCCATCCACACACATACAATCCGCATGTGCACCCATTTGCTCTACCATGCATGACATGCATATTAGGCCCATATACATACATGTCAATAAGCAACCTAAACAAGCCCCTCCCCCTAAACCCGTATGTTGAACCATAGTATGATCCTATACGCAACTCGAGGGCACTACATGCCTTACACTCACGGTTACAATTAACCCTCTTGAAGCCACATACATTCGCACACTGACACACATATAAATATACTTACACGCATAACCCATGAACCTGCAAAGTAAGCATACCAAGCTAACTCACTATGAATAACCAAACCGTAACTAAATCGAAGCCCTTCATCAAGAAGTAGTAACCGAAACGAACCCAAAACGAAACCGAAACGAACTCGAAACGAACTCAAAACGAAACCGAAACACACTGTCATGAGTAGCGAGAAAGAATGTACCGAACCGATCTCGGGAGAGCGATAGAATCACATGAGTTATTGGCTGTCGATGGTGAGGAAGAAGGGCTGCCAGGTCTTGCGCACGGTGAGGAGTTTGACATGAAACAAGCTGGCAGGTCTCGCGCACGGTGGAAAGATCAACGCAAGGCAAGGCACGGTGGAGAGGTCGACGTTTAGTAGCACGGTGGGGAAGGAGACGGCAATAGCAACGATAGGGTTAATGGTTTCGGGAGTATTACGAATTTGATGGGGAGTTGGTTATTTAAGATGGATTGTAGTTTCAAATTGCTACTTCAAGTCCCTCATCTTAACCTAATTTGCATGAAAGTTAGTTTAGTTAGATTAACTTAGAACTTATTACCAATAATAGTTATATTATTAATTAGGATCATTTAAAATAATTAAATTAATTTGCTTTAAAAATATTAGAGAGAGGTTGGATAACGGTAATGGTGTTAACCTGAAAATACGGGTTGTCACATCATCCTCTTGTTGAATAAATTTTCATCCCGAAAATTTGAATACGGAGTCAACGAACGTAGTGAGCAAGCTGGTCAGTTATCCGGAACATAGACAAGATAGGGTTTCTGAGAGTTTCTGAAACAAACCCGAAACCAAGAAATGTAAGATTTCACGCGAGTTGTGACAATAGACTTGTACTTTGTGCATCATCTTTGCATAGTTCCCAAGAAAACCTAAATTTGCCTAAATAAGACATTCCAACATACATGACATCATCCATGAGTAATCTAACATGCTCCTAATATCAAACCATGACCAAAATCACCAATTCATAAAATTTGTACCAACAAAGTTTCTCTTTCGAGAAAGTAGCGTCCGAAAACCCAACTTTCATCAACATCAATATAAATATGCCTAGACTAGTTCGTAGATATCATTCAAACACATTAATCATTCATAATTCACTAGAACATGTATCTTCATAATCAAAAAGTTACTATTTCGGGCAATCTATGAACAAGATACTAAATTCCACCCCATACTTGCATAATCATCATAAAATAACATTTATTGAACACAGTTAATATCTTAAAATCATTAATAACCATAAATTGCACAATCTCATGATCAAAAGTTACTATTTGAGTAAGGTATGAAATATGTCATCAAAATCATGGATTTCTTGTATAAATTATGACAATCAAGCAACAATACATCACAACTAACAACATATCATCATCAACATCATCAATTTCAAGTTTTAACCTAAAATTCAAATTAGGGTTCATCAAGAACCAAAAAGCATGAAATTTCTTGTAAAAACTTACCTTTAATTGCAAATTAGGGATGATTAGCACTTGCAAACAACTTATAACCCTTGAATCACAATCAAAATCGATGCTTGGAGTTTGTTCTTGATCAATTTCAAATGGTGAGGGTGGGGAGAAGGGATATTCGGCCAAAAATGGGTTGGGGGGCTAGGGTTGGTTTTTATTAAACTTTACATAATTAAGAATTACCCTTTAATCCATCCTTAATCACATTTTATAAAAATTAGCTTTTTTACTACTTTTTTAAAACTAATTTCTAACTACAAAATACAAGTATTATTAATCAAAATAATAACCACATATTTTAAGCTATCAATAACACATGAATCAAATATCACGTGTCATCACGTTATAAAGTAAAATTCACAAACAATATTTAAAATATATAAATCACATAACCATAACTTAATAATCAATATTATTAATTAAGTTATTATCTAATAATCATTGTTAATTGTTATTAAGTCACTAACGTTCAATGACAACTAGAGTATGCTCTCGACACGTGTATACAAGGCCTAACAGAACTAACGGAGTTTGATAACATAAATTATCGAATGTCACAGCGTGTGTGCTCTTCATTCATTATTGTTGACAAAGTATTAGAGCCTGTTGGCTTTGGTGTCTGTTGATCTTTGTTGTCATCTTCATTAGTGTTTCTTGTTGTGATAACTGTCATATTCATTATATATGTTTTTTGACCAATTTGTTATGGCTTCTATAGTTGTTCATGTAAGGTTTTAGAAACCCTAACCGTTTGTTAGTTCTCCGTAATAACTCATCTTTTTGCTACTTTCTAGATCTAGCTCATCCATGGATGAACTAGTTCTAGGTTGATCTTGTTTTTAAAGGTCACTTGGGGTTACAAAATCCTAGAGCTGCCTTGTAACCCTAGAAGGTTACAAGTTTAAGTGTGCATGGCTTGTCTCATCTTATTGTACGTGGTGATTGATCTCTTCATATTATCAATGTTATTGCAACCTTAGAATGTTGTTGCACTTTGTTTGCTTTTGGAATACCATGTAGGGCAACTCCTTTGTGAGATCCTTCTTATCCTTTTTATTATTCCTGTTACATGACTATTGTTATTCAATTAGGCATAACCTGGTTAAAGTAGAGGTACGCAAATTATTCTTGTCAGGGAGATCCACCCCCTGCTATTTGTTGCATTTTATGTGTTACATTGATCTTGATATTATTTGTCTTCTGAGAATATAGTGTTCTTCTTACATTTATTCATTATGCATCACTTTGTTTGAAATATTTGTGTCTTGAAAAAACATTTAACTAACCCTTGATCTGTCAACAAAATTGGTTTGAAAACCTAGCTCTTGTCTAGCATGTTTATATTTGCATGTTCTTGTACATGTGCCTTCCATTCTCTATGTGAATAATCCTTATGTGCCAACATGGTTGATAGTGTTGTGTCCACCTCTTAAACCCCTAGTTAGAAAAATTAAGGCTAGTGACCCCTTATATTTACATGCAAGTGACTCAAGTTGTTTGACAATCATATATATATAAAACATAAAAGAACAAAGAACAGTACTGTTTGGTCTAATGCATTCACCCATTCTTTATTAGTTAAAAACAAAACAAGGTTTGTAGAATGTAAATGTATAAAACTGATAAATGATGATGTGGTAGCTGGGTAGTGGGAAAGCGAAAAGTACATGAATCTTCTATTAGTATATAAACTTACAAATGAAGATACAGTTAAGGTGTTTTTTTGATGCAAAAACCCTGGTGAGTGATAAACAATTAGATGGGTTGGATATGTGCATGTGGTGATATTTCTATAAATACTAAGGTATGTTATAACAATGTTAATATCTTGAATGCGTGGCATGCTAGATTAAATTATCCTTTAGATAAGGTTCTTAAGGTTCTAAATGGAATACATATCATGATATTTGTTATCATGCTAAACAACATAGATATCTATTTCCATTAAGTGAACATATCTCTACTAACATAGGTTATCTTGTTCAGTTAGATGTTTGGGGCTCTTATAAAGTGACCGTTAGAGAATGGTTTACGTACTTCTCAACTCTAGTATACAACTCTTCTAGGATTCTTTGGGTACATTTGTTAAAATCCAAAAATGAAGTTTAATCAAAATATACAAGATTTTTTCAGTTTAATCAAAACTCACTTTTGAAAAACAATTAAAATGTTTAGGAATCAAATGTCAAGTTTTATCAAATCCAATGGTATAATTCACCAAATAATTTGTGCTTATATCCCACGGCAGAATGGGATAGTAGAAAAAAAAACATAGGCACCTTCTTAATGTGACTCTATCATTTTTGTTTCAATCGTATAGTCTAAGTGCATCTCATTTATTAACAAGACTTATTCCTGTGTTCTAAATGGCAAGACTCGGTATGAATTAATGTTTTGTTTTGAACTCTTTTATGAATAGTTAAAAGTGTTTGGTTGTCTGTGTTTTACCATGGTTCTAATTATAACAAATTTGCTAACCTTGCTAGAAAAGTGTCTATGTTTGGCATATAAATCATAAAAAGGCTATTAATTATTTAGTCTTAATCATAAACAAATCCTGTTCAATTCCCTGGGGATGTTAAATTAACTTTTTAAAAGAAAAGAACATGTATAAAATCAATGTAAAATTAAAATAAAATAGAAATATAAAAGCTAAAACTAAAATTAAAAAACTTCAAAAATATAAATAATAACAAAAACACTAGCTAGAAAAACATAAGCAAATCTTTTTTAATCAAACACATAAGTTTCATTTAATAAGAAAAAAATACATTAATTGTTTTAACAGATGAACGGACATATTACATAAGATCGATTTTTAACCTAATTATTTATGGGAAACTTTTCTTCTAATAACATACCCATATAACATGATTAAGTTGATCACTGCTACGTGTCTTGAGATTGTATAACCACGTTGCTGATATTGATAGTTGAGATATGTACATGTATTTTTGTATTCAAATGGTGGTTGGTACAGCTTGAGACAAGATTAGCTGTCTCCTCTAACTCTTGCCTTTCCGCATGCTCTTTAACTTGGCAAAATCAATTATCAATTATAATAAATATAAGTAAAATCAATCATAATAAATATCAAGTAAAACAATTTGACCTTCAAAAAGAGTAATAATAACCATCTTTTTAAGTTTAAAAGAAATGCATGCTGAGTGCATAGTACATTTATGAACAACGTTTCCCATGCTAACAGGCAGAGATAAAAGTATTATAATCTGAAATTCAATGTATATTTCCCCACAAACCTATACTAAAATGGTTATTATACATACATAATAAAAAGTAAATTGAATAATAAAACATTATAAATACAGAACAGTGGACGTAGGAAGCAGTATATAAAAAAACAGCCGACATAGAGAAAGGAAGAGATCGTGCGGTGCATCTCCCAGTGGGTTACAAAACCTGTCAAATGTGAAACACAAAACATGTATTAATTAATATACATTAAGCCGTATAAATCGGCAGATTGAACGGGTGGGTGAATGGTCAATTCATGGCTAGGTTCACATAATTTGTAAGCTGGTTAGAAATCATACCGTTAAAATGAGATTAATATCTCAATAATATTTGTACCGGGCCGGTAACGCATATTTTACCTATATTTATGCTACTTTTAAAATTAGCATATTTGTATTTTATAGGATTTAATCTTATAACCTTTTAGTTGGAGCTTAAGTACTTTTCCGCCTTGATTTCCTCTTGGGTACATGTATCTCTCGGTAATTGGGTTTTAGATTTGATTTATATTAGAATTGGTGTTGGTTGGTTAAATGCAGCAATGATACGAATATGTTAAAAATGACGGTCCTTCAATTTGATGAGTACTCAAGTCTTATGGCAGACAAGTAGTGTAGATTTAAGAGTGGGTATACGAGTTTGTCATTTAAAAGAATGAAGCCATTATTGTTACATGTAACGTTCTATGAGTTGATTGCTATATATTTTTCTTAATAAAAAATGCGTGACACCCGTTTCAGACTTGCAGCTCCGGCCACGTGGTTGTTCCATTTCTTACACGCCTTCCATATATTAAACGTCGATTTAACATACAGGCGTACGTTAGAGCAACCTAATAAATCGTTAATTATAAACTTCTTAGGACTATGATTGAATGTTTGAAGAGTTAAGGTTAATTAAACAGAAGATAAAAATGTGATTTTTAATCTGAATCCAGCTTTATGATAAGAAATAGCTAGTTAGATAAAATCAGAGAAGTATTATAAAATGATTGTCAATGGGATTTAGAAACTAGGTATGTTTTTTCTTATAAGATAACAGCTACTTGTTGTCGATCTATATATGCTGAGTGCCTTGGATCTTCACCACCAATCATTTCTCCAAGTGATTATTTTAGGATATATAACAAAATCGTCAACTTATCATTACTTTTGCCAGTTTAAAAGATGGTAAAAAGATATGGTATAATGCTTATTTTATATTTGTTTAACTTGTTTATTATTTTGTAAGGTCATATTCCAATATTACTTGATCTAATGGTATATATGTTTGATTTTATGCTTACTATGTGTCAAATACTACCATGTAATAACATAATGGTATATATGTTTGATTTTATGCTTACTATGTGTCAAATACTACCATGTAATAACATAACTAATTAAACATGTAATAAGTGGAAGATTGATCTAATGCTGTACATGTTTGATATAAATAGATTAATAAAGTTTAAATAAAAAGGTTCTAATCTAAAAAGTGTAAGGATATTTTAACATGATGAACATGAGCGTTTTCATCTTTAAAATAAACACAACATTGTTATATACAAAAATAAAAATAGCACGTTTTTCAACTCATGATTTATATTCATTACTATGTCTTTTTTGGCAATTCATTATGTCTTTGTTGTCATTGTTGTATTTTCCCGAATATCATTGTGTTCTTTTGAAAATGATGAATCCTGAAAACATAATAGTGAAGTAACACGGTTGTATATAGTGTATGTACTACAATGTAAAACACAATAATAAAATACCAACTGTTGTATCTAATACATTAAAAACGATAAAAAACATAAAATGATATAAAACATAAAACATAATGTTATAAAATGTTTGATCGTATTTTCTATTCCTTATTATGTTTTCCTGAATATTATTTTATATTTCTACAATAATATTATTTTGAAAACATAATAACATCAATGTATATGTCTAATTATAAAACATAGTAATAAAATAACAATAAATTTATACAATTTCACAAGAAAAACAATGACAAAATGACATGACACTACCTAAAACGTAAGATACAATGATAAAAAATATTTGACACGATAACCGTAATGTTTTCCTTTTAAAAACAGTAACAAAACATACGTAAAACCCACAATTTTTTAATTAATTTTAGATTAAAAACTTATTTATCATTTTACCCTACGCTGTATTGATATATGTATATATGTTATTGATATATGTATATATGTAATTCTACACAAGGTATAATAGGTATGAAATTGTTTTATCTCCTTTCACATGTTGATTTTTAAATAGGCAATTTCTCATGTCTAATTAGCCCTTGTGTTACCTACTAATAAAATTGTAGAAGACACGTCTTCCAAAATATCTCGAATCTCTTCTGAAGGATTGGGTTAGGTTTATGAGCATCTGAGGGGACAGAGACAATTCTTCTAGGTTACAATGTCTCTCTTTTACGAATAAAGCCGCCCTTGGATTTTATTATTTTGTTTATTTGAAACTTATAAAAAATATTCAACAATGTTTCTTACAATAAGTTAACAGTAAAACAAAAAAAACAAATTTAAGTTAAAATACATACACTATTTATATCTAATAAAAAATATAACAAACGTTTATGTGTCATCATCTATTGATACTCGCTCTTTTTTCCTGGCTCTCAATTCTATTAATTAAATGATAATATTAATAGTAATAATATTAAATAACAATGAAATTAAAATTCAAAAGAGCCAAGCGTTACGGTTGCCTCCAAAGTTCATACACATTATCAATTATACTTGGAATTTCTATACAGTTTGTAGTATCGGTGATGATTGTATCGTTAGATTGTAAAGATGTAAGCGCCTCAAACTGCCCAATTGGCGCTAGCAGCACTGAAGTCGAATGAAATAATAGGTCGAAAGGCTTTGGTGAATTTAGATCGAGGATACACATATCATCAAGCGCATATATTCAATCAAATATAGAAATGTCAAATTTTATTTAAATCAAGCTCATAATTAAAACTTTAAACAAGAATAATCGTAAGTTAAACGTAGGTAATTATTTTGTTTTTGTATTAACTACAAATTTGTGAATATGTAAATCTTATTAATCCAGTTAATACATAAAATTTAACCTAATATAGACATACACAAAATATGCATGCATATATGGCTTTGTTATATATATGGCTTTGTTATATATGGCTTTGTTATTGTACAAAGTAATTTTCTTCTTACTCTAATAAAAAGGTAACTTGGTATGACACGTGTCAGCATAACAATCATGCTCATTAAAATTTCCCGCTTCTCTCTCGTAATTAATAATTAACTAATATATTTATATTTTTTAAATTAAAACAGTTTTTAATAAATTAAGAAAGAGATTTTTTAATGTAATTTCTAAGAAAACAAACTCTATAAAATAATAAATTTTCATAAAACATCAAACTTTTTTTAAATACTAAATATTTTAAAACTGGTGCTTTAAAAAAGGTAAATTTTTAAAAAATCAAAAGTTATTAATTTGGGAGTTATAATAAGGAAATTTTAAAAAAAAATTACATTTTTGTACGGTTTGTTTTAGAACCAAATGTTTATTTTTTTAGAAATTTTTAAAATAATATTTAAAAAAGATAATATCATTGTTTTATTACTTATGGTCTTTATTCGTACGTAATTTTAGTCATATTATATTATATTTTAGAATATCTTTTATAACGTAATTTTAGTCATATTATATCATATTTTAGAATATCTTTTTATAACTAATAAATTTTGGTATTGTTATATCACTTCCTGGAAAAATCACTTTTGGCATTGTTAAAAAGAAGTTTTCAAAAATGCTTTATGTAAGAATGCTTGCTTTATGTAAGAATGTTTAGAACGTATTTAGAAAGAAAAAAATGTTTTATAGACGTTTTTGTGATAATTAAAAACCACTTTCCGTTAAACAAATTGGAAACTTAAGATAGATAAAAACGTGTTTTAAAAATAAGAAAAAAACTTTTAAATATTAAACATTTTTAAAATAATCAAAAAGTTGTTTTTTAAAACAGAGTCTCTACTATTATTTTTATTTAAATGTCTTCAAAAAATAACATATAACGTTTCTATAAAAAAACGATTACAAAGTTTGTAATTGCATATAAAAAAGTTAATTTAACGCATTAACTCCATTAATTAATAACTATTGTGTGAGCGTGTGCTTTGTCGTGTTTTGTTAAAATTTAGGCAAATTGGAAATAAATAATCCACTCTTTATCAAATTGGCCATTAATAATCCC
The DNA here is from genome assembly GCA_024085815.1 of Flaveria linearis. Classification (NCBI taxonomy): domain Eukaryota; kingdom Viridiplantae; phylum Streptophyta; class Magnoliopsida; order Asterales; family Asteraceae; genus Flaveria; species Flaveria linearis. The sequence continues at coordinate 53,775,196 of CM044011.1, read as the reverse complement.
ACCTCAAGTATTTACCAATATTGGTTCAACCTTTTTCATCTTTTTTGTTTTATGATCCCCCGTTAAAAAAACCCTAACGGAGTTAACTCCGTTATTGGTAAATACTTGAGGTGGGATTATTAATGGCCAATTTGATAAAGATTGGATTATTTATTTCCAATTTGCCAAATAAAAAAACGCCAAGTCACCGAGCCACGTAGGAGAGAGTTAACTCTGTTAGGGTTTTTTAACGGGGGACCATAAAACAAAAATATGAAAAAGGTTGAACAAATATTGGTAAATACTTGAGGTGGGATTATTAATGGCCAATTTGATAAAGATTGGATTATTTATTTCCAATTTGCCTAAAATTTATAACAATTGATTTCGATTACTTTTATATTAGTATTTAATCCATAGGTCTAGATAAAATTATATTTATAACTCAGTTTTGGATGTCGAAACATTGATAAAATATATCACATTATAAAGATGAATTTATATTTTATAAACATCATATTTTAAAATTTAAAGTGAAAATCGAAAAAACATACAAAATCTTGAAGCGGTTTTGAGGCTTGTGCATTATTACACATTGATTATATTTTAGTACTACTACTACTACTACTACTACTATTATTATTATTTGTTGTTGTTGTTATTATTATTCACTACAAGAAAAATAACATTCAGCAAGGACAAAAGTCCCGCTAAATGTTAGAATATCCTCACTGAAGATGTATAGCGAGAACATGTCCTCGCTGAAATCTCCTCGCCAAAGCCCCGTGGCTACAGGTCTACAGCGAGGATAGTCAACGAATACAGCGAGGACATCTCTGATTTTTGAAAAAGTAGTTAAATACCCTACAGCAAGGACTTTGTCCTCACTATAAAATTTACTTTAAATAATTATAAAAATACATATAACATATATATTTATACATTATACATGTATAAATGTATTATAAACGTATTTGTTAATATATTTATACATTATACGTGTATTTATTAAATACCCTACAGCAAGGACAAAGTCCTTGCTGTATTTTAGAGAGGACTTTTTGTAGTATTTTATTTTATCATTGCTAAAGACTTTAGAGAGAACTTTGTCCTTGCTAAATGACTAGGAATTTCACTGCCATTTTTGCTGTAAATGCAGCTTCCCGCCCAGAATTTTTGGGTCAATGCCTGTTCTGTTTTCCAGATTTCCATCAAACACCAATGATATAATCAATCATACAACCAAAATATCATCATACCATAATCGGTTACATAATCTAATATCAAGATCTAAGTTCAAATGATAAATTCGGTTACATAATTTAATACCAAGATCTAAGTTCATAAGAAACATTAGGATAACCTAGTCAGAGTTGTCACTCTCGCAATCAGAGTCAAATTCAATCACAATATTGTGTTCTGCCAAACCTTTTACAACATTTTCCAATTTAGTAGCAAGGCGCGTATATTTTTTCTTTGATGATGCCAGCTTTTCAGTGACTTGTTCTTGGGTGTAGCAGGTGGTGGTGGGGTAGATGGTCCTGGACTAGAAGATGATGAAGTGTATCGGGCCAAACCGGGTACAACATGTCCACGACCCCTGTTAAACCCACGACGTGTACCCAATACCTGATCTATGATCTGCTTCTCTGTCAACGGGTTAGCTGCACCTTCTTGTCGGCTCAGTAGGTCATTCATTTCATCCTGTATAGTTACAAAATAATAAATAATCAATGTTATATAAATCTAATCATTTATGCAAATTAACCAAAGGAAGTACCTAAAACTAAAAATAGCCAAATAACTAGTTGATTACTTACATATTGTTGTTGAGCAAGTTGTGGTAATGGGATTTTTCCATTTTTAGAGCACCTCTCCTTGAAATTCTCGATTAGACTCGGATATTTTCCATCAATCTGACGCTGTACGTAACACATGAAATAAAGTGAATACGTATAGTTAATCACAATTAAACAAAAAATGCACAAAACCTATACTACATACTACCAAACTTACATTACAATTTTATATTATATATATATATATATAATATATATAATATATATATATGCTTTAAAAGTGACTTACACGGTCATGTCTGATCGATACAATAGACTTGGTCCCATGGTAACTTTGGTAGCGATGACGGGATCTATTACTTTTGTTCACCGTCGAGCGGCGAACATTGTCTTCGCTGCAGTAGGAATTGACCATCTCATTCCACATCTCAGGCTTCACGCCCTCGGGAACCTTTTGGCGGATGACCTCTCTATTTTCCAACCCCCCAAGTTTGGTGAAATTATTTAACTTAAACCTGTGTTTTGCACCAGAATAGAGTTTGGCGCAAAGCTTCATGATACCAGCCTCAAATGGGATTTTGTAGCCCGGATGATCAAGATAAGGTGCCAGATTAAAATAAGTCTGTAATTTATAAAATATATATTATAATTAGCAACATAGTATGTTATTTAAAGTTTGAATATATTAAACAATCTTAACCTCCAATTGGAGCCATATGGCGGTCATCGCCTCATCGGGGACATCTTTCCAAGATTTATAGTTCAGTGGGACTGTAGTCCTTATAGTAACCCCTAGGAGATTTACGAAGTCACTTGAGTTATCCCCCACCGGTCTCATAGTGTGCTGGTCCTCAAAGTCAAAGACAATAGGGAATGGCTTACAACCATTCTTTTCCCATCGTTTACGCAACCCCTTGTTTGTAGTCTTCCTCCTTTTATTAGATGACCCTACAAATTCAAGTGAACAAATAAAAAAATACAAGTAAACAATACCTTGTAAAAATAAATGCAAATCAAGTAAACATCTTACCAATCGTCGCACAGCCTGAAGCGGGGTTCCATCCTCCCGGTGGAGGATCACCATGACCATCACCATCGTGTCCCCTAACATCCACGTCAGCCATCTGAAAATCCAAATACAACAATACGAACTAGTTTTTCGAGATCAATAGAAATACAACCCAATAAACATATTAACAATATAAAAGCATAACAAAAGTCAATACATATATTGATTTCAATTAAAGGTCTTATTACAAATTACGATTGCAATTCAATCGGATTCATCACTAGAATAACTGCGTGCTACGTTGTCGTTATCGAGTTCGTTATCGGATGTATCACTATCAGGATCATCGTTGTCATCATCATCAATAAACTCAGCATCATCATGACGGGCAGGAATAGGAATCTCTTCAACTTCGGTGACATGACCCATACTCAAACTAGTATAAGTCAAATCCTCCAAGTTGGCAGACAATGCAAGTGCACTCGAATTGTCATCATGGATGACATCTTTAGTAACTTCTACCATAATATCTTTGTCCCAAATCTTACGATGATTAACCTCTTGGACGACTTTCCAATAATCTTGTCTTTTAGATGGGTCTTGAAGATAAAATACTTGGTTTGCTTGTGTAGCAAGAATGTACCGGTCTCCTTTAAACCACTCATGCTGAATAGAAATGCTAGTTATGTTATTTTTGGTAACACAATGTTGCTTATCGGTTTTGAACCATTTACATCGAAACAACACAACCTTGTAATCACGTATATAAGTTAGCTCCAAAATCTCTTCCAACACGCCATAAAAAGTCTCTCTTCAAGCCCGGGCGTTGAAATACCACTGTTCTGAGTTGTATGCTTTGTATCACGACTGTGAACCACAAACCTCACACCATTAACTATGCAAGCAGTGTAAGTGTTTGCAAAAATTGGTCTATTTGCCAAAGAATGTAACTCGGGGCTAAAATGTGATTCTCTAGCAGCTACTTTCATCTTATTGATCTATATATGAAAAGAGAAGAATTAAAAAGTTGTAAATCATTTCTGTTGTAAGTGTTTTCAAATAAGTTAAGAAATATACCCACAACGAGTTACCTTCTTCTTAAACCAGTCAGGAAATGTAGATTCTGCATCTTCCCGGGCATGGTAATAGTGAACTCACTGTAAATGTTAATGATATTTGGAATCGTCGAAAAGATAGCTTATGAAAAGATGGTTTGAAATAAGAGCACTTACCTGATGTGTTTCAGCGAGGACAATGTCCTCACAATATGTGACCGGGGATTTTTTAGTTTTGGGGGAATCGAAAATAAGTATTTCGCGATATTTTTTAGTTTGGTGGGAATTGAAAATTAAAAAAATACGTATTTATCTATAGCGTGGACATTGTTCTTGCTATAGATCTAGTCAAAAAAAGTCCCGCCCTTTTATATATTTTCACAGTCAATAAAATTAATTAAAAAACAAAAAAAAACCTGAAACTGTACTGCGAGAACATTGTCCTTGCTAAAGGTCTGGTCAAACTAGAAAATCAACTGGCTACTTTTTTTGTCTTTAGTGTGTTATAGTAAGGACATTATGTCCTTGCTATAGAATTTTGTTGATAAAAGTCATTTTTCTTGTAGTGATTATTATTATTATTATTATTATTATTATTATTATTATTATTATTATTATTATTTTTTATTATTATTATTATATTATTATTATTATTATTATTATTATTATTATCTAAATATTTGATAATTATAGGGACTTAAGTTTTTAAATAAGATAATACTTAAATTTAAATAATATCTAATTTTAAAAATATAAAAGATAAATATAAATATAAATGTTAATTTAAAATATTATGAATAAGAAAATAATTAATAAAGTGAATTAAATAATCTATACGTATAGATTAATGTATTAATTATGATAACTCTATTAAATAAGAGTAACTTTGTAAGTACTGCATAGAATAATTATACTCTGTGTTTAAAAAATAGTCTTAGGTGTCTTAGGGAGGAGGGAGCATTACCCTGGACTACCCTTTACTACCCTAAATCCATCAATCACACACTACACATCATAAGTACTCTGAACTATCCTGAACTATTCTGAACTACCCTGAAACACCTAGAAAGCTGAAAATGTAACCCTGAACTACCCTGTAACTTATATTTTACTTTCGGGGATCCATGATAATATTTTATATTTGTGTTTGTGTAAATATATATTGTTTGTGTAGATAATAGTGTGTATGTATGTGAGCATTTACAGGGTAATTTTTTTATAGCCGTTATTTCGGCTAACCCTCGGCTACTACAACCCGAGCCCAACTACCTGCAAGTGGCGGCGGTGTACCCGAGTAGTACCCGCCTACCCCGAGCCGGTACCCGAGGGTGCCCCCTCCTCCCTTAAAGTTTGGATAAAATTACTATTATATCCATCTCAAATGCTTTATATATAAGTAGAGTAACCCGTGCTATGCACGGGATTGTAAAATTTAAAAATAATAATTCTGATTATTTATACGTTAGTATTAACCAGCTGTAAAATTTTACACGTGAAACGCTGATAAAAGAAGTATAACAAAAAGAAATACTGTTAAAAATGAATCCTTAAACAAAAAAAATTAATAGTGAATATGTAAATTGTCACATCCCGGCGGAAGCGTGAACGATACGGGTGGAATGTGACTAGCTTTTATCAGAGTGCATTGTTTACAGAAAAACAAAAAAAAATAAACAATATCATATATAGAAACATAACATAGACATGTTTTTTATTATAATAGAGGAATTACATCTTTTACATAGGTTACAAAATTAGATGTAATTGGTTTACAACTAGATCACAGCATGTCTAGAACCTATGAAAATGAGCGTCAACATACACGCTCCCGTCAACTATATTGACGGTCAGCGTGACGCAGACCTCCCAACTACTTCACCCCATCCATTATGAACTTCAAAGCTGAAATCAAACGAATTACTCATTTCCTGAAAAAGTATACTTAAACCAGTCAACAAAAATGTTGGTGAGAACATAGGTTTATAGCTAGACAAATATTTTGTTGATGTATCAATTACAACCAAACCTGCTCACAACATAATCATACTATCACGAAATAATTCACAAAATCAGATAATATTACATCCTAACCCTTATTCGGTAGATGCAAGAAAATAGTAGCAACCCTCATCCGGTTGGTACAAATATTCTCCTAAGTAGCGCCTGATATTATCGGACGGTTCCTCATCCGAATTAATGGTTGTATCGCAAATGACAGTAAGCAAAAAAAATTTTCAAAAATAATACATCACCCAAAAGTATACTTTTTCCCCCAAAACTTATTGAATACCAAACGGTTGAAAATGAGGCTATGAGCTCACCGTGTCTTTCAACTTGAACCTATAAATAGTTCATAGTATCAGACAATATTTTCTTTAAATTTTTAGAACCTCGATGAAAGTATCTTTTGGAGGTTCTACCAATAATGTTATCACAAAATTCCCAACAAATTATTTATATATAATTGCTCAAACTTAGTACAAATTCCACATAAATCATAAAAATTACTTACCGTTATCCAAAAATACCAAAATATCCCAGAACTTTATCCCAAGATAATAATATCCCATAATTTTTATAGAATCTAACACTAAACGGATTATTTTTTCTGTAATATTTACAAAATTTCCATAATTGTTAAAAAATATCTTTTGTCCTTGATAAATTCCCAAAATTTTTACAGACGGCTTCTTATACAAACCAAATATCATATAATTATATCAAGGGCCAAATCATATTAGATCAGATTCTATAATTTTCAAAATAATCTCAATATTTAGAAAAAAATAATTAACGAGTCCAAAAATTATGAAATTTATATATTCTGTAATTTCAGTTAATATCATATCTATGATTTTATCAGAATTTATTATTTATGTTAAGTATTTATTCTGGTTTATTTACTGCAGAGCATATAAAAATCCATATCTTAATTACAATAGGAATAAAATTCTGAAATAATTTCAGAGGCTTTTATACCTCAATAGAATTATCCTGTGATTTATCAGAATTTTCCCGAATTTATTTCTATTTTTAATATTTTCTTCTATTTTTCATTATAAAGTAACTTATATAAATTATTTACTTATCAAAACTTTGTCAAAGTTTCCAGATCAATATTTCAGTATAAAAATGAGAATTTTTCAATGTTTATTCCCATAATCGCATTTATTTAATAATTTGATTTTTCTTAAATAATTACAAGATTTAACTTTGTAAATTCAAAATATATCTTTTTATCATAAGTTTTTAAGTTTTTGCAACTCATCACTTATGATTCATGAACTAAAAACTTTCAAAATTAGTTTTGGTGTTTGAACACCAATTAATATATATATATATATATATATATATATATATATATATATAGTTTTGTAACATATATGTAACAAGAATTATTTTATAACCTTGTTATGATGATCTTGATGGTATGCTTGTTCCTTGAACACGAGAGACAGCCTTGGAGGTGGTGGATGATGATGGCAGGTGATGGTGGTGCGTGGTTGTGTGTTTGTTGCTTGTTGTTGTTGTTTGTTGTCGGGTGTTGTTGTTGGTTGTTGTTTAAGTGAAACCGAGAGTGGGAAGGTAGTGGATGGTGGTGATGTTAGTGAAGTAAACCGAGGGTGAGAGGGAGAGATAAGGTGTTGTGTTGTTACAGAGAACCGCGAGAGAGAGAGAATAAAGGTGAGATGTTTACGGTTGGGGTTTGTCCGATGGTTTCTTATTGTGCTTAAAGGAATCATAGGGTAGCCTAGGTGAGTCACATGGGAGGTGGCGGTTTCTAAAGGCTTCAACCGAGAGCTTGCCACCTTGCCCCCTTGTTAATTATGGTGGTAATGTGGTGGCGGTTTTGTGATGTGTGAATGCAAGAAAAACCGGGTGCATGGTGGCGGTTTGGGGAGGAAGTTAGGTGGAATAAGATTGTTTAGTCACATGGATGACTAGGTGGTAGGTTAGGATGGTGTGGTGGCGGGTTGGTGGTGATAGTAGGGTATGTGGTGGCGGTTTCAAGGAGAAAGACTAGATGTTGCATGAAACCGAGGGGCATTGATGGTGGTATGGTGGTTTTCGGGTAGTGGTGGTTTTGGAGATGTGGTTTCGGGTGGTAGTTGATGATTTCGGGTGGTACAGTAACTATAGAACCGAGGGCTTGGGGGCGTTGGATAAATCGTGGGTGGTAATCGGGTGGTATGGTGTTAACCGAGAGTATAGGGTGGGGGTTTGGATGAGGTTAACCAAATGATGGTTTGGTGTTTTTGGTTTTTGATGTTAGTTTAGGTTTTTAAGTTTTGATTATATATATATATATATATATATATATATATATATATATATATATATATATATACTTTTGAATGTATGCATAGGTGACTTTATATAAACAGATTACAATTATACATATATACACACATATATATTTCATGTTCTGAGTGTGTATACACATATATGTGCTCATCATATAAATATGTACAAATAAGTAAAGTACATATATTCACATATACTAAGTGAATTATATATATATATGTATACATATTAATCGTACATCTGTACAAATATTCCAAGAAATTTTCCATGTATGCCAACATGCACACGTAAAGTTTTGTATTTATATACATGTAGATGTGAGTTTCGGGTGTATATACATACATGCATACGTAAATTACCAATATATAGGCATGCATGCAAACATGCATACGTATATCCAATATATATACCAAATATAATTCGTGATTGTAACGTAATAATAAAATTTTTCGATGTAATATGTAAAATAATTTTATGGTTGTCACATTCTTCCCCCGTTAAAAGAATTTTGTCCTGAAATTCAGTGGAGTGTGCTTTAGAAATTTAAATAATTATTACCTCCAAATAAGTGGGGTACTTCTTCTTGATTTCATCTTCCCTTTCCCAGGTGTATTCTGGTCCTTTTTTGCATTCCATTTAATTTTCACTATAGGAATTTTACTTCTTCTTAACTTCTTTATTTCTTTTCCCACAATGGCTATTGGTTCTTCCACAAAATGCAGTTTCTTATCTACCTGTATTTCTTGAATTGGTACTTCTAAGGTTTTATTGGTTAGGCATTTCTTGAGATTGGACACATGAAATGTGTTGTGTACTTCACTTAATTCCTGTGGTAATTCCAACTTATATGCTACAGGACCATTCTATCAATGATTTTGAATTGACCAATGTACCTAGGGTTCAGCTTACTGGATTTTTCAAATCGAAAGATACCTTTAGAGGGTGATATTTTTAGGTAGACTCTGTCTCCAACTTGAAATTCCAACGGTTTTCTCCGTTTGTCTGCATAGCTTTTCTGTCGATCACGAGCTGCTTTCAACCTGTTTTTGATCTCAGTGATTTTATCTGTGGTTTCTTGGATTAGTTCCGGACCTGTGAGTTGTCTATCACCTATTTCATTCCAACATAGAGGTGACCTACATTTTCTTCCGTATAAAGCTTCAAATGGTGCTAACCCAATACTAGAATGATAACTGTTATTGTATGAAAATTCTATTAAAGGTAAGTGACTATCCCAATTTCCACCAAAGTCTATCGCACAAGCTCTTAACATATCTTCTAAAGTTTGTATTGTTCTTTCACTTTGTCCATTAGTTTGTGGATGATATGTTGTACTTAAGTTTACTTGGGTCCCTAAGGCTTTTTGTAAAGTTTTCCAGAACCTAGAAGTAAATCTACTATCTCTATCTGATATTATGGATACAGGTATTCCATGTCTGGACTCAATTTCTTTAATGTAGATTCTTACTAATCTCTCAATCTTATAATCTTCTCGGATAGGTAAGAAATGAGCTGACTTAGTTACTCTATCTACTATAACCCATATTGTGTCGTATCCATTTCTGGTCCTGGGTAACTTAGTTATGAAGTCCATTGTAATTTGATCCCATTTCCATTCTGGAATTTCTGGTTGTGTTGCAGGTATCCTGAAGGTTTTTGATATCAGCTTTTATTCTCGAGCAGACATCACATTGTTCCACAAATTCTCCAACTGATCTTTTCATGCCTGGCCACCAGTATTGGCTTTTCAAATCTTTGTACATTTTATTATTTCCTGGATGCACAGAGTATCTTGACTTATGAGCTTCTTGCAGTATAGTTGTTCTAATCAGGTTGTTGTCGGGTATCCAGATTCTTCCTTCGAATTTCAGAATTCCATCTGCTTCTGTTTTTAAGTCTTTCATTTGTCCTTTTAGTTTCAGCAGATCTTTTTGTTGAGCTTCCTGTATTTGACTTAACAGATCTGAACGTAGTTCCATTTTCATGGCACGTACATGTAAAGGTTTTGTTCTTTCTTTTCTACTTAAAGCATCAGCAACTACATTTGCCTTACCTGGGTGATATTTAATTTCACATTCATAATCACTTAGTAATTCTACCCATCTTCTTTGCCTCATATTTAACATTTTCTAGTCAAAGATGTGTTGCAAACTTTTGTGATCTGTATATATTATACACTTAGTTCCATACAGATAATGCCTCCAAATCTTTAGTGCAAATATTACAGCTCCTAATTCTAAATCATGGGTGGTATATTTTTTTCACTACCTCTAAGCTGTCTGGATGCATATGCAATCACCTTATCTTTTTGCATCAAAACACATCCAAAGCCTTGACGAGATGCATCACAATATACTATGAAATTATCTGTTCCTTTTGGTAAAGCTAATACGGGTGCACTACATAACTTACTCTTAAGAAGTTCAAAGGCTTCATTTTGTTTTTCTCCCATACATACTTTTTATCTTTTGAGTCAATTTTATCAATGGTTGAGCTATTCTTGAGAAGTTTTCTAAAAATCTTCTATAGTACCCTGCTAAACCTAAGAATTGACGTATTTCGGTTGGGGTTTTTGGAATTTCCCATTTCTTAACTGCCTCTATCTTTGCTGGATCAACCTGAATCCTGTTCTGGTTGACTATGTGCCCAAGGAATTGTACTTCCCTTTTCCAAAACTCACATTTTGAAAATTTGACATATAACTTTTCTTTTTGTAACAATTCTAGTGTTAACCTTAGGTGTTGTTCGTGGTCTTCCTTGTTCTTAGAATAAATTAAAATATCATCTATGAAGACTATAACAAATTTATCTAAGTAAGGTTTACACACTCTATTCATTAGATCCATAAATACTGCTGGAGCGTTGGTTAGCCCAACTGGCATCACAAGGAATTCGTAATGTCCGTACCTAGTTCTAAATGCAGTCTTAGAAAATATCATCTTCTTGTACTCTTAATTGATGATATCCAGATCTTAGATCTATTTTGAGAAATAACTAGATCCCTGTAATTGGTCAAACAGATCATCAATTCTAGGGAGTGGATACTTATTCTTTATGGTAACCTTATTAAGTTCCCTATAATCAATACACATTCTAAAGGTTCCATCTTTCTTTTGACAAACAGAACTGGTGCTCCCTAAGGTGATACACTAGGACGTATGAATCCTTTATCTAATAGTTCCTGTAACTGAGTCATGAGTTCTTTCATCTCAGTTGGTGCTAAACGATAAGGTGCTTTGGCAATAGGGGTTGTTCCTGGTATCAATTCTATTTTAAATTCTACCTGACGAGGAGGTGGTAATCCAGGTAGTTTATCAGGAAAAACATCAGCATATTCATTTATAACAGGGACACTTTCCAAATTTTCCTTATCAAGTTTGGTATCAACTATGAGCCAAGAATGCTAAACAATTTTTGTTAAGGCATTTTTATGCTTTTTCACAAGTAATCAGTTTCACAGTATTATTTGGCCTATCGCCATATATGCAGAGAGTTTTGTCTTCCTTAATTAAAGGAATTTTAATCATTTTCTTATCGCAAATGATTTCAGCATGATTTGTACTCAACCAATCCATTCCTACTACGATATCAAATCCTCCTAACTTAATAGGTATCAGACTTATATCAAAACAGTATTCATCTAAATTCAAGATGCAATTAGGAATGATTTCATCAGCTTCAATTATTTTACCGTCAGCTAATTCTATCACATAGCTGTCACGTAATTTTTCAGATGTTAGACTAAGTGATAGTCTAAAAGTATGTGAAACAAAACTACGAGTTACTCCTGTATCAAATAATACTTTAGCGTACTGGTTATTGATAAGGAACGTACCCGTCACTACTTCTGGTTCATGACGAGCTTTATCAGCTTGTATCACAAAAGCCCTTCCACGGGGTTGTTTTGGTTAGCTGGAGCCTTGCCCTTTCGTTGTGGACATTCATTACGGAAATGATTTTCACTTCCACATTGAAAGCAGACTGTTTTTGTGCTGGTAGGGTTTTTGCAGTCTCGAGAAATATGTCCCTTCCTTTTGCAGTTATAGCAAACCACTGTCATACAGTTCCCTGTATGATATCTTTAACAAATATTACACTGTGGTGGTTTTTCTACTTTCTTCCCCTGAGTTGTTCCCAAAAAGTTTCTTGGTGGAGGTCGGGTTACTCTTTTCTAGGAGCTTTCTCCAAATCTTCTTCCAGGGTGGTTTTCAGTCCATTTCCTTTTCTCTCCTACCTGTTGATGACCTAATGATCCATTCCTGATCATTTCATCTGTCAGACTTTTTGACAGGATTACTGCTTCCTGGAAGGTTTTGGTTCTAGCAGATTTCACTAGTCCTCCTATTTGTGGCACTAATCCCCAAATATACCTTCCTATTCTTTTTAATTCCGGGGTTATCAGATGTGGTACTAATCTGGATAGTTCATTATACCTACCAGTATATTCCCGGTGTGCAAACCCTTTCATCTCTAGTGTTAAGAATTCAGCCTCTAGTTTTCTATTTCATTATATGGGCAGTATTTTTCTATCACTAGATTTCTAAATTCTTCCCAACTCAGCTTATTCATAACGTTTCTACCCCTAGTGTGTACCTCCATTTTCCACCAGGATTGTGCTTCTCCTTTAAGGGAATGGGAAGCAAACAGTGTCTTGAAGTTTTCAGCACAGTTGCTGATTTCCAGGACTCCTTCCATGTCGTCTAGCCATCTTAAAGCTTGTACAGCTCCACCTTTTCCATCAAATTCCCGAGGTCTACAGGACATAAAGGTTTTGTAGGAGCATCCCTTTGAAATTGCATTTAGAATCTGTTCTTCCTGTCGTTCTTCCATATTCATGTTTTCAGGCCCTGCGGTGGGTTTGAGGTAGTTCCAAAATTCAGATTTTGTTGGAGTTGGGTAATTAAGGTAGGTAGGGTAGCTTCCAGTTATTGGGCTACTATCTGAGATATCCTATCATTCTCATTTGTATCAGGGTTCACGGGTGTTTCTTCCCCAAGTCTGGTCCTGGGTCGTCCCACTCGAGCTGTTCTCCTGACAGGCTGAGTGTTTCTTTTGACGGCATGATTCACTATAGTGAATTTCAATGTTAGTATCACAAATAAATATCTTAACGCAAAATTTATTTATCAAATAAACATGTTGACACAAAAGTACATATATCAATTAAGCTCTTATTTCTTTTATTCGAAAGAGTTAGACTATAAGCTTTTAGTTCTTACTGAGCCATTTCCATATCCTGGTGAAATACTTCTCTTGGGTGTCTTGAGCTTTTTGATATCCTTTTGGATTTTCTAGATTCCCAGCTGTATCCTCTTAAGTTTCTTATGAGTTTGTCGGGCTGTCTTCACCTGATCCAACTCTGGTTTAATAATTTTATCTTCATCTTTGGGAGAATTAGGAGGTTGTATTTCTATATCCTCAGCTGGTTTAGCTCTAAACCTGTTTCCATGTTTTACCTTTTTCCTAGGAGTCATAACTATATATCCTCCCAATTGCACTGGTGCACGTCTAACGTAAAACTTTGGTTTATTATCCATTTCAGTTGGGGAAACATTCATAGCCTGCTGAGGTTCCGGTTCAGGTGTTATTTCTTTAGGGCTGCTATGGTATGAACCATTGGAAGGGTCGGTTTCATAGTGATAACTATCTGAATTCATACTGCACAATTTCTTAACAATGTTTCACAAAATGATTAGTCAAATAACTATTAAAATTTTGTTAGAATCTTAATCACAAAACCACAGAATTTCACATAATTCACATACTTCACATAAAAACATAAACTTATATATATATTTTGAGCTTATGGTTATAGCCTAGTTATTTCCTTAAAAATAACTAATTCTCTATAACCAATGGCTCTGATACCAACCTGTCACATCCTGACGGAAGCGTGAACGATACGGGTGGAATGTGACTAGCTTTTATCAGAGTGCATTGTTTATAGAAAAATAAACAATATCATAATATATAGAAACATAACATAGACATGCTTTTATTAATAATAGAGGAATTACATCTTTTACATAGGTTACAAAATTAGATGTAATGGTTTACAACTAGATCACAGCATGTCTAGAACCTATGAAAATGAGCGTCAACATACACGCTCCCGTGAACTATATTAACGGTCAGCGTGACGCAGACCCTCCCAACTACTTCACCCCATCCATTATAACTTCAAAGCTGAAATCAAACGAATTACTCATTTCCTGAAAAAGTATACTTGAACCAGTCAACAAAAATGTTGGTGAGAACATAGGTTTTAGCCAGACAAATATTTTGTTGATGTATCAATTACAACCAAATCTGCTCACAACATAATCATACTGTCATGAATATTCATAAAATCAGATAATATTACATCCTAACCCCATTCGGTTAGATGCAGGAAAATAGTAGCAACCCTCATCCGGTTTGTACAAATATTCTTCTAAGTAGCGCTACTAATATTATCGGACGGTTTCTCATCCGAATTAATGATTGTATCGCAAATGATAGTAAGCAACAAAAATATTTTCAAAAATAATACATCAACCCAAACAGTATACTTTTTCCCCCAAAACTTTATTGAATACCAAACGGTTGAAAATGGGGCTATGAACTCACCGTGTCTTCCAACTTGAACCTATAAAATAGTTTACAGTATCAGACAATATTTTTTTTAAAATTTTCAGAACCTCAGATGGAAGTATCTTTTGGAAGTTCTACCAATAATATTATCACAAAAATTCCCAACAAATTATTTATACATAATTTGCTCAAACTTAGTACAAATTCCACATAAATCATAAAAATTACTTACTATTATCCAAAAATTACCAAAATTTTCCAGAACTTTTTTCCAACAGTTAGTAATATCTCATAATTTTTATAGCATCTAACTCCAAACGGTTATTTTCTGTAATATTTACAAATTTACATAATTATTTAAAAATAGATTCTGTCCTTGATAAATTTCCAAAATTTTACAGACTGCTTCTTATACAAAACCAAATATCATATAATTGTATGAAGGTCCAAATCATACTAGATCAGATTCTATAATTTTCACAATAATCTCAATATTAGAAAAAATAATTATACCGATCCAAAAATTATGAAACTTATATATTATGTATTCTCAGATTTAATATCAAATCTATGATTTTATTAGAATTTATTATTTACGTTAATATTTATTCTGATTTATTTACTGCAGAGCATATAAAAATCCATATCATAATTACAATAAGGAATAAAATTATGAAATAATTCCAGAGGCCTTTATACCTCAAAAAAATCATCCTGTGCTTTTATCAAAATTTTCCCGAATTTATTTCTATTTTTGATATTTTCTTCTATTTTTCATTATAAAATAACTTATATAAATTATTTAACTATCAAAACTTTGTTAAGTTTCCAGATCAATATTTCAGTATAAAAATGAGATTTTTCAATGTTATTTCCACAATTGCATTTATTTAATACTTATTTGATTTTTCTTAAATAATTACAAGATTTAACTTTGTAAATTCAAAATATATCTTTTTATCATAAGTTTCTGAGTTTTCGCAACTCATCACTTATGATTCGTGAACTAAAAACTTTCAAAATTAGTTTTGGTGTTTGACACAATTATTATATATATATATATATATATATATATATATATATATATATATATATATATATGTTTTATAACATATATGTAACAAGAATTATTTTATAACCTTATGATGATGATTTTGATGGTATGCTTGTTCCTTGAACCCGAGGACAGCCTTGGAGGTGGTGGATGATGATGGCAGGTGATGGTGGTGCGTGGTTGTGTTTGTTGTTGCTTGTTGTTGTTGTTTGTTGTCGGGTGTTGTTTTGGTTGTTGTTTAAGTGAAACTGAGAGTGGGAAGGCAGTGGATGGTGGTGATGTTGGTGAAGTAAACCGAGGGTGAGAGGGAGAGATAAGGTGTTGTGTTATACAGAGAAACCCGCGAGAGAGAGAACAAGGTGAGATGTTTGCGGTTGGGGTTTGTCCGATGGTTTCTTATTGTGCTTAAAGGAATCATAGGGTAGCCTAGGTGAGTCACATAGGGATGGTGGCGGTTTCTAAAGGCTTCAACCGAGAGCTTGCCACCTTGCCCCCTTGTGTAATTATGGTGGTAATGTGGTGGCGGTTTGGTGTGTGTGAATGCAAGAAAAACCGGGTGCATGGGTGGCGGTTTGGGGAGGAAGTAAGGTGGAATAAGATTGTTTAGTCACATGGATGACTAGGTGGTAGGTTAGGATGGTATGGTGGCGGGTTGGTAGTGATAGTAGGGTATGTGGTGGCGGTTTCAAGGAGAAAGACTAGATGTTGTATGAAACCGAGGGGCATTGATGGTGGTATGGTGGTTTTCGGGTAGTGGTGGTTTTGGAGATGTGGTTTCGGGTGGTAGTTGATGGTTTCAGGTGGTACGGTAACTATAGAACCGAGGGCTTAGGGTCGTTGGATAAATCGTGGGTGGTAACCGGGTGGTATGGTGTTAACCGAGAGTATAGGGTGGTGGTTTGGATGAGGTTAACCAAATGATGGTTTGGTGTTTTTTGTTTTTGATGTTAGTTTAGGTTTTTAAGTTTTGGTTATATATATATATATATATATATATATATATATAATATGTATGTATGTATGTATGTACTTTTGAATGTATGCATAGGTGACTTTATATAAATAGATTACAATTATACATATATACACAACAATATATTTCATGTTCTGAGTGTGTATACACTTATATATGTGCTCATCATATAAATATGTACAAATAAGTAAAGTACATATATACACATATACTAAGTAAAAATATATATAGTATACATATTAATCGTACATCTGTACAAATATTCCAAGAAATTTTCCATGTATGCCAACATGCACACGTAAAGTTTTGTATTTATATACATGTAGATGTGAGTTTCGGGTGTATATACATACATGCATACGTAAATTACCAATATATAGGCATGCATGCAAACATGCATACGTATATCCAATATATATACGAAATATAATTCGTGATTGTAACATAATAATAAAATTTTTCAACGTAATATGTAAAATAATTTTAGGGTTGTCACATAAATGTTCATTTTATTAAAGTTAATGTGCTATATTGTAAATTGGTTAAAAGAAAAATAGAAGAATTTTTTTTCAAAGTTTAAGAGATTAAGTATAAATTTGACTTAACTTGAGAGTATAAATTATATATATATATGAAATAAAATTATATATTTAATAAAATAATTTGATTAAAATTATATTTAGTTATAAATATAGATTTAAATATTAATTTTAAATATAATAAATAAAACAATATGCAATGAATTAAATTAAATAATCTAAGGTGTATTATATAATGTATAATAAAGAGAAGTTTATTAACGAGGTAAGTTAGAAATTATTGTATTAAACAGTTTAGAAATTACAGTATTAAACAGTTTAACTTGATATTTAAAATGCTTTAGATGTTTTACACTTTATGCAAAATTATAAATATATCCATCTCAAATTTTATATATAGTATTATATATATATATCTATATCTATATATATATATATATATATATATATATATATAGATATAGATATAGATATAGATATAGATATAGATATATATTATGTAAAGTCCGTCCATTATTGCAGGTAATTTGATGTTAGCAGCAAAATTAATGTTTAGTAATCAAATCAACCAAAGGTAACATTTATATTATGATCACTAAATTTCAAAAACCATAGAAATCATATGTCATAGTTTTATTTAACTAATTTATAAAAAAAATTAATTGGGTTGACATAGATGCAAAAGAGATCGCTATTTTTCGTATGCATACTGAAATGTGGCCTATTAGTAGTTGCGGTCTAATAATCTATATATATATATAATATATATATATATATATATATATATATATATAGTATATATATATATATATATATCTATATCTATATATATATATATATAGATATAGATATAGATATAGATATAGATATAGATATATTATGTAAGTCCGTCCATTATTGCAGGTAATTTGATGTTAGCAGCAAAATTAATGTTTAGTAATCAAATCAACCAAAGGTAACCATTTATATTATGATCACTAAATTTCAAAAACCATAAGAAATCATATGTCATAGTTTTATTTAACTAATTTATAAAAAAAAATTAATTGGGTTGACATAGATGCAAAAGAGATCGCTATTTTTCGTATGCATACTGAAATGTGGCCTATTAGTAGTTGCGGTCTAATAATCTATATATTAGTAATTTCAAAATTTATTGGACTTTATTTAAATTGTTAATAAAAATCATACAATTAAAAATAAACACAAGCGCACCTCAGAGTATGTAGCAAATTTATCATTAATAAAATTTTGTTAGAGATTAAAATATGAATAATTAAGAAAAAAATAAAAATTTAATGAAGACTTAATATGTTTAGATTACTTGTACATCATACTTAAATGAAAATTTGGTATTATAGAAAAAATTACAAAGATATAAATGCTACGATGTCTGAAAATATGGTTAATTTATTCCTTTATCCCTCTTTCATCTTTATATATATAATATAGATATATATATACATACTTAAGTATTTTAAATGAGATATTACTTAATTAAATGCATTTGGTTATAAAAATTTTTATATAAACTTAAATGTAAATTAAAAGTAATTATAAATAAGATCATATGGATTTACTGAATTAAACAATCTCATAATATTAATAGTGTATTAATAGTGTGAATTAAATGATGCATTAGTTTATTAAATGAGTGTAAAATAGAAACCTATGCATATAGCACTTGTATCTATGCTTAATATATATGTTATTTTAGGTGTCTTAAATTTAAGTAAAATAATCATTTTATCCTCATTTCATCCTTATATATATTATAGATATAAATACTTATGACTAATTGAATGTTATTAAAATTCTCTCTATAAAGATGAAATTCCACAATTTATTAATTTAGTAGTGATAATAAGTTCTCTAGACATCTATAACAATATTTTAAAATGACAAACAAGTCGAGCATACATAGATGTGATATATAAATCAAGTGTCATTCAATTACAAACGCATGTTTATAATAACGATAGTGCTATAATAATCAGAGCTTGGTACTTTCTGTCTGATTACATCAATATATAATGGTTATCATGTACGTGTTTAATAGTAGGCGCTTGGTGGTCTTAAAACTCTTTATTGCGTGTCTAAACTATGAATTAAGCAAGTGATGAAACCTTATTTTGCTAAATAAATGAATGATAACACCAAACCGGTCAGGAATAATCATCTAGATTCTTGACGGTGCATGATTAATTCCTAAGAAGTACGTAGAAAGACTTAAACGTTTCAATAAAGGCCATGCTAATCACATATATGAACTAATGTTGGATGTGGAAATTCACTTGATAAAACTCAAATAACATTGAATGAATAAAAAATAAGGTTTTCAACTCATTTCAAAACTATTGGTACACTAGTTAAAAATACAACCACTATCTTGTAAAAAGGACATAAGAACCTGCATCGAAGTCTGTCCATTATATTGATCTCTTAGTTTTGAACATGAACGTGTTCTTTTAATTCGGCTCCTTTATATATGGTTTTGTAGTTTGAAATTTTATTTGAACTCAAATTTAATCGTCTATTACTTATAGTCTTGTAACCAAATTTATGGCACCATAATATCAATACTAAATCTGAGTCTTGCTTATCGTCAGCTAAATCATTCTTCATAGTTAGTTTTCATCCTTTTATTGTCAAAATATGTCAGTATAAATTTCATTGACAATTGTTATTAATTAGGACTTATTAAGATAAAATAGTTTTAGTCACCATCTCATGATTGAAGTTGAGACTCTTAAGACCCTCCAAAAGCATATTATATCATCTATAAAATGATGTTTAATCCTCTTTTCAAATTAATAAAGCTCGTTTAAGGGGTGCTTATTAGTCAATGTTTTCTTCGTAGTTTTGTGGAGTTCAGTTTGATATATAATATTTTCTTTTTAAATAAACGGATGGATACATATTATTTTAGTTTTAACTCTAAAAAGCTACATATTAATAAGTTATAATATAAGTCAATTAATAATATTCCGACATTACGAAATAAAATATTGGTTTTTTGACAGATGGATGGCATCCCTTTTATTAAGTGACTCGCCATAAGAAACGATTTTACTTGGTCTCTTCAAATGACAATTTTAACAGATAAAACCTCATGGGCAAAATATTAATTAACTTTAAAATAATAATAACATATTAATAACAAATAATGACAATAAAATAATAATATTATTAATAATAATAACTTCCTTGTGTGTCCCACAGTGGACTCTTAATTTTATAAATATATATATATGTAGAAAAGGCCTACCCCATAATCGAATGATTAGCAATTAATTAATCAAGTCAAACTACACTAACATACTTCATAGAGGGTATAAATATGATTCTCAACACCTTCAACTCTCAACCACATTTCAAATAATAATCAATCTTTTCTGCCATAACCCTTTGAATCCAAATTTCCAACAACATGGAGTCTTTTGGAAGCTTAATGGATGAGAATGGGAAAGTTTGAGCAGAATGTTCTCCAGTGATCAAGATTCTGCCCATTTCTCCAGCCTTGGTTTGTTCTCATTTGAGCAAGATCATGCTTTGAACTTTGAAACACCTTCATCTCTAATGACTGAATCTAACATTGGTGACGCATCGTTCATCGATGATCATAGTTATTGCTATTCTTATGAAGATATTAACTCTAATTTCTACCATAATTTCTCTCAAGAAACTAGCAACAATGGATGTGTTGCTAATGGCAGTGCAGCCACTTTTACCTACACATCTTCTAATATTAGTTCTTTACCAACTAATGGTGTGTATTATCATGAGCCAGTCGGTTTTAATGGCGAAATCAATAACAACTCCT
Organism: Flaveria linearis; assembly: GCA_024085815.1. Lineage (NCBI taxonomy): Eukaryota > Viridiplantae > Streptophyta > Magnoliopsida > Asterales > Asteraceae > Flaveria > Flaveria linearis. The sequence continues at coordinate 53,754,087 of CM044011.1, read as the reverse complement.
CATTACTAGCCCATGTTTCTCTAATGATTCAATGGAAGAAGTTTTATGCATGAAACAAACTACTAATAGAGTTCGGTTGTTCAATCGTCGGTCTCAGTTGCTGATAAACTCAAGCATACGCCAGCGAAGAGGAAGATCGAAATGCCCGAATCGCCAAATACAGTACTGGAACATGAAGTCACGACCAAAAGCTTGATGAGAATATGAAGAAGAAAACTAGGGTTTCAAGAGATAATGTGAGTATTAGTATTAGTATTTATTGTGGTTATTGTTAAGTTGTGGAATTATTTTAATATCTTTAATCATATCTTTGAATAAAGTTTAATAAAAAGTTTTCTTTTTTGGACAGAAAACTAAAAAGAAAGTGCAGCCAAAGAAGAAACAGAAGGTGATGGATGAAGGAATTGATGGAGAGGAGACAAACAAGAACAAAGTAGATGCTAATGCGCCGATTGCGAGTTCAAGTTCTTGCAGTTCTGAAGATGATATGAATGGAGGCGCGATAAACTCTAACTGGAAAACTAGAGCTGGTAGAGGTGCAGCAACTGATCCACAAAGCCTCTATGCAAGGGTGAGTTTGGATGATCACTTTCTTCTATCATTTTCGCATAGTAAATGACGAAGAAATTAACATTGGTTTTGTTTTTGGTTTACAGAAACGAAGAGAGAGGAAAATGAAAGACTGAAGGTCCTTCAGAATTTGGTACCAAATGGAACTAAAGTTGACATAAGCACAATGCTTGAAGAAGCTGTTCAATATGTGAAGTTCTTGCAGCTTCAAATTAAGGTATGGTTTAATCAAGCTTATATACAATCATTTAAAAGTAATAATATTATTAATGCGATAATGATCTTTTAATCACGTTTAACGTATTTTCGTGTATTGATTCTTTTCCTGAACTCTATGCAGTTGTTGAGCTCTGATGAAATGTGGATGTATGCTCCCATAGCTTATAATGGTATGGACATGGGTCTGTACCAGAAGCTTACACAGTCTTAAAGTTAAACTTACCTAATTCTATTTGATTGGGCGGTTATTTAATTAATAAGTTAACTAAACAGATGAGAAGATTATATAATTGCTCTGACTAATTGTAATTATGAAATTCATATTTTTTGTTTATAGTTGTGAGAAGTAATTCTCATTGTCTTAATTTATATTTGTATCAACAAACTGTTGTATCAATTGAATATAAACAAATAACTTTTGGTGGTGGCTTATTTTATTTGAAGCTGTGATCTTTAATTTCTAGATCCATATATTTCAATCTGGTGGCCAAATAGATAGATTATATAATAACAGCATATTTACTAAATAAAGAAGTTTATCTATGATCTCCATATCATGATCATGGCCAAATAGCGTGAATATAAATATCTTTTTCACTACATATTAACATCCATCGATAAAAAAGTTGAAATAGTAATATAGTATTGATTCACGACCAAGAATAATAGTGGTATATATGCAAAGGCAAATATGGTGCTACAAAGTTGCTGCATAAGCAGAATGTAGGAGGATGTCGGATGAATTTGAGCCTCATGTATGTAGTGTTACTATGTATTTTATAAATGGTTGTTTACATGACTCGTACCAGCCCGTGACCGGCCTTGTCACATGACAGTAACTTTATCATTGCCCCAAATTTCACCCTATGTCCTTGGTTATGCATGCTAGTTAATTGTTATTTCACACATAATAATTACATGAAAACCTAGAGGAGTTTGGATCTTGGGTTACTTAAGCTTTAGAGTATATCATGGTGTTTGTTTATGTGGTTGGCACTTTCTCAAGTTTACAAATCGATAAACAAAACAAAATAACAATATGAATAACTCTTCGCGAAATCTATTATAACCAAGAAACTATGAATAAAGACTTGATTACAATAACGCATACATAACCCTTGACTTTGGTCATGTATATATAGGCTAAACCTCAACATGGTTTGCAAGCTATCTTATCCACCTTAAATTTATTGACAGACTCAAATTCAGATATTCAAATATGTTTGTCTACTAAACATTTAGGTAAATAATATTAATACTAAACAATAATCCTGTAAGCTCTCCTCAGCTCCATGGGTCACATGATTGGGCTATATGGAATTATATATAACATTTACCCCCCCCCCCCAAATCTTGATTTACTACCTTTTTACCTCTTAATCCTAATCTTGATATTAAGGAGGTAGTCTGCACCAAGTACGCTTCTCATGGCTTTGAACTTGATTCGTGCTAAGGGTTATAACAACATCCGAGTTTTGTTCTTCCCTGGATACATGCTCAACCACTACCAAGTCTTTTTCGACACATTTACGTATAAAGTGATATCAGGTTTTAATTGTGTTTACTTCGACCATGAAAAACGAGGTTTTTCAACAATGAAACTGCAGATTTATTGTCCCCTCGAATTAATACTTTTTTGCTTTTCCCAACCAATTATTTCCACAAGTAATTCTTGCAGCCAAATAGTTTGACATATGATTGCCATTGCCACCATAAACTCAGGTTTACAAGGAAGAAAGTTATGGTAGCTTGCTTGTAAGAACACTAAATTATCGGTGCTATCCAAAATAAAAAAATATGACCAGCAGTTGGTACTTCTCCATCATCCTTATCTATAATGTGATTATTGTCACTATAACCACGAGTTTCATACTTCTTCCACGTTTGACGTTAAGCCTTATGTTAGTGTCCTTGAATGTATCTAACAATAAGTTTAATCGCCAAACCATGAGAATCCCACGGACATTCAAAACTTGCAGGGTATATTTTGTTGCATATTAATTTAAGAGGAAGCTAGGATGCTCGTCTACCCCTAGCGTAATTCTCCAATAACTATAGTTACCATGTAGGCTTAGGATACCACTATTAAATGTTATGGGAAGACGATGTAGAACCTGTGCTTTAGGGTGAAATTGTAACGCCCCGAAATTTCCCGAAAAAAGCCATTTAATAATAAGGGTTTTTAGGGTTAATTTAAGAAAGAAAGGTAAATTAGTGGGCTATAGACCAAATTAACCTTAATGGGCCATGTTTTGATGGGTTAAGGGCTGATTAAGAGCCCTTAAACAATGCATGATCAGCTCCATTCTAGCATTTCAACCCTAGCCCCAAATTCGTAGAAAGAGAAAGTAGAGAGAGAAAGTGAAGAAAACTCAATATTTGAGCTTGAAAGATTGAAATATGTGAAGATCTGGGTGATTGGAGCATCAAATCCTAAGAAAAGAGTAACAAAACCAGGTAAGATCGACTTCTAAACCCTTCTGTTGATCAAACCCGGATTCTAGGGTTTTGGGTTTTGAAAAGTTTCAAAGGAAACACATAAAGGTCAAATTTTTACATATGAAAACGAGTAAAAAGGTTAGATATGGCTTCATGGATGGTAAACCAAGGATTTGGACGTAAAAAGTTAGATTTTGGGTTAAAAACGGGCTGGTTCTTAGTTTCTTTCATCCAGCGAAACTGGGCCCCGATCCAGCGAAACTGGGCCCCGATCCAGCGAAACTGAGTAGTCATCCAGCGAAACTGTTCATTTATCCAGCGAAACTAAAGGATTTCTAGCGAAACTACAGTTTCGCTATGCGAAACTACAGTTTCGCTAATAATTTCGCTAAGTACTTAGGCTGACCTATAGACATTGCGAAACTAGGAAATTCCAACAAAAGTTGGGCGCTCATGGCAGCGAATCTGTCCAGTGAAACTGGCAGAAGTGCTGCCCAGCGAAACTGGCAGAAGTGTTGCGCAGCGAAACTGGTAGCGAAACTGCCAGGAAACTGGCAGCGAAACTACCAGCGAAAATGTCAGCGAAACTATGAAGAAAATGACGTTTTTGTGTATTAACTTTCGTGCAGCTAGAGTATTAGACTATAGCTTAAGTGACTTAGAATTTAAGCTATTTGGATAAGCTCAGGTGAGTTCTAGACCCCTCCTATACCCGTTTTAATGTTTTGGGGTGATATGCAAACTAAAATACATACATTATGAGAACGGTTTTTAAGACCTTTTGTCAAGAAAATAAAATTTTCTAAAGTAAAATGTCATTTAAATAGTTCAAATAATTTTCGGGCGCGCTGACCTGGCAGCCGACCCAGCCAGGAGCGTTGCCCCTTGGACCCCACTAGGGCTGCCGCCCCTAGAACCCCACTATCAGGGGCTGCCGCCCCGAACCCCGCTGTCCCGCGGAGGGTCAGTTATCTAGTTTATCTCTCATGATTGATGAAATGTGAATGCTTAGACTAAGAGTTTGCTTCTTATTATGTGTTAAGTGTATGTGAAAACTAAAGATATAAGTGAAACTTAAAGAATTGTTATTGGGCCCATAACGTGTACCTTGATAAAGTAAAGCCTTGCAAGCAATTGATAAAGGAGGGTTGCATTCGTTGTGCCCCACCCTGATAAAGTAAATGCTAAAGTAAATGCTCGAACAGGCAGGTCAGTAAGGCACGGATTGGCATGACAATAATGGCTGATTGGGTACGACAGTAAGTCCTAAATTGACGTGTCGGTAAAGTCCTGTGTTTATCATAGGCACCGATAGTGACAGAGAATTGACAGATATAAGAAGAATAATTAACACGTAATGATAAAGTATCGATAAAGTGATAGTTCGTGTGTACTGATGTTCTTGATAGATGGTGACTATTTCAAAATGCTAAAGCTAATACTTTTACGAAAGTTATTTAACAAAGTAAACCTAGAATTCACTCAGCGAAGCTGACTTTTGTATGCATATCAGTTGACATGTGAGAGTTAGGGCTTATGGATGTGAGCATGGGACTGAAGCTTCTTAGCACTTAAAGACAGACATCCGATGAAGAAGAGTTTAAGAGGACGTAAGAGTTTTGATGTTTGAAGACAATGTTTATATTTTAATTTAACTACATTATAATGAATTGAAATTACCGTATCTTTCCGCTTGCAATATATAATTTATACATATATGAGTAAATGATTGCTTTAATCTAGGTTTTGCTTGTATGAATGACCAACTGTGAGGTTCCCTGAGAAAAGGGGGCCTTAGGGGCCTTACAGAAATTGGACAGAAAAGGAAGAGGTGTGGACGTAGTTGTAGCCACAACTAAATTTTTTTAACAAGATTAAAGATTAAATGAAGGTCGCGGAAGAAAGACAAAAAACATATATTAAAAAACATGAAAATCAATACATGATATGTAAATAAATATACATATTAATAATGCATATCTTTACCCATCTTAAGTGTTTTTGCTTCATCTTTATCTATAGTTAATTATGATTAATTTGGATTTGTAGTTTTGGATATTTGCTTGATAATTTCAAAACAAAAGACAAGAAATATATGAAGATTTTGGAAGTTTAGAGGTTGTTATGGTCATGACTGATTCTTTTAGGACCATAACATGCATCAGACCCCTTTTTTCTGCGCATTATGGTCATAACTGATTCGGTCTGGCTTATAACACGCATCAGGCCTCCTTTTAAGCCCTTCTTCTTCTTTATTTTGGGGGAGATGAATTTTGGAGTAGAAAACCTAGTTTTTCTCTATTTTGTGGCAACTTAAAGGAATTCTTTCAAGAGTTCAAGATAGGTTCAAGATCAAGCATTTTCAAGAAAGATTCAATTCCACACAACCCATCTTTACTTATCTTTGGTTTGAAAATCTCTAGATCTATCATCTTTTCTTTCATCGTTATGAGCTTGGTAGATGTTTTTATGAGCCTCATAGGCTAAAAACTCTTTATCATTTAGATTAGATGAAGCTTAACATATTTGACATATTACATGTACTTGGTAATGATTAGATGAATCTTTATTACAAGGCTATGAATGTGCTTCAGTAATCATGTATGCTTGTTGAAATGATGAAATGATGATCTGTGGGTGTTATAATCATATATTGTTAGAAAACTTTGTGTTTTAGAACATTTACTCATGAAATGCATACATTAGTGTGTAGTTTATGGCATTTGACTAGGAATGGTAAATGATGGTTGATTATTTAGTCAAGTTGAACAATATGATCCAAATACATATGTTTGTGAAAACCATTGTGCTTGTTATGAATACTTCTTAACATTATGCATGTAACCATATATAATATGCTATTTATGATTCGTGTATTCGTGTTAGGACATTATATAGTATTGTTGCATACGCGAATTGAGGTGGTTACCTGTGTTTATCGTGTTAACTTTCGAAATATTTATGGGTTTGGTATCCTTGACGGGAGTCCTAACCATCTGTAACTTTGACTAATAATATCATTGGGTCTTCATAGCACAACTTTAGGTGGCTATTACGTGTTTATCGTTTTTAGCTTTCCAACGAGTTGTATAATTAGATAACCATGACAGGAGGCTAGTTTATCCATGTTGCATGTGTAGAAGATGATCTCACCATAGATTCATGTATGTTGTCATTGTTTTCTAAGCGGATTCGAAGTCTAAGTGATATCTTCCTCTATTGATTATCTCTCATCATCGTCTACTTTTTATTAGTTTAACTATTAGCTAAATTACTTAATCATATTATCATAAATCATCTTTTATCAGCTAGATAATGATAAAGACTTAGCATGAGGAGCTTTCGTGTCCATGGATTGACATTGGTTCTTACCAAAAGCTATACTACTATCCGATAGGTACACTTGCATTTTGTGTATGTAGTTAGTCATAAGGTGAAAATCATTTTTTTAAAATTTAAATCTTAATTGTGTACTATCCATTACTAATATATATATATATATATATAATATATATATATATATATATATACAAAATACACATCAAGTTTTGGCGTCGTTGCTGGGGACACGCAATTTTGTGAAAGATCTGAGTCATTACTTTAGCCAATCATTTGTATTACTTATTTTAGTTTATTTAATTATTTTGTTACCTTTATCTTTATTTACGCGTTTGGTAGTGTTTGTGTTTTCAGGAAGCTTATGTTCGCATCTTCACTGGCGGATGATCTTGTAAAGCTTTTTTCTAAACCTGAAAAGGGAATCCAAGAAACTTGAGGGCAAGATCCCAAAATGTAGCACAAGAAAATGTTGTGAAGAGACGAGGCTAGAAGGCTGAAACAAAACCAAAGTGAAAAGGAGGACATATATAAAACAGAAAGTGAAGAAGAGCATACTGAAGACACAATGGCGGGGCAAAAAATAGAAGAACAATCTATGATTTTGCCAAACCTTCTTGGAAGGTGCAAAACCTAGCATTGTACGACCAATATGAAAGCTAACAACTTTAAGATCAAATCAAGCACCATTCAAATGATCCAAAATAATTGTCAATTTGATGGTCGTCGGATGATGATCCAAACTTTCACCTTGCAAACTTTCTTGAGATATGTGATACCTTCAAGATTAATGGAGTTAGGGATGATGATATTAGACTTTGATTATTTCTCCTTCTCACTACGCGATAGAGCAAAGCAATGGTTGAATACATCCTGTTGGTTCCATCACACTTGGAATCAAATGGCCAAAAGATTTCTATTGAAGTACTTCCACCATCAAAAACCGCTATAAGGAACTTGATCACATTATTCATGCAAGATGAAAGAGAATAACTCTATGAAGCATGGGAAAGGTACAAGATTCAATGAGAAAGTGTCCACATCATGGATTGGTACTTGGTTTCAAATCCAAACGTTTTACAATGGGTTATGTTCGGAAAGTCATTAGAATACTGATGCATCCGCACGAGTGCATTTTGGGATAAAACATCCGAGGAGGCACATAGTTGATTGAAGATTGGCCAACAACATTTAACTGTGGCAAGCTCCAAAACCAGAAAACCAAGACAGGGTGTTCATCAAGTTGATACATATCATCTCTATCTGCACAAGTTGAATCACTTACTAATCGAATGAATCAAATGCAGGTAAATATGGATCAAGTAGTTTTTCATAAGTGTGGGGGACCCACATATGAGTTCGGATTATAACAAAGTGAAATGTTCAACCCTCCAGAGCAAGTTGACTATATAGGAAGTCAAGTTTGACCTCAAAATAACCCATATAGTAACACACATACAATGCAGGTTGGAAAAATCATCTGAACTTAGTTGGAAGGAAAGTGGTAGTAACCAACCCTCGGGATTTCAACCAAGGCCAACATATCAAAACCATCAACAACAAGGCCATCAACCGTATCAACAACAAACCCACAATTAATTCCGCCTCAAAATCAAAATCAATATCAACAATTCCAACATCAAGGTTCAAGTAGTGGTTCACAACTAGAAAAGAAATCCAATTTAGAAGAGATGATGGCACAATTCCTATCTACAGTCGAAAGTTGTCATCAAAGTTCTGAAGCTAGTCACCATAACACGCGATAGAATTGAGAAACCATCAAGCCATAATGAAAGTAGAGAAGCTCATGGGAGAAATTTCAAGGAAATTATCCAAAGGCAACAAGGTGGTCTTTTGAGTAACACCGATCCCAATCCAAAAGCTCATATGAAGGCGGGCACAACTAGAAGTGGCAAGACCACACATTCGAATAACTTAGCTTCTACATCCGAGCAATTGGTGAAGAGGAAGTAAGGTTCAAGACGAGGTGCAACATACTAGGCAGAGTCTATCAAGTACTGCACAGTCAAAGAACCATTGAGAGTTTACAAACCCACTATTCCTTCTCCTAGTAGATTGAAAAAGGAAAAGATGGAAGAACAATATGGTAAATTTCTTGAACTTTTAAACAATTGCATATTAACTTACATTTGTGGTAAATTTCTTGAATTTTTAAACAATTGCATATTAAATTACCATTTGTTGAAGCTTTGTCACAGATGCCAAAGTATGCCCCGTTTCTTAAAGACATTCTAACAAACAAGAAGAAACTCGAGGAGCTTTCGCATGTGACTTTGAATAAAGAATGCTCGACGGTTTTGCAAAACAGATAGCCCAGAAATGACCGATCTAGGCAGTTTACTATCCCTTGTTTAATGGGTAGTTATCTGTTATTAATGCATTAGCCGATCTAGGTGCTAGCATCAATTTGATGCCTTACTCGGTATTTGTAAAATTAAACCTAGGTGAGCCTAAATCGACCCGAATGAGCATCCTACTTGCCGCCCGATCTGTGAAGTACCTGTCACACCCTCAATTTCACAAATGGGGTTTTACCATTAGGCGTGTGACATACCAGGATCTCAGACACGGTCATATCAAACGATACTATATGAATTTTAAAATAAACGTTTGCCTAACTCATAGTAGCATAAATGAAATGAATAACATTGCGGAAACGAATAAACGAAATGTAAACCAATGCTGAAAATCTAAAAGTGATATGTCAAAACAAATGTTCAATGCAACTAAATTACTGATGAATGAATGTCTGAGTGCGTTCCTTAATCGGCATCATGAGCTTAAGCGTTCCTGTTACCTGAGAAACATGCTAAAGTGTGTCAACATAAAGTTGGTGAGTTCACAGGTTTATCATAGATAAAAATGTTTGTAACTGTTTGAATGGTAAAGTAATTAAAGCATATCGATAGTAGCTAGCCTATAAACAAGTACTTAGCGTTTCGAACCAAAGCTGACTGTTTGTATGTTTGTATGTTTGTTGACTTCCCGTCACGTCTCACCAGACAGTGACAAATGTTAGGTCAATAATGCACGTTTGACCTCCAATCAAGCTAGCGCGACTAGCCTGGGCGGGGTTTGTCAAACCCAGTAGTACTACTCAGAATTACCTCGCTACACATTACTAACGGTTCGAGAATGTAAGGACTTTTAAGTATGTTTGCACTAACGTAACAGGCGATAAACAATAATACAAAAACCAATTTGTAGATATGTTTGCATGTTTTCTCCCCAAAAGGAAAGAAAGTAAAATAGGGCCGTGAAGACTCACCTCGAATGAAGAGTAACAAGCAATTGAAATCACAAAAGACTTGATTTTCCGCTTAACCTGTATTCCATTTAGTATATATATATATATATAATTAATATTAATTATTAATTGTAAACGTAAGGATTGTTCGGTTTCGCGTTTCACGACTCGGTTACGATGCATGTCATATATTTAAGAATCCGTACACACATAACATAAATACTACCCATAACACACACCTATATTAACTATTATACGCCCCATATAATACATACTAGAATATATTGTATAAATCAGGCACCCCTATAAGATATTACATATATATCATACACTTACTTGCTAAAATAATAATATATACTATATCCTAGTTTTAATTATAATATGACTTTTACACCTACATGAAACAATTCTGCACACAAATATATATAAAAACACCATGCATAATCCCACCCAAAAACCCACATAGATTACATCCATGAATTTTATGTAATCACATTCGTACACAACATTAACAAAATATATACATAATTTTATACACCCATGCAAACCTAACTATATATAATAAACACAACCAACTCAAAAAAAAAAAAAACAACCTGCCACATATGCAACAGGAAAACACACCCACAATCTACACAAGCAAGGGAGTACACATGCATAGCAACACACCAAACACACACCCTTTCAAGCATGCACTCATGCGGATCATATACGCACCACACATATGAATGCAGCCAAAATGCACAACCAAGTTCACATCAACACACACAAAAGTATGTATAATATATATGTTATATATATATGTCTACATGCATGAACACATATACACTACCATCTCATACGAACAACCAAAAAGATGCATATACCCGCGGTCGAACCCGTTACCATACATATACCTTCACACATACATGTACTTATATATATTTACACATATACATCTCGAACGCAGCAGCCGACCTTGAAACCGTACGTACGAATGCGATTATTAAGAAATTAGTCATACCGAGCAAGACGCGGTGGATTGAGGACCCCGATGATGCTATTTATTTGTTGCTTGAGACTGACGACGATGGTGGTGATTACGGTGATCGCTCTTCCACAGGTGAAGGTTAGAAATGGTAGGCGGCTAACGATCGTGATGACCCGCACAACAACACTGGCTGCCAGAGGATTGGGTCGCTGGAGAGTTGCACGAAAACGACGAAGAATAGGGGTTATCATCGGCGGTTGATTGTTTCCGAAGGGGACGACGGCAGGGAGTCTCTCGGTGATTAGGGTTGTTCCATGGGGAACCGTGAAATGAGTTATTGTTTTGTTTTTGAAATCGTGGGCTGGGCTTCATTAATAGGAGATCAACTTTGGAAATTTATTTTTAGTTCCCACAACTTTATGTAGTTTTCATTTTAAAGTTAATTAGTTTAATTAGTTTATAGTTAGTAGTAATAATACTAATAAAATAATATAAAAGTAATACTAATAACAACCATTATTCTTTCATAAAATAAATTTGATTAATTATAAAATAGTGTAGAGGGTTAGATAATAGATAATAGAATGGTGTTAACTGAAAACTCGGGTTGTCACATCATCCCCTTGTTAAGGAATTCTTCCCGAAATTAGAACGTCAGGATAACACAAGATGCCAGATTTAGCAGCGAAACAAAGGAGTGTTCATAAGTTCACAAGGTAAGGTTTCTCTAATTTCTAGAATAAATCCAAAACAAAGAAATACGAGGTTTTACGCGTGTTGTGACATCATCCCCTTGTTGAAGAGAATTTCGTCTCGAAATTTAAAGAAAAGATATCTTAAAAATGATACCTTAAGAAGTAGATGCCTGATCGTTGAACAGTTGTGGATACTTTTTTTTTCATTTGATCCTCGCGTTCCCAGGTGATTCTGGTCCACGCTTTGAGTTTCAACGGACTTTGACGATAGGGATACGACTATGTTTGAGCGTTTTGATCTCTCGATCCATAACTTCCACTGGTTCCTCGATAAAACGTAGTTGTTCGGTCACATGTATCTCGTCTAACGGAACGACGAGAGTCTCGTCTGCAGACATTTTCTTAGGTTTGAAACATGGAACACATTGGGTACTCCACTATGTTCTTCGGGTAGTTCAGCTGATAGGCTACGGGGCCAACCCGTTTGACAATCTCAAACGGTCCCACGTATCTAGGGTTTAGTTTCCACATTTCCCGAAAAGAATCACACCCTTCCAAGGTGACACTTTCAAAAGCACTTTGTCACCGATTTGAAATTCCAACGATCGGCGATGCTTATCAGCATAACTCTTCTGTCGGTCACGGGCTGCTGCCATACGATTACGGATTTGCACGATCTTCTCAGTCGTCTCGTGCACAAGTTCAGGACCGGTAAGTTGACTTTCTCCAACTTCCGCCCAACAAATAGGTGATCCGCACTTACGTCCATACAGTGCCTCGAATGGAGCAGCTTTGATCGACGTGTGATAACTATTATTGTAAGAAAACTCAACCAACGGTAAGTGAGTTTCCCAACTGCTGCCGAAATCAATCACGCAAGCGCGTATATGTCTTCCAAAGTCTGGATCGTACGCTCACTCTTGCCGTCAGTCTGAGGATGATATGCAGTGCTCATATCTAACCGTGTGTGACAACCCGAAAAATTTGTGACTTAATTCAAATAATATTTATGTGGTTTCTATATATATATATATATATTTTTTTTTATATATATATAATGATAATAAAAATAATAATATTATTAAAAATAATAATGTTAATAATGATAATAATAATAATAATGAAAATATTATTATTAATAATAATTATTTATAAATTTATTAATTTGATTTAATAAAGTACAGGGGCTGTTTTGTAATTGTAAAACTATTTTAAAAAAAGTTTAAACATGAATTAATATTGTTTGAAACCTCAGGGGCCATTTTGCAATATTGCAAAACCAACCCCCCCCGCCGTCGGACCTTCCCCTCCGGCCACCTTCTCCGGCCAACTCTCCGGCGAGTACCAACGGCCAAAATAAGTGCTTTTAACCCAATTAATTCATACCGACCGTTTATAGATCAAGATTCGACCATAACCCCACAATAATTCGGGAATCAAACGATAATGCGATCTACACCACCCACGTGAACACTGTCGGCTCTTTACAGAGTGAATCACATTAAAAAACTCAATTATAATCGAATTAACCACATGTGCACGATGCTATAAATACTACGAATCTGTATAAGCTTTAAATTGCACCAATTAACACACAAAACCTCTATTTGATCTCTGTCTTCCCGCGACCTGCAACTAAATCGATCTCGGCCTTATGAGCATCAATTCATGAAATTGACAGAGGGCATTCGATCTTTGACCTCGTTTGAAGCTACCTGTGAAGTTAATTTGATTAACATCACCATTTGATTTCCAAATCAACACCACAAAAACCGTGGCTTGTTCATCCAGTGTTCATCATCAATCCGACAACTTTCTGGTAAATTAATTACATCAAATTGTTCGGTTTATCATGGGGAACAAAAGCCCCATGATTCCATGTATTAACACACCCGATTGAATGCTCAATTTGATCGGGATTGATCTAGGGTTCTTGTGAAATTTGGGGGAGACTGGATTTAAGTGTTTAAAGGGAAGGGTGCCCGTGTTCTGTTCGATGTAGAGCCTTTGGCTCACTGGTTGTGCACGGGGGTTATTGGGAGGAGGTCGCGGGTTCGAACCCGGCCCCCTCCCATATTTTTTAAAGCCTTTTTAGGCCATATAAAAATAAATAAAAATTGTTAAAAATTATAAAAATAATTTTTAAAAGCTTCTTTTATTTTAATACCATTAAATAATTTTCTGTAAATTATTTAATTAAAAATACTTTAAATAAAATTTATAAAATAATATTTAAAAATATTATAAATAACCATTTTTATAAAAATAGACTTTAAATGATGATTTAAAGTATTAATCCATTAATTGGACACCATATTATTTTTAATTAATGATAAATCATAATAATTGTAGAAATTTAATTATTTAAAAACCTTAATAATTATTACATGTGTTATAAATTATTATCCATATTAAATGGATTTTAATTAATAAATTAAATCATCAAATTATTAATGGATATTATATTATTTATGGATTAACCTTGATAATATAAATACAAATTAGATTTTATAAATTTAAATATTTATAAAATCTTACAAAATTAAATATAAAACTTACATGTTTAAATGACGTGTACAATTTATTTAGAATATAATGATATGTTAAAATCATTATTAAACTAATTAAATGTTATATAAATAATTATTAAAAAGACAATTAAATGATTAAATTATATGTTCATAACAAATCCTAGAAAACCAAACCCTAGATCAACTGAACACCAGGTTCAAGATCTAACTTATTTAGGTTTTGGATTTGTATCTGTTTGCTGACGTGAAATATAATTCCTTAGCAGGAATTTACTAAGGTTGTCAACACCACACAAGGACTGAGGGAGTTCCTAACTATTCCCCTTTTTAATCATTTAAATATTTTGGGGCTGGAATACATGTTATAATTGAAATTACAAATTATTTTGTGTATTATGTTAAATAATAATTGGATCACATTTATGATTACATATGGTTATTATGAAAATCCTTCTGTGTAAACTGGGCTATAAACAGGGCAGGGATCTTTTGGATAGTACTATCGGGGAGTGACTAACCCCCACAAAGGTTTGGACATGTGGTCCTTATTAGATGCACAAAGATCTCGCTGTCATTCGGGATGACAATATCTGGTGTGAGAAGGCAGATTTTGCGCTATATAAGTTTTGCCATTATAGTTCCACTTACCACCCATATGAGGATAAATGTAAAGAGAGGATTCGCGCCCTCTGATTTGAATTATTAAAACTGGCATAATACACACATAAAAGGAAAAGGGAAAAATTAAACTATGATACATGGGCAAATCTTATGTGATGGATTTGTTGGCTTGTACATAGTGGGTATGTGGGATAGCGGGTTCACCTTATTAAAAAGGGTTCTGACAGGCTATTCATATACGGTGAGTAAATTAAACTCACACTTTGACAATAAACCCTTCTTTGAATGATAATGGATGATTTATCAAATATGTTTTATTTACCTATGAACTCACCAACCCTGTGTTGACACTTGATTTACATGTATTCTCAGGTATCTACTAGGAGCTTTTGGACATGCACGTAGGATCATATAAGAGCTCCAGATACATATCGGTTATTGATAAGACATGATTAGACGTATTGTTAAGAAACAATCTATATATTTATTTCCGCTGCGTATAATATCTAATGCTCTGATTAATAATGGAATGGTTATCTAAAACTTATCATATAGATAACTGCATCTCATGTGTAACTACTGTGTTCGATCCTGTTTGCTCACCCCTCCGTGATAGATTCCAGACCCGGAATTTGAGGGTGTGACACCGTGTTCCCAATGATCGTTGTAAAGATTACCAGAAATGCGAAGTGAATCGAGCGTCACGATCAGATATAATGGAAATTGGCACACCGTGCTGAGAGACTATTTCTCTTAGGTATATACGGGTTAACTTCTCCATTCTATCAGTCTCTTTGATCGGTAAGAAGTGTGCAGATTTCGTCAAACGATCTACAATCACCCAAATGGTATCGCATCCGCTGGGCGTCCGAGGCAGTTTCGTGATAAAGTCCATTGATATCTGCTCCCACTTCCATACTGGAATTTCTAGTTGTTGAAGTAAACCAGATGGTTATTGATACTCCACCTTAACCTTGGAACAGGTTAGGCATCTGCTTACGTATGTGGCAATATCAGCTTTCATGTTTGGCCACCATTAAAGGACCTTTAGATCGTGATACATCTTGTCTGAACCAGGATGAATAGAGTATCGTGACTTGTGAGCTTTGTCCATTACCAGCTCTCGTAGGTCTCCATTCAAAAGAACTCATATTCGGTCCATGAAGTAGCAAATTCCGTCAGATTTGGTTTCCAGTTGCTTCTCCATGCCTCGTAGTGATTCAGCTTTCAGGTTCTCGCCTTTCAAAGCTTCATGTTGAGCATTACGTATTTGATCGGGTAATCCAGTGTGAATGGTGAGTTGCTATGCTCGAACTCGCTTTGGCTTAGGTGTCTCCTTTCGACTTAAGGCATCTGCTACTACATTTGCCTTACCCGGATGATACTTAATCGCACAATCATAATCGTTTAACAACTTGACCCAGCGACGTTGTCTCATATTCAATTCTTTCTGTTCGAAGATATGCTGAAGACTCTTGTGATTGGTATAAATGGTGCACTTGGTACCGTACAAGTAATGTCTCCATATCTTGAGAGCAAACACAACGGCTCCCAACTCTAAGTCGTGTGTCGTGTAGTTTTTCTCATGAACTTTTAGTTGGCGGTAAGCATAAGTGATCACTTTCTCGCGTTGCATTAGCACACAACCGAGAACTTGAATGGATGCATCACAATAAACTACAAAATTGTCTATTCCCTCAGGTAGGGATAGAATCGGTGCCGTACAGAGTTTCTATTTTAGAACCGCAATGCGGATTCTTGTTTGTCACCCCAATTGTATGTAGTGCCTTTATGAGTTAACACGGTGAGAGGTTGAGCAATCTTTGAAAACCCTTCGATGAATCGTCAATAATAGCCAGCCAACCCAAGAAACTGTCGTACCCCAGTCGGAGTCTTAGGTGTAGCCTAGTTATTGATGGCTTCTATCTTTGCTGGGTCAATATGTATTCTATTCTCATTGACCACAACATCGTAGCTACCATGGGTAATAGAAATCAGACTTATATCGAACGATAGTCTAGACAAACCTAGATTACAACTGCCAAGCACATGGGTGGTGGTTATATTTCTACCATTGGTAAATTTTATGGTAAGTTTTGGAAGTTAAACCGGTAAGAACTACCTCCAGCAATCCACTCAAGTTACCTGGTATGAAATTTCTATCGGTACTCGAATGAGATAATGCTAGAGCAGAACTACCATTTCTGCTGGTTTCTTATCTTCTTGAGCCTTGGGCGGTTTCCCTTTAATGCATAGGTTTTCTGCACTCATAACATCCTTTTTGTGATTCTTGTGGTGGAGGAGACTTGGTTGGGATGTTCACACGATGGTTCTTGAAGGTATGGCCAAATTTCTCTACAGTGCTCTCAAATGTTCTTATTGCACGAGTCATTGGGAGGGATAGTTGCACCTATTACTTATAATGGAGAGGCTGAGATATATTGGATGTGATCGTCATAATGTCTTGCTTTTTGGTCCTACGACAAGCGTAGTAAGCTAGAAAAATCTGATTGAATTCTCACCACCAGGGAGACAAAAAAATGTAACGTACACTTAAACATGATAGATATCAAATGAAATGAATGCTGGAACGCTGAAATTACCGAGACTCTAAGTCTTAAGATCAATCCAATGAACAAGGACTACATGCGCCAAGAATATTATCACTTTATTGCAACTTTTGAAGATCTGGCACAATGTAGATGGATAGTGTTACATGAACACTGAAATGCTAAAAAGAGCACGTCTCATAGATACTAGGGCTAATGTCATAACACGAATCTCATTAAGGCTCGGGTAGATGAGAACTTTCATACTAGTAGGAATGAAGGATTTGTTTGCATATCAATAGTGAGGTTTTATGAGAACCGAGACCTCATGTCTCCAAGTATAGAAATGAAAATTTGTACTGATTATGACCGTTATCACCCAATATAGTTGCCAGAATTCTCATGCATGACAAATTACAATTACGTGTACACACGTGATTCTAATTTGCTTTGCATGGTCACCCATGGTTCCTACCATTCGAGATAACATACCTTGTCAAGTACCGAGTGTTATCAATGATAGATGTATCAAAGATATATTTATTATACCAAGGGTCAAATAACTAAGGTTGTACAAAGGATTCAGTTAAGATAACAATGGGGAATCAAGACGATTTGGCCTTTTCCCTTTGAAGCTCTAAGCGTCTACATGTCTAAGTCTGATCCTCTGATAGACTTCAAATCTCTTCAGTTGTCCCACATTTACTGTTCAGGCTAGTGAGGAAGATGGGGTATGTTAGAAATAGAAACAAGTGTGAAAGAGTTGGAAAAGTAAGGTGTGTTGTTCTCCTTGTTTGTCGTCATTAGGTTAGTCATGCATGTTAGAAAAGTTTTCCGTGTTCCGAAGTGGTAATGTTAGGTTCAAGTCATCGTTGCTTCAACTCCGGGAGTGAAGAAACAAGTGTAGATGTTAGAAGTAAGCAAGCGGGATCCTCCGCCCCTCTGTTAGTCGAGGATGATACAGGTGACATGGATAGTGCGGATAATGTTATGAACGTTCTGTAATGTAATGCCAGCATACTAGGAAAATGTTCGTACAACAGTTGTAAACATGTAAGAGTGTCCGTGCAATGCTAGTGTTGTGTCTAAGGCTATAGTCTAGATGCAAATGCAATCCTAGTTCTCTATAACCAGAGGCTCTGATACCAATCTGTCACACCCTCAATTTCCACAAATGGGGTTTTACCATTAGGTGTGTGACATACCAGGATCTCAGACACGGTCATATCAAACGGCACTATATGAATTTAAAAATAAACGTTTGACTTAACTCATAGTAGCATAAATCAAATGAATAACAGTGCGGAAGCGAATAAACGAAATGTAAACCAATACTGAAAATCTAAAAGTGATATGTCAAAACAAATGTTCAATACAACTAAATGATACTGATGAATGAATGTCCTGAGTGCGTTCCTTAATCGTGCATCATGACCTTAAGCGTTCCTGTTACCTGAGAAAACATGCTAAAGTGTGTCAACATAAAGTTGGCGAGTTCACAGGTTTTATCACAGATAAAAATGTTTGTAACTGTTCGAATGGTAAAGTAATTAAAGCACATCGATAGGTAGCTAGCCTATAAACAAGTTACTTAGCGTTTCGAACCGAAGCTGACTGTTTGTATGTTTGTATGTTTGTTGCCTTCCCGTCACGTCTCACCAGACAGTGACAAATGTTATGTCAATAATGCACCCGTTTGACCTCCAATCAAGCTAGCGTGACTAGCCCGGGCGGGGTTTGTCAAACCTAGTAGTACTACTCAGAATTACCTCGCTACACATTACTAACGGTTCGAGAATGTAAGGACTTTTAAGTATGTTTGCACTAACGTAACAGGCGATAAACAATAATACCAAAACCAATTTGTAGATATGTTTGCATGTTTTCTCCCCCAAAAGGAAAGAAAGTAAAATAGGGGCCGTGAAGACTCACCTCGAATGAAGAGTAACGAGTAATTGAAAAAGTAAAATAGGGGCCGTGAAGACTCACCTCGAATGAAGAGTAACGAGTAATTGAAATCACAATAGACTTGATTTTCTGCTTAACCTGTATTCCATTTAGTATATTTATATAATTAATATTAATTATTAATTGTAAACGTAAGGATTGTTCGGTTTCGCGTTTCACGACTCGGTTACGTGCATGTCATATATATTTAAGAATCCCTATATATATATATATATATATATATATATATATATATATATCTACATGCATGAACACATATACACTACGATCTTATACGAACAACCAAAAGATGCATATACCCGCAGTCGACACCCGTTACCACACATATACCTTCACACATACATGTACTTATATATATTTAGACATATACATCTCGAACGCAGCAGCCGACCTTGAAACCGTATGTACGAATGCGATTATTAAGAAATTAGTCATACCAAACATGACGCGGTAGAGTGAGGACCCCGATGATGCTATTTCAGTTGTTGCTTGAGACTGACGACGATGGTGGTGATTACGGTGATCGCTCTTCCACCGGCGAAGGTTAGAAACGGTAGGCGGCTAACGATCGTGATGACCCGCACAATGACAACACTGGCTGCCAGAGGATTGAGTCGCTGGAGAGTGGCACGAAAACGAAGAAAAATAGGGGTTATCATCTGTCGTTGATTGTTTCTGAAGGGGAGCAACGGCAGGGGAGTCTCTCGGTGATTTAGGGTTGTTCGATGGGGAAACCGTGAAATGAATTTATTGTTTTGTTTTTGAAATCGTGGGCTGGGGTTCATTAAAAGGAGATGAAATTTATTTTTAGTTCCCTCAACTTTATGTAGTGTTCATTTTAAAGTTAATTATGTTTAATTAGTTTATAGTTAAGTAGTAATAATACTAATAATAATAATAATAAAAATAATATTAATAACAACCATTATTCTTTCATAATAATAAAATTGATTAATTATAAAATAGTGGAGATGGGTTAGATAATAGGAACGGTGTTAACCTGAAAACTCGGGTTGTCACAGTACCCTAGAGGCATAGTTGAGAACATGTTGGTTAAAACTGATAAATTTGTGTTTCCGGTTGATTTTGTAATTCTTGACATGGATGAAGATAAAAATGTACCAGTTATCTTAGGTCGCCCATTCTTAGCTACCTGTAGAGCCTTAATTGATGTATGCAATGGTAAATTAACTCTAAGGGTAGATAAAGAAGAGGTGATTTTGATATAAAAAATTCCATGCAACATTCATAAAGTCATGATGATTCATTATATTTTATTGATACCATTAACTCATATGTGCATCATTAAGCAGGAAATTTATAAAGAAAATGCTTTGAATACGTAGCTGATTAATGGGGAAAACATTGACTTATGTCATGTCCAAATGGTTGATGAGTTATCTTGCTCATCAACCAATGAAACGTTTTCAATCCTTGAAGTATTTAAAGTAATAGAAAGAGATGAAGTAACCAAGGCTAAACCATCAATCGAGGAACCATCATCATTGGAACTTAAGGAGCTACCATCTCATTTGGAGTATGCCTACTTGGATGATGATTCTAAATTACCGGTTGTTATCGCTTCTGATTTAACGAGTGATGAAAATATGAAGCTTTTAAATATGTTAAAGATGCACAAGAAAGCTATGGCTTGGAAGATCATGGATATAAAAGGATTACGTCCTTCCGTTTATACCTATAAGATCTTAATGGAAGATGATTACAAGCCAGTGGTGCAATATCAACGTCGCCTTAACCCTAACATGCAAGAAGTTATGAAAAGGTAATCAAGCTACTTGATGCGGGCTTAATCTATCCGATTTCTGATTCCCCATGGGTTAGTCTGGTTCAAGTGGTACCAAAGAAATAAGGCATGACGGTGCTGACGGATGATAAGAATGAGCTTATACCTATAAGAACCGTCATAGGTTGGAGAGTTTGCATCGATTACCGCAAGCTCAACGATGCAACAAGAAAAGATCATTTTCCTTTACCTTTCACTGATCAAATGTCAGAATGTTTATCTGAGAATATGTTTTATTGTTTTCTTGATGGTTTTTTCAGGATATTTTCAAATTCCAATTGTACCCGAGGACCAAGAAAAGACAATATTTACATGTCCTTATGGCACTTTCGCATATAGAAGGATGCCATTTGGGTTATGTAATATGTCGACCACGTTTCAAAGATGTATGGTTGCCATATTCCATGAGATGACCGAAGACTCAATGGATGTGTTCATGGATGATTTCATGGTCTTTGGAAATTCATTTGATCATTGTTTGAGTAATTTGAAAAGAATGCTTTTGAGATGTGTGGAATCAGATCTTGTTTTGAATTGGGAGAAGTGCCACTTCATGGTGAAGGAAGGCATTGTCTTAGGTTATACGATTTCAATGCGGGGATAGAGGTAGATAGGGCTAAAGTGGAAATAATTTCAAAATTACCACCACCTAATTCGGTTAAGGCAATAAAGAGTTTCTTAGGTCATGCCGGTTTTTATAGATGTTTTATCAAAGACTTTTCAAAAATTGCAAGACCTATGATCTAACTTCTTGAAAAAAATATGCCTTTTGTCTTTAATGATGAATGTTTAGTTACATTTAACCTTTTAAAAGAAAAATTGATAAATGCACCCATAATGGTAGTGCCAGATTGGAACCTCCCAACTAATGTGTATGCTAGTGATTATGCAGTTGGAGTGGTTTAGGACAACGAAACGAAAAGCATTTTTATCCAATCTACTATGCAAGCAAGACTCTTAATGATGCTCAAGAGAATTACACAACCACCAAGAAAGAGTTGCTTGCTGTGGTGTTTGCTTTTGATAAATTTCACTCTTACCTTATCTTATCAAAAAACTATTGTGTTTACTGATCATGCAACCCTTAGGTATCTTTTTGGAAAACAAGATGCAAAACCAAGATTAATTAGATACTTTTGCAAGAGTTTGACATAGAGATACAAGACAAAAAGGGACTGAGAACGTCATAGCTGACCATCTTTCTCATCTCGAGAACCCATCTTTGGAAGAACTTCAGGAATCCACATAAATGGCACTTTCCCACATGAATTTCTTTTGCAGGTTCAAGAGACTGATGATCACCCTTAGTTCGTGGATTTTGCAAACTACCTTGTGGGTGGGGTTCTAGTTAAAGGAATGACCTAACAATAGAAAAAGTTCTTTACTGATTTAAAGCACTACTTTTAGGAAGACCCATATATGTTTAAGGTATATGCAGATCAAGTGGTGAGAAGATGTGTGCATGGGAGTGAGGCAATGAGCATTATTCATCATTGTCACGAAGGACCCACTGGTGGGCATCATGGAGCTAATTACACCGCCAAGAAGGTTTATGACTCTGTATTTTATTGGCCCACCATTTTTAAGGATGCACATGCATTTGTTAAAGCATGTGATGCTTGCAAACGAGTAGGTAACATCTCATCCCGTGATGAGACGCCCCAAATGGTATTCTAGTATGTGAGGTATTTGACATTTGGGGCATCGACTTCATGGAACCATTTCCATCTTCACGAGGACACAAATACATTCTAGTTGTTGTAGATTATGTATCAAAGTGGGCAGAAGCGCAAGCTTTGCCTACAAACGATGTAGGGTTATCGTGAAGTTTTTAAGAAAGTTATTCACACGGTTTGGAACCCCCAAGGCCTTAATTGGTGACCGAGGCACTCATTTTTGTTACTCTCTACTTGAAAAAGTTTTATCACACTATGTTGTTCACCATAGATTTTCAACTTCATATCATTCACAAATGAGTGGACAAGTGGAAGTCACTAATCGAGGCCTCAAACGCATTCTTGAGTGAACATTAGGGCAAAAACGAAAAAATTTGGTTGGATAAGTTAGATGATTCTTTATGGGATTTTCAAACCACTTACAAAACACCAATAGGCACAACACTGTTTATTTTGGTTTACGAAAAACCTTGTCATCTACTATTTGAATTTGAGCACAAAGCATATTAGGTTTTGAAATCAGTTAATCTTGACTTAAGATGTGCAGGTGAAAACAGATAGTTGCATGTTCATGAGCTTGAAGAATTAAGGAACCAAGCTTACGAGAACTCTCGAATCTACAAGGAACGAACAAAGCAATTACACGACAACCGCTTGAAGGATAACAAACAATTCCAAGTGGGGGAGTGTGTCTTACTTTACAATTCAAGACTTCGGTTGTTTCATGGAAAATTAAAATCACGATAGACAAGTCCTTACCTTGTGAAACAAGTATTTGCATATGGCACCGTTGAAATCGAACATCCGGACAGAAGAGTTTTCAAAGTGAATGGTCATCGATTAAATATTACATCGAAGGCCTAGTGGATGAGGAGTTGGAGGTTGTGAATCTTCACCTGTGAACAATTAATGTGGGGTCAAGTCAAGCTAAGGACTCGTTAATAAACTAAGTGTTTCTCGGAGGCAACCCGAGGGTTTAAACGCATTATGGTATTGTATTCTCTCTTTTTACGAGTTCTTAATTAATTTAATGTTTAGACATTTGTTTTTCTTTCTTGTAGCATGATCAAACTCTAGATTTGATTACCCACGTCACTAGGTAAGTATTTCTTTTATGATTATGCTAAGAATTAAGAACGCCGATAACTAAATATCAACATTTATATCTTTTGGTCAACTCGTTTAAAAAAATCTTTTTGTTATATATATATATATATATATATATATATATATATATATTATTAGGTAATTATAATAAGACCAAAAAAATTAATGATAAGATAATTTTTCTTATTAATTAAGAATTTTTGAAAATGTTTTGTTATTGTCATAACTCAATAGGTCATGAATATGACTTTTGCATTGTAAATGACCTTATGATTATCACCATTTTGTTATGGCCATATTATTGGTTACCTTTCAGGTAAAAAAAATTATATCACAAAACAAAAACCCTAATTTTCAACATCAGATGTTCATCTTCTTCTTCACCATTCCATCTCCATCTTCTCCATCTCCACCTTCACCACCATAACCAACATCCACCCATAACCACAGCCGTCACCACCCCACCTCCACCCCCAGCTCCTCACCCCGACCACCCCTATCTCGTATCAACCCCTCCCTCGACCCCAACCCCTCGCGAACACATCACCCGAACTACCTGCGACCGCAACTGCAACGTTCCGTATTTTCCATTTTTTTCTCTTTTAATGTAATATTACTCCTTACTCAATCCTTGTAATTTCAAGACTTGTTCATAGTGAACATATCTTTTTATATCATTCTTGTTGATTATATGCTTGTGCAACGCTTAAACAATTACGAATACGCATTTTAACGTAAAACCGAGCAACTTATCGGGACTTTTTTTCTCTTGGAAAATTATTTATATGTTTTATTTTTATGGTTCATATGTTAAAACATGATTAATAATGAGTTTATGGTGTAATTTAATAAATAAAATAAGTTAAGGGTTAAAATTGAAACTTTAAATTTTTCCTCAACTCATCTCCCTAACTACTCTATTTAATGCCCAACCATAATTTTCATCTATAAATACTAACCCAAATCCCCCTCTAATCAGTTTCATCACTCTAAACTCTCTCATTTTATCCAACAACTTCATCTTTTGCAAAAATCTTCAAGAACAACTTGTGAGTTTTTATTTATTTATTTATTTATTTATTTATTTACTTTCTTTTCTTACTCTCTTCTTTCATTTTCTTTACCACTTGAAACAACCTCTAGGACATAACCACTTAGTCACCAAGGTAAACAAGTATGGTAAACCTTCATTTTTGAGGTTCATGTTGAAAATATTCTTCTTGATTCTTTCATAAATATTTTCTTGTCTTGTTTTTAAACGTTTTGCATACTAAACCAAGTCACCAACCACTTCAATGTTGGAAGACATGTGTGGAAGTTATATTTCACAAATTTTAAGGCTTTTACACCCCATTCTTTTATCTTTACAAAACACTAAGTGAACTACAAATCAAGAAGTGGATGAAACCAAACCAAGCCTCCAACCTATGTTGAAAGGCTTGTGTTATGGTATGAAATGGTGATGTTGAACCTTGGTTCTACAACTAATCTATCCACCATACCCCACTTGAACACTAAGTCAAACTAGTTAGTTTACTTTAGTACTTTCATTTATGTACTCATGACCATCCGAATCACCCTTATGTGGAGATTTTATGCAATGGTGACAATTTTGAGGTTTGTGGATATCCCCACCTCTAATAAATGACTTATATGAATATAACACTTGAGGTTTGTGGATTACACTACCTTTAATACATTACTTATATTTATATCTACATAATACTTAGTCAAAACCAAATTATAACATCAATTAAACCATGGTTGAATATTATGTGTTAAGGTAGACATTATACTAATCTTATGATTCCTTACTTCGGACTTCCAATGAGTGACTAATACTCATAAAGAACACACAAAATACATGGTGTCCAAATAAGTGTCTAAGTAGTATATACTTTCATGTATACTCATATTTGTAATTTTCGTATACCTTCCAATTACTAAAATCTCAAACTTTGAATCCTAAACTTACACACTTTTGTTTAACTTTTAGGGTGATTTTGGTGATTCAATCCTTTAAACTCATTCATCTATCCTTATGGCTTCTAATCGCCAAACCGTGAGTCATACTTCACCCATTTTGTTTTAACACTATTTGGGTTGCAACATGTATCAATTATCAAGTACACTCAATTATTCATTCAATCAAAATCATTCTAAAACTTAATTCATACAAACATGCTTACTTGTTATACTATTTGTGAATACATTCTAGAATATATTATCTTGCAAGCAATCTAAACCTCCCTCAACATGTATAGCGCTATAGGACTTGCACATCTGACCTATTATGATGGGTTTATGTTAAGTTATCAATCTTTACGGTCTTACTCACTTTTGATACTAAGATTACGCTAGTGGACACTTTGGTTTGATTATGGCTTTGCATGCTAGCAATATATAAACTTTAGTATACTTTACTTATGTTGAATTGAGATTTATTCATTATTATGCTATGTTTTCAAATTTGTATGCTCACCAACATATTCATATGTTGACCAATATTTTATACATATTGCAGGAAATGCTTAAAGTTTTATCAAGAAATTCAATTAGGTGGACTTAGAAACACACCAAATCTATCATTTTATTATGCTTGTTTTAGAGTTGTATTTCTCAAAATTATTGTATGTTTATTTGAAGCATTGTAATGTTACATTGATTAATGGAAATGAAAATTGATCTTAATTTATTGTCACTTTAGTTCTATGATTTCTTTGAACAATCTATCACTTCTCGCGCCCCGATGTTTCCGCCATCAGTTGGGGTGTGAAAGCAACCACCACCGCAAACCCAGCCACTACTGCTACCCCCATATCACCATAGCCACCTATCGCCGCAGCCTCCAACATAAACCACAACCCCCACCGTCGCTTGCCATCATCACCTGCTATCACCCACAAGCCCCTACTCGCAGCCACAGCCGCAAGCACCTCATCATTTCCACCCCGTTCTCCATCTTCCTTCTCCATAACCAGCGAGCACCACCCACACACCCCTCATTATTATTACTTATGTTCACCAATTTTCTTTTGACACATGTATGATTTGAGCAATTTTATCTTATTATTGATAGTTTGTGCGCAATGTTGGTTCAAAACCATTTTAAATTCAAAGTTCTAGATGGATTGTTGTTGGATTAAGGCTGATTCATGCTAGGCTGAGATGAAAGAATCTAGTTGTGTTGATATAGATTAGAAAAATTGAATTGTAGTGTGATGTTTGGTATTGTCTTTTGGTTTGAATGGGTGATGGATATGTATATAGTTTTGTTATATTGGTTGAGATAAAGGTTGTGTTGTATTATTTTAGTTTGTTGATGTGTGTTTGTGATAATTCTTGTTTGGATTCAGCAAGTTAGTTCTTACGACACTTAAAGCTTATTTTGTCAACTTATTGTTGTTTGGTTAGCTTCCTGATTTCAACTTCATTTCTAGTTAGTTTATTTTCTTTCGATAAGAATTGAAGTTGCTATTTATTTCATGTTTGGGATAAAGCAATGAGATGAGGTTTAAATCATGTTACCAATCCAATTTTTGTGTGCGCACACACATACACACACACACACACACACACACACACACACACACACACACACACATATATATATATATATATATATATATATTAAATTACTATCTCACATTCTGTCTTTTGCAGGTGATGGCGGCTGATGAGCCTCACAAGTTTCTTCGATTTGAGCAAGGCAGTGAGAGGGCTAAACATTATGAAGCCAAATGTCTGATTCTATTCAATGGATAGTTGAAGAGCTACAACAAGCTACTCGCGATGCTAGAGGGGAGCCACGCCCTTTCCCGACTCAGCCTTCTGAAGATGATATCATGGAGGGATAGTCTATGCCCTCCATTTATGTTCATGCGCTTTTGGTTTGAGTTGTACTATTTTGTGTATTTGTTTGTACAAACTCATGAAAACTATGTGTTATCGTCGTTTCTAGTAGTTTTTCTTATTAGTGTCTTTTATGCTTTGTCTTTCATTTTTTTATTCTTATTTTTGCTTCTGGTTATGCTTGTTAGATCATCTTGGACTCTTGGTTACGTGATTTGTGAGGTTGCTTTGGGCTTATTTGAAATCTAATCGCGCGCGTCAGGAATTTTTTATCAGGGGAGTTTTGTTATTTCTTTGAATTTCCCTTACTGGCTCACTGCATCTAATTGCATTGCTTTTGCATATTTTGGCACATTGAGGACAATGTGTCATTCAAGTGTGGGGATATTGGGGATTTTTGTATGATTTCATCAAAACCATCATTTCTGTATGTTTTTTTACGTCTACTAACTAATCCTTTCTTGCTAATTTTTATGGTGTCCATATTGCTTAACTCTTAGATCCTTAGGCATAAATTACTTTTAAAACTACAAATTTAATAGAGTCCAATGAAAATGTAATAAATATGTGAAAACATCATAATAATTTGACGTGTTGAGTGGAATATGTTTATGCCTACGGTTGCACCTACTTTCCATCACCTCCGTTTCCGTGAGTCAATTTTTGTGCCTTTGAGCATATTCTCTTCATCACATATTATATGCTCACGTTTTTGTTAATTGTGGAGTGACCCGGATGTGCATTCATTTTAGAACTTGCTAAAATGATTCATTTCAAAATCATGAACTAAGATGTTGCATGAAAATGATTGAGGCATTAAAAAACCCATTTTGTGTACCCCGTTTTCATTTCTCTCCCCCAACCCGATCATCGCCCTTAGTTGCCCTTGTTGAGCCTATCACTTGTGTTTATTGTTTTACCATCATTCATAACCTAATTAGCCAAATGGCCTTTTTTTCCTTTTAATCCTTGTGTTAAAATCTGGAATTTGTTAGTTGTCTAACTTATGTTATCTAGTTGTAATTATGTTTAGAACAATTGTGTTTATTGTTATATTAGTATAGTATATGTCATATTAAAAAAAGAAAAAAAAAAAAGAAAAGAAAAGAAGAAGAAGAGAACAAAAAAATGGATTATTGCATCATTTTCTTCGTTTTTTAGGAGAAATCAATTAAAAATGAGCTATTTTATATGTTATAATGGAAAACCATTATGATAGCTCATTATATGTATGTTTGTATTATTTTATGTTAGTTTGTGTATTATCATTATG
Organism: Flaveria linearis; assembly: GCA_024085815.1. NCBI lineage: Eukaryota > Viridiplantae > Streptophyta > Magnoliopsida > Asterales > Asteraceae > Flaveria > Flaveria linearis. The sequence goes on along the minus strand of CM044011.1, from coordinate 53,725,209 downwards.
CTTTGTAGTTCTTTATAGGAAGCATCTAGCGATTCTAGATTTTTAACATTTTAATCACTTTATCACCAAAATTCACACCTTCAACCCTAGCTTCGTTACAACCTTTTAAGACCTCTTGATTTATGCAATTAATTTATGTTATTTGATAGAGAATTTGATCTTTAAGCAAGCTTATGATAATGTTGTTTCATTGTTGGCTTTGAGTTATTCACATATATACATTCATATATCTATCCGAGTGTCAAGAGAATCATTGCGAGAGGTTCAAGCAAGGTATAATATACATTCCATAGACATTGTCAAATCTATTTTGATGTTCTCATATATTGAATATTGGTTGATTCATTGGTTTCTTTTTAAATATTAAATTTCTTGAAAGTGTTTTATGCATTTGGATCTTTACTTTGCTTCTCGACTACCTATATATGTTTGTAAAGCCAATATGAATCTTGTTAGATCTTTTTAGATTTTGCTTGAGGGCGAGCAAAGCTTAAGTGTGAGGATGTTTGATATGTGAATAAATATACATGTTAATAATGCACATCTTTACCCATCTTAAGTGTTTTTTCTAAAAATTCATATTTATCTATACTTAATTAAGATTAATTTGGATTTTGTAGTTTTAGATGGTTGCTTGATGATTTAAAAAGAAAAGGACAAGAAATACATGAAGATTTTGGAAGTTTAGAGGTTGTTATGGTCATGACTGATTCTGTTAGGACCATAACATGCATCAGACTCCTTTTTCCTGCGTGTTATGGTCATGACTGATTCGGTCATAGCTATAACACGCATCAGGCCTCCTTTTAAGCCCTTCTTCTTCTTTATTTTGGGGAGACGAATTTTGGAGTAGAAAACCTAGTTTTTCTCTATTCTTGTGGCAACTTTAAAGGAATTCTTTCAAGAGTTCAAGATAGATTAAAGATCAAGCATTTTCAAGAAAGATTCAACTCTACACAACCCATCTCTACTTATCTTTAGTTTGAAAATCTCTAGATCTATCATGTTTTCTTTCATCATTATGAGCTTGGCGGTGGTTTTTGTAAGTCTCATGGGCTAAAAACTATTTATCACTTAGATTAGATGAAGCTTAGCATACTTTGACATATTACATGTAACTTTTGGTCATGATTAGGTCAATGTTTATTACAAGGCTATATATGTTCTTCAATGATTATGTATGCTTGTTAAAACTAATGAAATGATGAATCTTGTTGGTGTTATAATCATATATTGTTGGAAAACTTTGTGTTTTAGAACATTTACTCATGAAATGCATACATTAGTGTGTGGTTCATGGCATTTGACTAGGAATGGTAAATGATGGTTGATTATTTAGTCAAGTTAAACAAATGTGCATCCAAATACATATGTTTGTGAAAACCATTGTGCTTGTTATGAATGCTTCCTAACATTGTGTATGTGTAACTATATATAATGCGCATATTTATGATTCGTGTATTCATGTTAGGACATTCATAAATTAAAAGTTTTACATAGCCATTGTTACATTACACAAATTTGAGGTGGTTACCACGTGTTTATCATGTTAACTTTCCAAATATTTATAGGTTTGGTTTCCTTGACGGGTCCTAACCATATTCAACTTTGGCTTAATAATATCATTAGGTCTTTATAGCATAACTTTAGTTGGCTATTATGTGTTTATTATTTTAGCTTTTCAACAAGTTGTATAATTAGATAACCTTGACAGGAGTCTAGTTTATATCCATGTTGCATGTGTAGAAGATGACCTCACCATAGGTTCATGTATGTTGTCATTGTTTTGCTAAGCGGATTCAAAGTCTAAGTGATATCTTACTCTAATTGATTATCTTCATCATCGTCTACTTTATTTATTAGTTTAATTATTAGCTAAATTAGTTAATCATATTATTCACAAATCATCTTTTATCGACTAGATAATGACAAAGACTTAATATTAGGAGCTTTCATGTCCACGTATCGATACTTGGTTCTTACCAAAAGCTATACTACTATCCGATTGTAAGGCCCCGTTCCCGGGCACCTCACAGTTGGTAATTTATCGCACATAAAACATACAATTATTTAAAATATTACGGCGGAAATTAATTAAAACCATTTCTTATATAATAATGACAACTTTTGCAAAGTAATACAATAAGTTTAACAACTTCAAAATACTATAATTGCATTACATCACAAAAATGTCATTATTATACTAATGGTTGTCATCTCAAGAATGCCAAGTAGCTGCCCCGTGCCATCCTCAGCAACTATTACCTGATAACCGGAAAATACATAAAAGTCATCGTTGCTGAGTGAGTTCTAGTTTTGTAAATAAAATACTTTACTTCAAATATAACCTCTCTTTACTTTTGTAAGGCCCCGTTCTCAGGCACCTCACAGTTGGTCATTCATTGCACATAAAACATATAATTTTCATTACATTACATTACATAGAGGTTGTTGCAGCGGAAACATTAAAAACATCATCTTTCTTTTAAGAGGATTCCTTAAGTAATCCCGTTTATCCGAATCCTCTACAAACATCATTTTGTTTTATAAATGCATGCAACGTAATACATTTGCCCATTTCAAAATATCTCCTATCATATTACATTGCAAAACATTAAACAAAATAATGTCATCCCAAAAGAGCTGAGTAGCCGCCTCGTGCCATCCTCAGCAACACTACCTGTCAACTGGAAACACATAAAAAGTCAGCGTTGCTGAGTGAGTTCTAGTTTTATAATAAAACATACTTTTGTTTCGTTAAACCGTTCTTTACATACATGCAGTCACATAATATACGTACACATAATATCATTTTTATCTTCATCATTCATTCATTAGCTTTCGTTCATTTACCGTACATTGTTGACTTTCTCATTCGTTACTTTCGTTCACATTCATTCATAAACTCTTTCTTTCGTTCGTATGTCTATTACTTTTATTCATACATTCATTACATTCATTCGTACGTGTGTTACGTTCATTCATACGTTCATTACATTAATTCGTACGTTCCTTACATTCATTCGTACGTTCATTACTTCCGGTGACATGTACAATACCCCGAACATTGTGCACTACTGCTGGTGCTAGACCTGTAGTAATTAATCACGAACATTGTGCACGAAGATGATCTAGTCACCTAGGGCAAGTACATGCACCACTTATCTTTCCTCTTTCATTCTGGATCAATGCCATGCGCTATACCCCAAACATTGTGCACGAGTGCTGGTGCTGGACCTGTGGTAATTAATCACGAACATTATGCACGAAGCTAATCCAGTCACCTAGGGTAAGCAGCAAGGATCCCTACATATGGTCAATGACAAATATTGAACCCCAGTGTGCATCCTTCGGGGTAGCTAACCCGCACACCGTTGAGCTAACACCTTCATTGGGTGTGCACCTCCATACATTTGCTTGCAAGCCTTTTCTTACATTTATTCGTTCATTCCTTAATGCATGCATTCATTCATCATGTTCCTCTTTCATTATCTTTTACTTTACGTTTATTATTACTTTCGTTTCATTTTGTTAATGCAACACGTAAAGCCATGGAAAGATAAACACGTATCGAAACAAGGAACATCGACATTTACAAGTCATCAGTCATTACCATCATACAGGGCTACATCATACTTAACATACATACGGAAAAGATGAACATACATCGGTATAAGGAGCACCGACATTTACAAGTCATCAGTCATCAGCATTATATAGGGCCTCATCATACTTAACATACAGACATCATGCATAAACATGCAACACTATCATCATCATGCCTAACATAACTCTAAGGCCAAGGAATACCGATGAACTGTAGCAAATGCGGATGAACTGAAGCAAATGCGGATGAACTGTAGCAAATGCGGGTAAGAAAATGCCTTGTCCGTATTTCATTGGCTATCCGCATTAGTTAATGCGGATGAGTAAATGCCTTAGCCGCATTTCATTAGCTACCCGCATTAGTCAATGCGGCTGAGTAAATGCCTTAGCCGCATTTCATTAGCTATCCGCATTAGCTAATGCGGCTGATTAAATGCCTTAGCCGTATTTCATTAGCTATCCGCATTAGTTAATGCGGCTGAGTAAATGCCTTAGCCACATTTCCTTAGCTATCCGCATTAGTTAATGCGGCTGAGTAAATGCCTTAGCCACATTTCCTTAGCTATCCGCATTAGTTAATGCGGCTGAGTAAATGGACCTGCAACTTAACTTGTGACATTTTCAGATCTCAATCATCATCTTAACACATCCTTAGCACAGATCTACCATACTACACACTTAGACAAACTAAACATCATACACATCATAGGAAAACACCTAAAAACATACATCAATAGTACTCAGTCGAACATCATGCTGAAATTCATAGTTTGCCTTAGAAACCTTATGTTCATAACAGCCCTAAACGAATCATACACCTACACATACGTTCATGAACGGGTTTTTCACCCAAATATCCGAAAATAGTTTTTAGATGTGTTCCAGCCCCAAAATCATTCAAAAACGTGTAAAAATAGGGGTCTTAGAACTCACCTTATGCAACTTTGAGTATGACTTCTTCAAAACCATTTGCTGTGAGCTCAAGCACCTAAAAACCCACCCACAAACGTACAAAGACATACATAAGCATACACTTGAACTGAAATTAGTCAAGAACACCTAAAAACCATCGAATTCTTACCTCGAATTCGACTTCTTCTTGTTCTTCCTTCAAAAACCTGAATTCTGCTCTTTCTCTCTCAAAAATCGAATGAAATGAAGTCTGCAGGAGATTATGGGCGGCCATATCTCCTTTATGCACCCACTTTTATTTTTTTCCTTTTGACACTTTTAACCCCCCAACTTGGGTTAAACTGCATTTTCACCTTTTTATTCATGTTTATTATTTCTTTCCAGTCTATAAAAATTTTCGGGTGTTACAACTTTCATACGTGGTCATGCATCATACGTACTGTTAGTCCAGGAGCACTTGAATCAATCAATAACATGAAGATTTGGATCAAAATGATAAAATATCAAGAACTTGGATGAACACACAAGAACTTCAATGTAAAACCCCTATTTGATCCATATTGATTTGCATAAGATTTTAATTACATGGAAACCCTCAAATCTAGCTCTTGCAAGCTTCAAACCCTAATTGCCATACTTTACTATTTATAGTAAATGACAATTTACTAATGACACTTAGGACCCTAAACTATGACAATTAGAAATTACAATTAAAACCCAAAATGTCTAAAAACAAAATTAAATATATTTTGTCGACACAAAATATATTTAATAACAATAAACATCCTAGACAAATATATCTTCAACGTCTTGTCTCTAATCTTCATCCCGAACGCGTCGTGTTGACTTTTCCGTTGACTTTGACCGTTGACGTTGACTTTGTTGACTTTGTTGACTTTGACTGTGTTGATAATATTAGACTATCCTTCAGACCCAACAATATTCCCCCTTAGTCTACTATTATCAACGTCTTTCATCAGGATCAGTACCGATAAGTCAACTGAACTTGATCTTCAATTTGGTAAGCTTCAGTCTTAATGTTGAGGTCCAACAATATTCCCCCTAGACTGATGCTTCCCAAATTTTGTTGCTGAAGATCTTTATCTCACAAGTTCCCCCTTTTTCTATGTTCCCCCTTGTCGTGTGCATCCTCTTGATTATAATGGAAACCCTTTCTTGAATCTCTGAGTGGTTCAAAAGATGTAGGAGGAGGGTTCCTAGCTTGGTATCTTCTGTAAATTTGAGGAACAGGATCCCTGGTCTGGTTCATTGCTCATGTGATGATCGGCCATCACTTGTAGCAAAATCTGCAAGATAATCACAAACACATTCTCGACATTTCTAATTAGATCATTTATACAAAACAAATAAACCCGTGTTTATCTGTTTATAAAAACAAGCGAACCCGTGTTCGTTTGTGTGTGCAATTTCCCGTGAAATGCATGAAAATGATAAAATTGTAACAGCATAATATGGAAGACCTAAAAGAATTTAGAAATGAAAATTTATTATATTTTATTATATATATATTTTATTATTATTATTTTTAATTTTAATTATTTTTTTAATTTTATATATCTACTAATTTTTTTTATAACCAAGAACTGAATCGATCATGAGATCACATCCTCAAAATATACTTTAGCATAAATATGAAATTAATCATCGACAAGCAATGAGATCATACTGATAATTGAATCCAATCACAGTCTTTGAATGATTTGAAATTTTCAAACAGATCAATAACGATTGCTGATATGTTTGTCCACTTAAACCTATGCCCTATCTTTTTCAACAAGCAGCAGATGATTCGTTAAGGTTTGATTAACTACTTTAGAATGCTAGGACTCCACAATCATTTGGCAAAAACCATCACCCAACCTCAGGATTTCTTTAATTTTATTAAGATCTTTATGGAATAAGGCTTGTGAATTAGTGTGTAAGTGATTATCAACAGAATATTATATTCTGTGATGAATTCATCTTTAGATGATTTGACACTACTTAGATCAAAATGGTAAGAGCTCCAGGTCTATACTCACGTATAACAAAGGAGATGACCATTTAATCATGTGCTGATGAGAGCTCCAGGTCAGTACTATCGTACAGCAAAGGAGATCATCACTCCAGGTCAGTACTTCCGTACAGCAGAGGAGATTAGCACAAACACAAGACATATAAATACACCAAACATGGCAAAGAGATAGAGATATAGCTTATATGATTTGCATCATGGCAGGTGAAAGATCAATTCTCAATCCAATTTTTGTCGGGACTCAGTTTTCGTGCAGGCCAAAATGATTGCGTAAATCCACACATCCTTAAGCATATATTTTAATTTAAATCATCATGCTGCTGTCTACTTTATTCTTCAGGCTGAGCCTACCAAGCATATCATTAAAGAATTTGTTTGTTTTTCTATTATTTGTATTTAAAAATAAGATGTGAATCAGATAACAACATCAGTTACTATCATTTCTCATTTTAAAAACGCAAGTCATGCAAGGACAAGTATTTCAAGATGATATATAATCATTTCTCAGTCATCTCGAATCAAGTTCCCAGTTCTCTTTTCATTTCTTTTCATTTATACTCTTCCCCTAAATTTTTATTTTTGCAAACTTACTTTTTATTGTTGTTTTTTTTAATTAATTTTTTTTTTATTTTTTTTAATTTTTTTATATATATAAAACTGTACAAAAATAGAAATTTACAAAAGAAGATCTTTCAAACTACACTGATATCTAGATAAGAAACTAATTCTCAAGAAATGTGCAGAGATGGGGAAGTGAGAACTGTGATTGTGCAGATAAAAATCCAGATTGTGGATAAAATACCATGACCTTAACCTGTTTGTTCCGCCTCAAATTTGAATTAGGAACAATCTCAGTCAGTAAACCGGATTACTAACAGTCCTCCTGAATTGTTCCTGCACTCATAAACAGATTAGTTAGAAAGAGGAACCCAGGCCATCGTAGTCCTGGAAGTTCCTTTTTCATCAAGATAAGTAACAAGCTTCTGCACACAACCGTTTAAACAATCGGGGATTGCTGTATCCTTCTTTTTAATTTGCCAAATTTGTTTCGGTTCAATTAACTTGGATTTGAATGAATTAAATTTGGAAATCATTTTCTGTTTAAGACCAGAAGGAAAAGAATTTGGTTTTGAGGCTTTGGTCATTTTCATCTTTGTATCATGTGAAACCGGCTTCATATGAAAAGGTTTGGATGGAGGGTTTTTCATCCAACCATGCAAAGATGTGTGCTTTTTACCTCTTGAAATAGGAAAGCAACCCGTTTTGTCTTTATCGTTTAGAACTTTCCTTTGAACCTGAGGACACTTCTTTAGCACGTGACCTTCTTTTCCACATCTAAAACAAGCCTTGAAAGACTTTTGGTTCTTTGTAGTCCCGTGGACATCAGGAGAGGGTGGATCCTTCTTTGAGGTTGTTGCAGCTTGTTGACAACCTTGAATCTTCGTCTTTTGGATATCAGGAGAGTGAACCTTTTGAGGCTTTGTCGACGTGGATTTTAAACTAGTCTGTGATTTGAAGTGTGATGTTTGAGGAGATGAAATCGAAGCATTCTCCCAAGAACCCTTTTGCATGACTGGTGACTTGGCACACTTTGAGGTAGATTTGTGACAAGCTTGATGGATAGCAGATAAAGATGGTGAGTGCTTCTGCTGAGTTTTGGAGGAACTACTGATTTGTTTAGCAGTTGGGGATGAGATCCGGGTAGGTCTTGAATCAGCTTTTGGAAGCTTTTGAGACTTGACAATTTAAGGAAATATCTTGACCTGTGATGAACCAACACGCTCCTCTGTGTTTGATTCATCATCCGAGCTTATCCAGTCTCGTATACACAAATCTGCTTCCAAAGGATCTTGATTGACACATCCTATTTTGTCAGCTTCGGTTATAGGATTTTGATTACCTGACGATTCAACAGTTGTTCCTTCTTTGACAAACCTGACAGGAATAAACAAAGGAATATTACCTGTTTTGAATTTGTTGAAGAAGGTTGGAGAAGCAACTGATATTGATTTTGGAGCATCAAAGGTAGAATCATCATTAATCTTCTTATCAGACCCCTGCCTGAGAAATCCCAAACCTACAGGAGAATCTTGCATATCTCTAACCTCTTTAAGATTAACGTTGCTCAAACCTGCATTTAAACTATTAGTTTCTGCAGCTTCAATCAAATCATTAGATGGATGAGGTTGAGGCATAGGAGAGTAACAATGGGTGCTAGGAGGGGGATAGACGTATGGGTTTTCACCACAACCCACTCCCGTTTTAATCCTAGCTCCCCTCTGTTTACATAGTAGCTCTTCCTGTTTCATTCCAGATATGGTCCATCTATCAAGCTTTGTTTTAAGCTTACTTGTTTCAAATTCAGCCAAAGTGACTCTTTCGTTTAAAAGATTAATTTCAACATTTCTTTCAAGAAGAGTTCGTTTTAAATGATCATTTTCTTTTAAAGCTTCATTTAATTTTATGAAATACTTGGCTTCATTTTCTTTAAATTCCGCGTTTATGGTGGTTAATTCCTTTTGGTTATCTAAAAGTAACCTATTAGCTTTATACACACCAAATAAACGAATTTTACAAGCAGAAGAACACATATCCTGAACTGTCTCGTATGGAAGATCCAGGATGACTCTTTCAGCAGCAAGAGCCTTCTCACAGTTGCAAACTCTGGTATTTCGCTTCCATTCCTCTTCCTTATCAGCATCACAAACTTCAGCATTCAACTCAGCTCCATCTTTACCTATTGATGTCTGTTTAAGCTCCTCTTGTACCTCTTCAGTTCCAGGTTTCGGTAAGCCGTCGGAATTGGTGCCAGAATCTAATCTCTCTTCTGGTTTCTCTTTGGAGTTTGAAGTGATCGTTGGAGTTGGATATGTCGCTTCATAGTACTCACAACGTTTGATATCCAACTCAATTTGTTTCAGTTTGTTGACCACCTCCATCAGTTTGTAATCCTGAAAATTTCTTTCTCGTTTAATCGACTTGCCATGTGAACTCCATTCTGGTGGGAGGGAATCAAGCAATCTCAGAACTTGTTCATGATTTCCCAATTGAGCATCAAACTTCTTCAAATTGCTTACCACCAACAGAAAACGATCAACAAAATCAGACATCTTTTAATTCTTTAAAGCTGCAAAATTATCAAACCGACATTGTGCAATTGTGAGATCATCAGATTCGAAGGATTTATACAGTTCTGCAAAAGCCAATTTTTTTAATCTGTTAATAATTTTGAACAATTAAACGCCCCAAAAATATTTTTCTCAAAAATTACAAAATAATTCTCCCCTGGGAAAAATATTTTTTTTAAATGTCATGCTAGAAAATCTTTATCGGTTTAAACTCAATTAATCACAACTAGTCAATTTCTTAAGAATTTTTTTTTACTAAAAATATGAACTCTTTCTTTGCTTTGTTTTTTTAATGAGCCCAACTTTGGTATTTTTTTTTTGTTTTTAATGAGCCCACACAATAATTTTTAAAAAAATCCAACCCAATTATAAACCCAATATCAATTTAAAAAAAATATTAGCCCAATAATCTTGAAAAACCTATTAACACACACAACTTGCAGATCTAGTCTTTTGACACTTTCTCTATCTTCCAAGAGTCTCACTTCAACACTAACAAAACACACACTTGAGTAGAGAGACTATATCTCCCTGCTTTTGTTGAGTCCGGATTGCTTCGCCGGCGCCGGAGCTCCAGTGACACGAGAGGTGAAGAGACGACAGCCAAGCCGAAGTGTTCCTCTCTCACCGACAACACCAAACGCAGAGCTCCTCTCTCACGCAGATATGTCAATCTCAACCTTGACAGATCTGAGCGGCCACCACCGTTGCCCAATGGGTCTCCTTGTTCCCCACAACCCCAACATGGCAACGCCAATCGGAGAAGAAGAGGGACCGGACTTCACCGTCGGATATGAAGAGAAAAGGGTTTAGCCGGTGATCTTCTCTCTTTTTCTATTTCTCCGTCTCTATGTCTATACCTTTCTTTTAGTTTAATTTCATGATGGTGAGGATAGATCTGTGCTGATTTCACGGTGGGAGGGATGGATCAGTCGATCTGGGGTTAGAGGGTCGATTGGGAAGGTTAGCTATGGTGGCTGGGTTCATGATGAAGGTTGCGGCAGTGGTGGTCGACGGGAAGGGTGGTTGTGATGATGTGGGTCTCGCGGTCGCAGGTGGTTAGTGCGATGGCTATGGGCGTCTGCCGTGGGCAGTGGGTTGTGGTCGACAAAGGATCCACCAAGGTGGGGTGGGGTTGGGAGTGGTTGGTGTCGGCGGAGATGGGGTAGTTGTTGTGGTGCTCGACCGCAAGGACAACAGTGGTGAAGATGGTTGTGGTTAGGTGATGGCGATGATGGAAGACAAGACTACGGTTTTTTTTTTGGTTATGTTGGTTTGGGGTTGTTGGTGCAGGTTGATAGTTTCGTTGAACTTTTGCTAATTTCGCAGGAACAAATTTTATAATTTCACAGGTTTTATAGTTTCGCCGGAAAAATATAGTTTCGCCGGAAGTTTCGCCGAAAACCTTAGTTTCGCCGGAAAACCTTGAACTTTCGTTCAGAAAAGTGCTAAATTCGCTGGATGAAGATGTTGAAGGTTCTTCAAGGCTGCCAAGAACACCAAGAACACACACAATGTGTGTGAGAGAGAAACACCTTCAAACTTCAAATTTCTTGTAGAAATCGATTTGTAGATGTAAAATATGATATCAAATGTTGTATTTCTGCTATGAAATGATGTAGATCTGATCAAAATCAGTGGTATTGAAGAACACAAAAACTCAGATCTAGTTTCTCTCTCTAAAACCCCATTTTCTCTCTCTAAGAAATTTCAAAAATCAGTAATAAAATTTTCAAATCAGCAATAGAGATTGATTCAAGTTGGCTCTGATACTAAATTGTTAGTCCAGGAGCACTTGAATCAATCAAATAACATGAAGATTTGGATCAAAATGATAAAATATCAAGAACTTGGATGAACACACAAGAACTTCAATGTAAAACCCCTATTTGATCCATATTGATTTGCATAAGATTTTAGTTACATGGAAACCCTCAAATCTAGCTCTTGCAAGCTTCAAACCCTAATTGCCATACTTTACCATTTATAGTAAATGACAATTTACTAATGACACTTAGGACCCTAAACTATGACAATTAGAAATTATAATTAAAACCCAAAATATCTAAAAACAAAATTAAATATATTTTGTCGACACAAAATATATTTAATAACAATAAACATCCTAGACAAATATATCTTCAACGTCTTGTCTCTAATCTTCATCCCGAACACGTCGTGTTGACTTTTCCGTTGACTTTGACCGTTGACGTTGACTTTGTTGACTTTGACTGTGTTGATAATATTAGACTATCCTTCAGACCCAACAATATATATATATATATATATATATATATATATATATATATATAGGATCAGGATCATTACAGAACCATTTTTTATTTTCAGAACCAAAAGAACCATTGATTTACATAAATGTAAATTATAAACCATTGATTTACATAGATGTAAGTTAAACCTAGTGATATTTAGTTGTTTTTTATAATTTATTGTTACATGTCGAATATACACATATGTAAAACAGCTAAAGTATTACCAGACTTAATATACATTTATGTAAATCAATGGTTCTGTAGTTCTGAAAATAAAAAGTGGTTCTGTAATGATCCTAACCTTATATATATATATATATATATATATATATATATATATATATATATATATTTTGTAAAACCCCTATTTGATCCATATTGATTTGCATAAGATTTTAATTACATGGAAACCCTCAAATCTAGCTCTTTCAAGCTTCAAACCCTAATTGCCATACTTTACTATTTATAGTAAATGACAATTTACTAATGACACTTAGGACCCTAAACTATGACAATTAGAAATTACAATTAAAACCCAAAATGTCTAAAAACAAAATTAAATATATTTTGTCGACACAAAATATATTTAATAACAATAAACATCCTAGACAAATATATCTTCAACGTCTTGTCTCTAATCTTCATCCCGAACGCGTCGTGTTGACTTTTCCGTTGACTTTGACCGTTGACGTTGACTTTGTTGACTTTGTTGACTTTGTTGACTTTGACTGTGTTGATAATATTAGACTATCCTTCAGACCCAACAATATTCCCCTTAGTCTACTATTATCAACGTCTTTCATCAGGATCAGTACCGATAAGTCAACTGAACTTGATCTTCAATTTGGTAAGCTTCAGTCTCAATGTTGAGGTCCAACAATATTGACGTTGACTTTGTTGACTTTGTTGACTTTGACTGTGTTGATAATATTAGACTATCCTTCAGACCCAACACGTACAGATAGAGAATATTACTTTTACTTTCATTAAGATTCATCATTCTTCATCATATTCATAGCATGTTTTTGTTTCATGCTTCTCGTTAACATTCTCTTATCTTTATTCTATTCTTTCGTAACGTACTCATTATCATTCTTTTACATTCATACTTGTTTACTTACTTTCTTTCTTTCTTTAGTACGTCACGTTATTCTTTTACATTCATATGGATTGATGAACAATACTCCGAACATTATGCACGAAGCTGATGTTGGAACTGTGGTAATTAAACCACGAACATTGTGCACGAAGCTGATCTAGTCACCTAGGGCAAGTCATCTCTCCCGTTCATACAAACCGTTTGGTCCTACCCCAAACATTATGCATGAAGCAGATGCTGGACCTGTGGTAATTAAACCATGAACATTGTGCATGAAGCTGATCCAGTCATCTAGGGCATACCAAAGGGCCTTGTCAATCTCAAAGATTGACCCTGAGTGCATCATTTGGGGTAGGTAACCCGCATCACAGTTGAGCTAACGACAACATGGTCATGCACCTCCTTTCATTTGCTTGCATGCCATTCGTTCGTTCATTACGTTTTACTTTTCATCGTTGTTATCTTTCATTTCGTTACGTTATTCTTCACATTTATTTATTCATTCGTCATACTACGTAAAGTAATAACATAATATTTAATGTATTTCATAACATAAAATAAATACGTTTTATTACTGTTGAAGATAACACATTATACCCGTCATACATCATACATACAACCCCTAACCCTAAAACATCTCATAATCATACTTAAATTGGGTAATCATTACCCATAAGTCAACTTTAGTCAAAACCCTAGACTTTCTATTTTTCCCAGAATTTCAGAAAATTATTCTAAGGGTCTAGACGCATGGGTGCTATTTGGGCGCTTCTGCCCTGTTCAGGCGTTTTGCCCCTATGCGGACGTCTGGACTTTAACTTAGTCACTTTTTACCCTAGAGGCATGGGCCTATTTAGCCGCATGGGCCTTGTTCAGACGTTTGGGCCTACACTTAGCCATTTTTCTACTTAGACGCATAGGCCTGTTTAGGCACATGGGCACTATTCAGACGGTTGGGCTTTTGGGCGGTTGGGCACACTTAGAAAAATCAAACCGTTGGACGCATGGTCCACTGTTTAGATGGTTGGGCATCACATTTGCACTTAAACAACATAAATTAATCCCAATTCGTCACAAATCAGATTCTATGCTTAGTACTAACATTCTAAGCATCATAACACATTCTTAATCATAATCATCACATCATTTACACCCAAGACATACACCCACCCACATACACATTCACACACACATACGGGTAGAAACTTATTTTTATAAAAACATATGCACATGCATTTTCCAGCCCCAAAGTAGTTAAAAACATGTTAAAAAGGGGGATTCTAGGACTCACCTTAGTTTGTTTTCAGATTTGAACCCTTCTTTGAGCTTCCCAGACGTTTCTATCACCTAAAACCCACACACATATACCACCCGAACACACAATCATATTTATGTGAATAAGCAACATGGGCGGCCATGTTACTTTATTTACCAACTTTCAAACCTTTTGTCCTTTTGGACACTTTTAGTCTTTCAACTTGGGTTTCATAGCTTTTCTTTTTTTTCCTTTACTTCTATTCTTTTCTTTATATCTTTAAAAATAACCGGGTGTTACAAGTCCACCCTCCTTATATAGGTTTCGTCCCTGAAACTTGTTATTCCTCAAACAGATGAGGGTAATGCTGCCTCATCTCTCCTTCAATCTCCCATGTAGACTCGGATCCCTTCCTGTGCTTCCACTATACTCGCACAAGGGGAACCATTTTATTCCTTAACCTCTTCTCCTTACGATCAATGATCGCCACTGGTTGCTCCACGTAATTGAGCCGTTCATCTACTTCAATGTCTTCCAGTGGTACAATCATATCCTCGTCTGCTAAACACTTCCGCAGGTGAGATACATGGAATGTCGGGTGAATTCCACTTAACTCATCTGGTAGTTCCAACCTATAGGCCACCTCTCCTACTCGAACAATGATTCGGAAAGGCCCTATATACCTTGGGCTCAACTTGCCCCTCTTTCTAAACTGAATGATACCTTTCCAAGGTGAGACTTTTAACATAACCCTATCACCCACTGGAACTCAATCGGTCTACGCCTCTTATCGGCATACGACTTTTGTCTATCCTTAGCTGCCTTCATGAAGGCTTTGATCTTTTCGAGCTTCTCCGTCGTAGCTTCAATCAACTTCAATGCTCCCTAACTCCTTCTGACCAATATCACCCTAGCACACGGGTGTCCTACATCTCCTATCATATAACATCTCGTAGAGTGGCATGCCAATGCTGGCATGATAACTGTTGTTGTACGAGAATTTGGCTAACGGCAGATGGTCATCCCAACTTCCTCTGAAATCGATCACGTACGCTCTAAGCATGTCCTCGAGTGTCTGGATTGTCCTCTCAGACTGACCGTCAGTCTGAGGATGATAAGTCGTGCTGATATGTTGTCTCATCCCCATCGCATCGCGGAATTTCTTCCAAAACTTGGATGTAAACGGAGTGTCGCGATCAGTTACAATAGACACCGGCATACCATGACAAGCTACATTCTCCTTGATAAATATATCCGCGAGCCTCTCAGAAGAATACATCTCTCGGATCGGTAGGAAGTGAGCACTCTTCGTCAAACGATCAACTATCACCCATATAGCATCATACCCGTTCGGGGTACGTGGTAGCTTCGTAATGAAGTCCATGGTGATATGCTTCCACTTCCACTTGGGTATATCTAACGGTTGGATTTTCGCGTACGGCTTCTGGTGTTCCGCCTTCACCTGCAAGCAGGTAAGGCATTTACTCACATACTCCGCTACGTCGCGCTTCATACCCGGCCACCAGTAGTCTTTCTTCATATCGTGATATATCTTGGTAGCACCTGGATGAATGGAGTATCGAGTCTTATGAGCCTCGTCCATTATCTTTCCGCGTAGATCCCGGTAGCGAGGAATCCACATTCGCCCATATCGGGTTCTAACACCGAGAGTGTTTTCACCCAACTCCGCGACCAGATCTCTCATTCTTTTAGAGTTAAGACGATCTTCTTTCAGAGCCTCGTCTTGAAGCTCCTTGACCTGCGTCATCACATCAGAGGTCATAATCAGCTGATAAGCCTTCACTCGAATCGGCTCGGGTCTCTCCTTTCGGCTAAGGGCATCTGCCACCACGTTGCCCTTGCCCGGATGGTAATGGATCTCGCAATCGTAATGCTTTATGAGCTCCAACCATCTCCTCTGCGTCATATTCAAATCGTTCTGCTCAAAGAAGTACTTCAAGCTTTTGTGGTCTGTGAAGATGGTGCACTTCGTCCTCTATAGATAGTGTCGCCAAATCTTCAATGCGAAAACCACCGCAGCTAGTTATAGATCGTGCGTGGGATAGTTGACTTCGTGGGTTTTCAGCTGTCGAGATGCGTAGGCTATCACCCTTCCACGTTGCATCAATACGCAACCTAGCCCCAAATAAGAAGCATCCGAATATACCACTAAGTGTTCATTACCTTCGGGTAATGTCAAGACAGGAGCTTGTGTTAATCTCGCCTTTAACTCCTTGAAAGCATCCTCCTGTTCTCGACTCCACACGAACTTCACATCCTTACGAGTCAATTTTGTCAAAGGTGAGGCTATCTTGGAAAAGTCTTGAATAAATCTTCGATAGTAGCCCGCCAACCCCAAGAAGCTAGGATCTCGGATGGCGTCTTTGGAGAATTCCATTGCATCACCGCCTCCACCTTTGCCGGGTCCACCATAGTTCCTTCGGAATTTATCACATGACCCAAGAACTGAACTTCGCGTAACCAGAACACGCATTTCGAGAACTTGGCATGCAGCTTCTCCATTCTCAACGTCTCTAGCACCTCCCGAATATGACCGGCATGCTCTTCTTCGCTCCTTGAGTAAATCAGGATATCGTCGATAAACACAATCACTGATTTATCCAACATCGGGTGACACACTCGATTCATCAAATCCATAAAAGCAGCTGGCGCGTTAGTTAGACCAAAAGACATCACGAGGAACTCGTAGTGTCCATAACGCGTACGAAAAGCCGTTTTAGGAACGTCTTGCTCCTTTACCTTTAATTGATGGTAGCCAGATCGAAAATCTATCCTCGAGAACCAACTGGCACCTTGGAGTTGATCGAACAAGTCGTCAATCCTCGGCAGTGGGTACCGATGCTTTACCGTTAAATTGTTCAATTCACGGTAATCAATACACATTCTCATACTATCGTCCTTCTTCATTACGAACAAGACCGGAGCACCCCATCAATTCCTTCATTTCCGTTAGAGCCAACCGATACGGTGCCCTTAGCTACAGGTTGAGCACCGGGTATCAAGTCAATTTGAAATTCGATTTCGTGATCTGGTGGCACCCCTGATAAGTCCTCTGGAAATACATCGGGAAAGTCACACACCACCGGCACATCTGGCAATTGTGGTGTTGACGTGTCCACATCTTTCACGTAGGCCAAATAAGCACTACATCCACGTCTCATGCACCTTCCCGCCACCACCATCGAAATCATTTTCGAAATTGTCGTAACTCGATCACCGTATATCATCACCGAACTCCCGTTAGGCGCTACCAGTCTAATCATCTTCTTTCAACACACGATGTTTGCTTCATAGGTTGCTAACCAATCCATCCCTAGTACTACATCGAATCCTCCTAGGGGCATCACATGTAAGTTAGCAGCAAACCTATGACCTTCTAATTCTATGGCACAGTCCTCTATCACATCAGTAACTCTAGTGGACTTACCAAAAGCAGTTTCTACGTCAAAGGACTCATCAATGCATTTACTACTACCAGGCAGTTTAGCACAGAATGTAGCAGAAATAAAACTCCTATTAGCACCAGAATCAAATAACACAGAAGCAAGAGTTCGATCTACTAGAAAAGTACCTGACACAACAGCAGGGTCCGTCCTAGCCTCTTCCAAGTCAATCACTGACCTAAACGTACTCGGTCGGGGCGGCGATCATGTGCCTACGGATATCTTCCGACAAGCCCCGGATGTATATTTTAATCTTTTGTGACAGGGACGTCACCTGATCTGGCACCAGCCATGCCATCTCGTTGAATTTGGTGGTGTACTGCTGATGTGTCATGGTTCCCGCCTCCAGCTGCAGGAACTCCCTTTCCACCTTGTCCAACTCCTGATGAGGACCGAACTCCTCGATCACCAACTTCTTCAGCTCACTCCACCTCATCTTGGCAAACACCCTGCTACCCTTGGCTTGGACAATGTTGTCCCACCAGCATAAAGCTGAGTCCACAAACGAGTGAGTGGCGAATTTTACCTTCTGGTCCTCCCGGCACTCGCTGATCTTAAGAACAGCCTCCATCTCTCTTACCCATTGGTGAGTAGCAGCAGCAGTGCCATTACCATCAAAGGTAGGGGGCTTGCATCTTTGGAATGCCCCATAATTACAGCCTCGTGCCGCCTCCGGCACAGGCTCTTCTTCCTTCTCTTCCTCATTAGTAGGGATAACCGTCTCGGTCTCGGGTTGTTCTCTCCCTCCCGAGGACCTGTTCCTATCCATCCTCTCTCCTTCTCTAATGGCCTTAATCACTTCGGTCACTACAGACGGCAAGATTGTCTGCATGACCTGATGAACCTCCTCCACCACGGCCTCCTTCACCGAGGCTCTCAAGTTAGCACTCTCTTCACCACCCTCCGGATAAGGGGTCTAAGGCTCCTCGTGGGTCACCTTCTCAACCCTGGGCCTTCCTCTTGTGGCATGTGGTTCAGCACAACGTCCACCACGTGCTTTGCCTCGTGAAGCCTTAGAAGATCTACCTACAGCCATTCCTAATCGCTATAAGATTCAAATGCTAACACGATCATTCAAGGTAATAGCTCAGTTTATGTCAAGTATAGTAAGTTCCTAATTATAGTGGCCAGTTGTGATTAGCCACTTGCTTTACTCTTCATACCCCAAGCAATTCCTATCCTGACTACATCAGCATCTAAATCTACTAAGGGCAAACAGATCAAATAACATGTGCACATAATACCGGTTAACATTAAAGAAAATACCTGATGGCATGTAGCTACTGGGACTGACATCCCTTCCCTTTGTCCCATTCTCAGTTTAAGTTTAGGTTTCTTTTGAAAATATTTACCCATTTCACTTAAACTTTGGCTCTGATACCAACTTGTAAGGCCCCGTTCCCGAGCACCTCACAGTTGGTAATTCATTTCACATAAAACATACAATTATTTAAAATATTGCAGCGAAAATTAATTAAAACCATTTCTTATATAATAATGACAACTTTTGAAAAGTAATACACTACATTTAACAACTTCAAAATACTATAATTGCATTACATCACAAAAATGTCATTATTATACTAATGGATGTCATCCCAAAAATGCCAAGTAGCTGCCCCGTGCCATCCTCAGCAACTATTACCTACTAACTGGAAAACACATAAAAGTCAGCGTTGCTGCGTGAGTTCTAGTTTTGTAAATAACATACTTTACTTTAAATATAACCTCTCTTTACTTTCATACGTGGTCATGCATCATACGTACAGATAGAGAATATTACTTTTACTTTCATTAACATTCATCATTCTTCATCATATTCATAGCATGTTTTTGTTTCATGCTTCTCGTTAACATTTTCTTATCTTCATTCCCATTCTTTCGTAACGTACTCATTATCATTCTTTTACATTCATACTTGTTTACTTACTTACTCTCTTTCTTTAGTACGTCACGTCATTCTTTTACATTCATATGGATTGATAAACAATACCCCGAACATTATGCATGAAGCTGATATTGGACCTGTGGTAATTAAACCACGAACATTATGCATGAAGCTGATCCAGTCACCTGGGGCAAGTCATCTCTCCCGTTCATACAAACCATTTGGTCCTACCCCGAACATTGTGCACGAAGCTGAAGTTGGACCTGTGGTAATTAAACCACGAACATTATGCACGAAGCTGATCCAGTCACCTAGGGCAAACCAAAGGGCCTTGTCAATCTCAAAGATTGACCCTGTGTGCATCCTTTGGGGTAGCTAACCCGCATCATAGTTGAGCTAACGACAACATGGTCGTGCACATCCTTTCATTTGCGTGCAAGCCATTCGTTTGTTCATTACATTTTACTTTTCATCGTTGTTATCTTTCATTTCATTACGTTATTCATCACGTTCATTTATTCATTCGTCATACTACGTAAAGTAATAACATAATATTTAACGTATTTCATAACATAAAATAAATACGTTTTATTACTGTTGAAGATAACACATTATACCCGTCATACATCATACATACAACCCCTAACCCTAAAACATCTCATAATTATACTTAAATAGGTAATCATTACCCATAAGTCAACTTTAGTCAAAACCCTAGTCTTTCTGTTTTTCCCAGAATTTCAGAAAATTATTCTAAGGGTCTAGACGCATGGGCGCTATTTGGGCACTTCTACCCTGTTCAAGCATTTTGCCCCTATGCGGACATCTGGACTTTAACTTAGTCACTTTTTACCTTAGACGCATGGGCCTATTTAGCCTCATGGACCTGTTCAGACGTTTGGGCCTACACTTAGCCATTTTTCTACATAGACACATGGGCCTGTTTAGGCGCATGGGCACTATTCAGACGGTTGGGCTTTTGGGCGGTTAGGCACACTTAGAAAAATCAAACCGTTGGACGCATGGTCCACTGTTTAGACGGTTGGGCATCACATTTACACTTAAACAACATAAATTAATCCCAATTCGTCCCAAATCAGATTCTATGTTTAGTACTAACATTTTAAGCATCATAACACATTCTTAATCAAAATCATCACATCATTTACACCCAAGACATACACCCACCCACATACACATTCACACACATATACGGGTAGAAACTTAGTTTTATAAAAACATATACACATGCATTTTCCAGCCCCAAAGTAGTTAAAAACATGTTAAAAAAGGGTATTCTAGAACTCACCTTAGTTTGTTTTCGGGTTTGAACCCTTCTTTGAGCTTCCCAGATGTTTCTAGCACCTAAAACCCACACACATATACCACCCGAACACACAATCACATTTATAGGCACATAACCGGGACTAGAAACATCTAAAACATCATAAAACTGAGAATTATTTCCAAAAACTTCAAACTTTCATTCTTCTTCTACAACCTCCGAGAATTCTCTGTTGTTTCTCTCTCTAAGAATCCGATTGTTTGATGTGAATAAGCAACATGGGCGGCCATGTTACTTTTTTCAAACCTTTTGTCCTTTTGGACACTTTTAGTCGTTCAACTTGGGTTTTATAGCTTTTCTTTCTTTTCCTTTACTTTTATTTTTTTCTTTAAATCTTTAAAAATAACCGAGTGTTACACCGATAGGTACACTTGCTTATTGTGTGTATAGTTAGTCATAAGGTGAAAATCATTTTTTATAAATTTAAAGCTTAATTGTGTAATATACATTGTTAATATATATATATATATATATATATATATATATATATATATCAAAACACCATCAATATAGTTCCAGGTTAGGGTCAGCATAATGTTAAACGTGTCTTCATGGAAATGCATATTCAGATATCTTAAAAGAGGAAAGATAAGTCCTTGATTTATTGGATCATTTAAGATCTTAGCATAGGTTGGTGTTGTTGCTTATAAGCTTGACTTGTCCGAGGAACTAACTAGGATTCATTTTCATAATTGCTTAGTTGATGTAGACATTTATGTACCTCTAAATGATTTTGGGATAGGTTGAACTATGTAAAAGAGTCTCTAGCTATATTGATAGAAAGGAGAAATGGTTAAAGAAAAACATTATCAGCTTGGTTTATGTGCAACAGAGACGTAGAAATGTATCAAATGCTACATGGGAAACTAAAGACGAGATGATGGAACACCTCCCTCAACTATTTGCTTTGTAATAGATTCGTCCTTAAGTCTGGTAGACTTGTAATATCCTAAAATTCAAGGTTCTCGTGTGCTAGTTTGAGGGCCAAAATAGAATAAAATAGAACTGATAATTAAAGATTTTAAGTCATGGGGATAGACTGTTAATTGTGTAATAATTAAAGGGGAGATTATAAAAAAATAACCATGTTTTCTATGACACCTGGCATTTTCTGGTCATTTTCTGACTAGAACGAATATTGTTTTTCAATCATATATGCTTGCATTTAATGATGTTTAGTTAGATGTGTCAGTTGTTACACGAATATTCACGTAATGGTAATGCGGAGAACGGCTGGATCACACACGAGTCTCTCCTCAAACATTGGTGATTTATTAAAATAGATTTCAAATAATAATAATTGGTGTGACATTATATGTTACGTGGTTATGTGGTTAAATGTGTAGCTTAGTTGTGAAAATTAAGAATTTTCAAACATTTTATGCAGTGTGTGCAATTTCGACTTTTATAGCTTAATGATTATAAAGATGACTTCAAACTAATAAAATAAATATTATCTCAGGTGTTTAGTTTTTATGTGATATTATATGATTGTTTAATAGTTTCGGGTTAGAAAAATTCAATCGCTTAACGTTTAAATTATTTATAAAATGATAGGGACTAGTTTTGCATGTAACACCACATCCCCATAACCTAATTCGGTCGACCCCAAACCCCCACTCCTTATTTTTTCATAACACCAGGAACACACATACACACAAACACATACTTTGCTTTGATTCTTGCACTAAGAGTTGGAATATGGACGTTTCTTGCATCACACGTTTAGCACACGATTTCTTGCATTAACAAGTAAGTTTCAATGTTGAAAGACGAATCTTGTATGTGTTCCTAAGAAAAGGAATTTGTCCTTTTTTTAGGGTCTCAAAGGAGCGGGGTTGGTATTAGTTATGATGCACCTCCTTTGTTTATTTATTACTTACAGCTTTAAAACTGTTAATTCATCTTTTTGATTATCTTAATGAACTCGAAAACCTGTATAACCAAACGCACATCAAACATGAAATTGAATGAAATTGATAGTTGACTATGTTTTAGTATGCAATTATAAGATAATTTTATGGTTTGGTTTTGTGATATTGTTGCGTTTAGGTCAAAAACCAAAACTTTCCTTTAGAAAAACTTTAATTTGGGGCTTTTGTAGAAATTGGATAAATATGATAAAATTGAGTTGAATTGTTGATACTAGAATGATAGTTGATACTAATTGAACAAAATTGATATTTTGAACTTGTCAATTTGACTTGTTTTTCAGGCACTTACCATAAAGGAAACTTTTTATGTAGGATAGTTCTTAGATTAAGTTGTATACATGTTTAATGGGTTTTGATTATTGAAATGCAATGTTTAGAACCAAAGAATGTATTAGGAATTGATGAATTGTAAAAAAACGTCTTGTGTGATCATACTTGCTATTTATGGTAAATTTTGTAACATGGTGTTTTGTATGTTGATTGGGATATGTCTAGTACAATATGTGATCATTGAAATGGTTTTAGATTTATCATAGGAATGCGTTAAGAGGTCATGATGTAAATTGTATAATATGTGCTTCTATGGTTCTAAATTAGGCAACTTTGCGTATGATGATGTTCTAGGTTATGGTAGCATGCTATGTGTGAGTTTTAGACGTATTATATATGAAATTAGGATGCTTTTATTATACGTTACATAGTTTTAAATGGATCGCATATGTGTAACGCTAAGTAACTTGATATATAGGCTAGCTACTTATGATATATCTTTGTTTACTTCTACCTTGCAAACATTTCAAACATATCATCTGTTATCTAAAGTTGTAAAATCACCAAACTTGTATTGACACATTTTAGTATGTTTTCTTAGTTTACCATCACGCTTAAGGCTAAGGTTGCTTTGCTGAGGTTCCTGCATAGTTAAACATTTCAAACATTTACATTTACATTTAATGCTTTCATTGGCACCATGTTTTGCGCATTTATTACTTGTGGTTTTAAATTTACTTTCACGCTTCCGTATTGATTACATTGAAACGGTATTTTACTTTGACCGATGAGCAAACGTTTTATTTTAAACTCATATAGAGTTGTTTGATATGCCAATGTTTGAGATTCTAGTTTGTCACGTGTCTCACGTAGAACCCTGTAGGTGGGTTTGAGTGTGTTACACCCTCCACCTTCTTACTTGTGGCCAAGTGCGACCCCCCCTTCACAGACATCTCCATCGTCAACTTCAAGGAACATGAAGGAAGGACTCGTTTTTTTGCACGCTTTTATGTATTAAAGGTTAGGGTTTGTGAGAATGGATTAGTTATGCTTATCCTATGATGATCTAGCTAAAATCATGTAGGTTGATTGTTTCTTGGTTTGAGCCTAAATTCCCACAAGGTTTGAAGTTTAGGATTCTACCCTAGGTGAGTTTTATGACCCACTTTTAACGCTTCCGGGTGGCACAAATGTTTAGAAACGTGTTTTGAAAGTAAAACACTATTTAGTGTAGGCTTTTATACTTATTTATTGATTATATGCATTCATATTATTCTTGATTGTTATGTTCAAAGTTTATATCAATGTTTTAAGATAACACAAAGTTATAGTTTGCTTAAATGAAGCTAACTGAAGCTTTTACACGAAAAGAGGATTTTCAAGTAGCTTAGAATGAATTATATATGTAACATGAGTGTACTAATTATTGATACCATCTGGCTTGATTAACGCGACTATAAACATATAGAATGAATGAATATGATTGAAAGACCATGACTACGCTTCAATGCATATGACACTTGACATATTATGTCATGTTATTAGTACTTGTGCCTAGTTAATTACTAGGGATGTTCAAAAATATCTGTATCCAAAACTAAATCCTAAATATTCGAAAATCCAAATTTTTGAATATTCGAATTTTGGGTTCAGATAGTGTTTTTAAGGATTTTCGAATATTCGGATATCCAAATTATCTAAAATATTTTTATAAAAATTATTAAATATAATAAATATTAATTAGAAATATCAGGTATTTCCCATATTTAGGATATTTTATAAAAACTTCAGATATCCAAAACTTTTTAAGAAAGAATATTAAATTTTTATAAAAATTATTAAAATTACATATTTTCTTGTAATTTGGATTCGGATAGTAAAATCCACTATCCGTAATTTCTGAATATCTGAGTTTGAACACCCCTACTAGTTACCTTATGTCATTAGCTTGAAAAGTTGGACATGTTTACAGGACACCAACTCTTTTTATTTGGTATTGATACCGATATATGTTACTACGTATATATATAGACACTAGCATGTGTTGCTACATATCACACTAGCATCTAGCATCTGTTGCTAAGGTATAGATAGTAATATCTAATACTGGTTCGTACACTAACATTGGGTATGGACATTTTCCATGCAGCCGCATGGCAAGGTATGGAGTCTTATATTAGTATAAGCATACTTGTATTTGTTACAAATAGTTGAAGGAACATGGTTACTGCAACACTCGGCCTCTCATACCACCAATATTGTCTGCTTTGTCCACGAGGAGCTCACGGATTTGCTTTTGGTTGCCCAGGTGAAAACTTCCCAGGGAGGTCAACCATCCCTGGATTGCTGCCACCTGAGCACGCTTAACTATGGAGTTCTCCTCTCATCCACAGCTATTACGCCCAAAACACATTGGTGATATTAAAGACCAGACATTCCTTATGAACCAGGAATCTCTCTGTTCACGGCCGATGTGGGATTTATGTAGGGTGTCACAATCACCCCCCCCCCTTTTGAACTCATCATCCTCGATGAGCCCGAGAAGTCACCATCCTCGGTGATGTATGTCCCACATCCCAAACGGCACAGGAGTGGCTCTGATACCCTTCTGTAACACTCGGCCTCTCATACCACCAATATTGTCCGCTTTGCCCACGAGGAGCTCACGGATTTTCTTTTGGTTGCCCAGCTGAAAACTTCCCAGGGAGGTCACCCATCCCTGGATTGCTGCCACCTGAGCACGCTTAACTGTGGAGTTCTCCTCTCATCCACAGCTAATACGCCCAAAACGTGTTGGTGATGTTAAAAACCAGACATTCCTTATGAACCAGAAATCTCTCCTGTCCACGGCCTATGTGGGATTTATGTAGGGTGTCACAGTTACCCCGAGAATGATATGTGACTAATTGATGGACTACGATGGCCGAATGAAATGTATATGCTTACATGTTATGCAATTAAATACTATGTGTATAATTATTTTTTTACTCTCTAAGAAAATTAGAACTCACTCAGTATTACAGATTTTTAGCATAAATATCTCAAGACTGACATGCTCACCTTTATTGAAATCCTTCACTTGTTTTAGACTCAACAGGTAGATCGCATGCATGTTCAGATGTTGCTTGT
Organism: Flaveria linearis; assembly: GCA_024085815.1. Taxonomy (NCBI): domain Eukaryota; kingdom Viridiplantae; phylum Streptophyta; class Magnoliopsida; order Asterales; family Asteraceae; genus Flaveria; species Flaveria linearis. Next base: position 53,698,871 of record CM044011.1, on the reverse strand, counting down.
TCCTTTTGAATTTTAATTTGTGAAGACTCAGCAAGCATAGATTGAAATAAATTATTTCTCTATATATTAATTATGACTTTTGATGCGTATGAAAGATATATATTTTGATAAAGGTTTCCGCACACATTCAGTTTTAACTGATTACTACTAATACTAAATTACACACATAAAAGGCAAGTGTACATGTCATGTGGTAATATAGTGACGATAAGAACCAAGTATCAACTGTGGACACCCCGAGCCTACTCAACAATCTTCATAATTAACTATCAGATTAGGCTTTGTTTTGGTAAAATGATAAGTTGCATTGATGTAACCAAATTTTTAGAGTTTAAATATTAGTTAAAATAGAAATAAAAGTAAAAGTAAGATTGAAACTTTTGGGTTTTAAAACATGGAATTAAGGCTATCATCCTAATTAGATTACACTTATGTAACTATGATGAATATCATGGTGTGATTAAAGATTTATGTTTAAGTTGTTAGGTTAATGTTTATAATTGTGAGCCAACACGGATTTCTTGTCTGCCAGCTCCGTAGTGACAAGCACACCAACATCAAGTAACTTACAATGTTGATCAGTCCAAGCCACTAGTATGTAGGTAGATCTCGTGTAACCTTTCAACATACGATTTCCGAAAATATAACTTAATGTTAGAAAGAGAGTTGTTCAAGTTCCTTTTAAAATGTCATTAACTTTAGAAAACCATAACAATTACTATAGATTTCTCAAACTTAAAAAGGGAACCCACAAAAGATTAGAAAGCTAAAGTTTTATGATTTCTAATAACCATTTCTATTTCATTAGCCATAGATTTATTATGAAGACCAGTTCCACGAATAAAAGCTACTTCACACATTTTTCAACCTTATATGACATTCATAATTATAAATTGTAAGTTTATAACTTTCCGTTCAAATATAGATGCTACCCATCTAAAGTTTACCCAAGATTATCATAACATTAACATAACATAAATCACACCATTAGTTAATCGTAAATCAAATAAGTTTCACCAAGTTAGGATGATAATGAGGGTTTAGATCATAATGAGCTTGAACATAACAATATAAACATAGAAGATAAATATGAAATAATTGGTGAATTTAAACAATCAAATCGATGATCCATAATGGATGATATTTGGACATTCCAGAGCCTTTTTCAAGTGTTTTATGCACCTCCCTAGCCTCTCAAGGGTCTTCAAGACTTGATTCCTGAGATAATTCAACAAGGTAACCCTTCCACCAAAAGCTTGCCCAAATGATGGACTTGGGCCTCTATTTATAGGCTTTCTTGTCACACCCCGACCGACGGCGGATCATCGAGGTCAAATTTGAAACGATTGTTCATAGCTTATGGAATTAAATACGTTGAAATGCTATTTTTTATTGCATAATACTAGACAATCAAATCATTACAATACAAAAAAGATTTAAACAACAACATAAGATATTTAATTAACTAAGTCCAAGTCCTATATGAGCAAGAAGAATTCCTCAAGAAGCAATCCTCAAACATGTTAAAAATAAAGGGTCAACATTGAAAATTGGTGAGTTTCCATGGGTTAAGCATACATACATACATATACATATACATACATATATATATATATATATATATATATATATAACTTTACAAGTAGCAATTTATGTCGATTGTCATGAATTATGCAAGTTTATAGAGTACATATAGCTACAATCAAACCTTGATAGATTACAAGATTACAAGATTAAACGATTAGCTAAGTGTACTTGGTCCCCATAGTGCTCAAGAATACGACACTAGGGCCACCAAATAGACTTGTCAAACCATATATCTATGACGTCGCCAGACTAGCAAAAGTTAATGATTGTCAATATATAATGTATCTCATATAAAACTCACAATAACACAAATAACCATGACAAAAATAAGTATGAATTGCATGTGCGTTAAAAGAATAAAAGTTTACAAGTGGAAGTTCATACGTTAACATGTTTCACCCCAAAAGGTGTGAAATAATAAAAGGGGGCATGAGAAACTCACTTGGTATAAGATGCACTTTAAGATAATAATAAGAAAATAAGACTACTCCAATGATTTCTTCACGATTCAACCTAAGGTTTGGTGTCTTAGCATTAGAATAAAGATATGATTAATGACTTGACATGAATTAGGGTTTTAATTGAAATTTGAGGTTTTAATATTTAAGTTAAATAAAATAAGGTAATCGATTATATTTTAATTCAATAAGATGTAATAAATCGATTAAATAGTTAAGATTGAGAACGATGATAAATGATTAGTGAAATTTAATAATTTAATTTATAATAATTGATTTAATAAAGGTTCACTATATAGTGGTTAGAGAAATAATTAATTTAATAATTATTTACGATATAGCATGGTTAAATAATAGTCATTTAAATAATTAATTGTTAAATTAATTATTTAAAGTATTTGTAACATGTAGATTTAAAATATCTTAAAATAATCTAAGTTTAGCTATAATATATTTATAACATATAAATGACTTAATAATGTTTTTATAACCTTTTTATTCTTTAAAACAAAGTAATTAAGTTTAAGAATTATAAGTTTTAAAATCTTTAAAAATTAACTTAATAATTTCTGAAATGTTTTAGTTAACAAAATAACTTTTATTTAGACTTATTAATATTATAATAATTTTCTGAATAAAAAATAAAAGAAAAACAATTAAAAACAAAAAGTGGCAGAGGCCCGGTTCGAACCCGGGACCTCATGCCTGGAATTGTTACTGATTACCAGTCGGGCTAAAGCCCAGATGTGTTTAACGTTTCCTTTGAAATATTTTAAACATTAATTGCTAAAATCCCCAAATCAACATGAACCCTAGTTTGATCTTGATCCAAATCGAACATCAAATCGTACGATTTAGTTCAATTAACATTAGGGCTTTGTTTCCCCAAGTTAAACCGAGTATAATGATGTGTGTAACTTACATGATCATGTTCAGATCGATGAAGATGTTGATAAGGTTAGTCGACACTAAGTAGAAGTCAATTCAGGATATAAACATTGTTGATGATCAAATTAATTTTGTAGATAGATTCTAAGGACGATGATAAGTAAAAGCCCTCTATCAATTTTCAGTGAGATTGATCAGATGATGATGCTCGACTAAGTTGCAGGTCCGAAACGAAGGTGATGTCGATGGTGGTGTGTTGTTGTGTTTCGAGTGAAATTGTTGTTACAGAAGGTTCAAGGGAGTTGATTCTAAGGTTCCAACACGATTACGTAGTTCCGATTGTGACTGTTTCATGTTGAATGGTTTAATGGTTTGAGTTGTGTGTTTTGGTTTCGATTAGAGGGAATTAACAACCTAATAATGCGTATTAAAATGTTTATCAGTTTGAAACCGATGCACAATAAGCAAGAAACGGTTTAATTGCATTTTAATCGAGGGTTTTGGTGGATTTGGTGGTCGCCGGAGCTTGGCCGGATATGTGCCCGGAGTAGGGGAATTCGACAGGGATGGGAGGCGGTTTGGGTTGTTTAAACAAAGTTACACTTTTGGTCCCTCATGTTTACTATATGTAAAACCTTTTAATTTAAGTTTTAAAATCTACAATTTAAACCCTTAATCTTTTAAAACCTTAATTTAACCCAAATTATTTGTAACTTATATACTTTATAAGTTTTATAGAAACTTTAAAAATATAATTATTCCTTTTAAATTAAACTCATAAATAACAATTAAGACTTTATAACTTATAAAGCTTTACTTTATAAATGATATAATTATTATATATTGTTTGAATGATTTAATATTTTAAATAAAACAATTTTTTATGTTGCTTACATTTACAATCTATATGATTGACTAGAGTAAATAAGTTTAATAAAGAAATCTATATCATATGAATGTTCAAAATGAGTTCGGGTTCTGGTTTATAATTTTAAAAATGACGGATGTTACAGTCTCCCCAACCTTAAGAAATTTCGTCCTGAAATTTAATCACGAGAGGGTTAATTTCAAGGAGATGAGGAGACTTGGATTTCAATTTCACGTTCGGAAGTGAACTCTTGAAGGCGTTTAAATTCAACAAGTTTAATTATGATGTTTTGTTATGCTTAAGTTTGTTAAATTTCATAATTCATTATTTCATGTGTTTCTTGGCAAAGGGTACAAGATCATAGTTTAGAATTTTTAATTGATAAACTTTTATATTTCAGACGGTTCAAGACGATTAGAAAGGTTTTGTCACAGCACCAAATTTTGGATCAAAACAAAACTCTGCTTAACGACATGAGAAATATGTTCAAGACACTTTTGGATGGGATATGAATTTAATAGAAGCTTCCCAAGAAAATAACTTTAATAGGGTTCTTAGATGATCAATTCTTATCTACTATGTTATTGAAGTTTCAAAGTTGCATTAGTTTAAAATTGATACGGGAATCGTGTATGTTAAGGTTAAAGATTCAATTTAGAGTGAGAGTATCATTGTAATGGGTTTCTAAAATAAGTGCGGTTTGGAGGGAAAGGCATACAAAAAAAAGATTATTAAGGGTCGTTATGAGAATTGGGGTGGTGAGTTTTAAGATCTAAGAAGACAAGATCAAAGATAGGATGATAACAACAAGATGTGTCAAGTGCAACGTTTGGTTTACAAACCAAGGCAAATACGTTGACTCATCAAAGTATTAGGTCAACCACAAACTCATTGAAGACATGCGCACCTATAAGCGGACACTCACCCCAAGGGTTCCCAGGTAAGGTAAACGGATCCATCGGTTGATTTGAATTTATATGAATACCTTGCCTAGACAGAACGCCTCGAGATACAGGCATCACACTCTTCCAGCATTACATGTTTCAAGTTGTAGGACATAGACTTTGATGAGACTTGAAAACCACACATAACGATTCAAATATCATTTTGAAAACCATTTGATTTAGGCACAATGCCTTAGAATATGATTTAAGATTCGTGTGTGCATTGATAAGATTCAAAGTATAAGAAGAATCACATAATGCATATAATCACATAATCATGTATAAACATATAAGGTAAATAAAATCCTATCTAAGCATATAAAATACATGAGAGGACTCATGTGTAAGGGTACTTAGTTATAGTCTAGGTCATTCCATTTCTAATAACCTAATTCCCTATAACCATGGCTCTGATACCAATCTGTCACACCCCGACCGACGGCGGAATCATCGGGACGGACAAATGTGAAATGATTGTTCATAGCTCATGGAATTAAATACGTTGAAATAATATTAAATGCCATCTTTTTATTGAATAATACTGGACAATCAAGTTATTACAATGCAAAAAAGATTTAAACAACAACATAAGATATTTAATTAACTAAGCCCAAGTCCTATATGAGCAAGAAGAATTCCTCAAGAAGCAATCCTGAAACATATTAAAAATAAAGGGTCAACTTTGAAAGTTGGTGAGTTTCCATGGGTTAAGAATACACACACATATATATATATATATATATATATATATATAAAAGTTTACAAGTAGCAATTCATGTCGATAGTTATGAATTGTGCAAGTTTATAGAGTACATATAGCTACAATTAAACCTTGACAGATTACAAGATTACAAGATTAACAATTAATTAAGTGTACTTGGTCCCCATAGTGCTCAAGAATACGACACTAGGGCCACCAAATAGACTTGTTAGACCCATAGATCTATGACGTCGTCAGGCTAGCAAAAGTTAATGATTGTCAATATATAATGTATCTCATATAAAACTCACAATAACACAAATAACCATGACAAAAATAAGTATGAATTGAAAATGTGTGTGTTTGACCCATTTGGGTGTGATTGTGTATAGTGTGTTTAGAGTGTGATTTTGGACTTGTGTGTGCTTGAATGGTGTCATAGTATGCTTCCCTAAGGTTTAGGAGGGTTGATTTGGGCTTAGAATGAGTTTGGAAGGGTTTGAGGTCAAAAATTGCGACTGCAGTTCGGGATGAACTGCAGTTTGCACCCAGTTAGGGCTATGCGACTGGAGGGCCAATCGCCGACTGAGGGGCGATTGGGGTCCAATCGCATGACTGAGGTTCAGTCGCACGACTGGGGTCCAGTTGCATGGGGAGTCATGTGACTGAGAGTCCAGTCGCATAGGTGCTCAGTCGCGTAGGTGTTCATTCGCACGATTGAGAGCTCAGTCGCATAGGTCCATTAGCATAGTGTCCAATCAAACGATTGAGGGTCCATTCGCACGATTGGAGGTTCAGTCACATGGGAGTTCATTCGCATTGGTCTAGTCGCATGATGTTCAGTCGCATGGAGGCCATGCGACTGAAGGGTGCCCAATCGCCCAAATAGGACTGTTGTGTACGAGGAGAGGCATAGTTTGATATCTGACTTTCGGAAAAGAGAAGGGGTAAGTAATGATGTGGTAGTTTCCGTAAGTACATGTAAGATGGCCGTCGAGGCTTTAGAATTATGTTGGGCACGATGATGATAGTGTTGCATGTTATGCATGATGTATGTTATGTTAAGTATGAAGTTGCCATGTATGATGGTGATGACTGATGACTGGTAAATGTCGATGTTCCTTGTTTCGATACGTGTTTATCTTTCCCGTGGCTTTACGTGTTATGTTATTGAATGAATGGAAAGATTACGTAACGTAAAGTGGAAGATAATGAAAATAGGAACGAAATGAAAGAATGCATGCATTAATAATGAATGAGAGTAATAAAGGCTTGCAAGCAGAAGGAAAGGAGGTTCACGACTCATTGAGAGTTTTTAGCTCAACTGTGTGTATGTGTTACAGCGTGTGATCTTGGCTAACTCATAAGGGGACATAGACACAGTGGGAGTTCAGTTTTGGTAATGCTCCGATACGTGCGATGTGGTATTTACTGTGTGATATGTAGCGTGCGATTTTGGCCTACCTCATGTGGATTATGTAGCGTGCGATTTTGGCTAACCCATGAGATGGCGTGCGATTCTGGCTAAACCCTGAGAGTCCTCACACACAGGGGGAGTTGGTCTTGGTGACCTCTCCGTTAGGGCGATTTGTGCGATATGTACGATGGAATTCATATGGGGGCATAGACACAGTAGGAGTTCAGTTTTGGTAGCTGCTCTGATACGTGCGATGTGGTATTTACTGTGTGCTATGTAGCGTGCGATTTTGGCCTACCTCATGTGGATTATGTAGCGTGCGATTTTGGCTAACCCATGAGATGGCGTGCGATTTTGGCTAAACCCCAAGAGTTCTCACACACAGGGGGGTTGGTCTTAGTGACAACTCCATTGGTGCGATTTGTGCGATATGTACTTCGGGTACGATGACGCGAAGGTGCGATAAGTAGGGTAAAGAACGAACGGGATCCTTGTCATTGAACCTTAGTAATCGTGGCTGAGTGCCATGAAGAGGGAAGCTTGACAGGATCTAGATGAGAAATGAATGATAATAAAAGTATGAAAGGTGCAAATGTGATATATATGAAATGAACATTAATGAATGATCATAACAACGAACGACACGGGTCCTTGTCATTCGACCTCAGTAATCGTGGCTGAGTGCCACGAAGAGGGTAAAGTCTGACCGGATCTAGAAAGAAGTGAAAGATAACGATGTACGTTGAATAAATGAAAGTTAACGAACAAAGATGAAGATAATAATTATATTATCTGTATGTACGTATGATGTGTGATCATGTACGAAAGTATAGTATGGTTTTGAAAGAAGTAAACAACGGTTTTAATGAAAGTAAAGTATGTTTTATTATAAAACTAGAACTCACTTAGCAACGCTGACTTTTTATGTGTTTCCAGTTGGCATGTGAGGTTGTTGAGGATGGCACGAGGCGGCTACTCAGCTCTTTTGGAATGGCATTCTTTTGCATAGTGCTTTTGTGATGTAATACAACAATAGATATTTTGTAATTGATTTAACGTTGTATTAACTGGCAAAAGCATTTATAGTAAATTGAAAAAGTTATTTCAAAGTTTCCACTGCATGATTTTTGTAATGATTATATAATGACGTGTTTAAAGTGCAATGATGACCAGCTGTGAGGTGCCTGGAAACGGGCCTTACAAGTTGGTATCAGAGCCAAAGTTTAAGTGAAACGGATAAATTTTTAAAATAAACCTTAACTTAAACTGAGAATGGGACGGAAAGGGAAGGGATGCCAATCTGAGTAGCTACGTGCGATCAGGTATTTTCCTAAAGTTAACCGGTATTATGTGCGCATGTTATGTGTTTATGTGTTGCTGGTAGATTTAGATACTGATGTAGTCAGGACAGGTAATGCTCGGGGTACGAAGAGTAAAGTAAGTGGCTAATCACAACTGGCCACTGTAATTAGGGACTTACTATACTTGACATAAACTGAGCTATTCCCTTGATGACCATGTCGGTGTTTGAATCTTTCAGTGTGTGTTAGAGAATGGCCGGTGGTAGATCATCGAAGGCTTCACGCGGTGGAGGTCATGGTGGACATGGTGATGAACCGCGGGTCACCAGAGGAAGGCCCAGAATGGAGAAAGTGGTTCATGAAGAACCCGAAACCCATCATCCGAAGGGCGGTGATGAGAGTGCTAACCTGAGAGCCTCGATGAGAGAGGCGGTTATGGAGGAAGTGCATCAAGCCATGCAAACGATCCTACCGTCTGTAGTGACCGAGGTGATAAAGGTTGTTAGTAATGGAGAGAGACAGGAAAGGGATAGACCTTCGGGCGAAAGGAGAGGCCCAAGACTGAAACGGTTCCCTCCGATGATGAGGAAGGAGGAAGAGCCTGCGCCGAGGCGGCACGAGGCTGTAATTATGGGGCGTTTCAATGATGCAAGCCCCCAACTTTTGATGGTAATAGCACTGTTGTTGCTGCTCACCGGTGGGTGAGGGAAATGGAAGCTGTTTTGAACATCAGCGAGTGCCGAGAAGACCAGAAGGTAAAGTTTGTTGCCCACTCTTTCGTGGACTCAGCTTTGTGCTGGTGGGACAACATAGTCCAAGTTGGGGTAGTCGGGCTATCGGAAGGATGAGATGGTCAGAGTTGAAAAGGTTGGTGATTGAGGAGTTTTGTCTTCACTGTGAGATGGATAAAGTTGAAAGGGAGTTCCTGCAGTTGAAGCGGGGACGATAACGCATCAGCAGTACACTACCAAATTCAACAAATGGCACGGCTGGTGCCGGTTCAGGTGACACCTCTTTCGCGAAAGATTAAGAGGTACATTCAAGGCTTGCCGGCGGATATCCGTAAGCACATGATCGCTGCCCGACCAAACATGTTTAGCTCGGCAGTTGATTTGGTGGGGAGGTTGTATGATGAAAGAACTGTGGTGTGGTGGCTGAAGATGGCGATAAGGATGATGGAGACCGAACTAGAGGGGGAAGAGAACTAGACGGGTGGTGTTTCCAACGAATAATAAGCATGCACGGGGGATGACTGTCGTGTGGTCGCACCCGGTGCGGGGTCGGATAGATGTGGAAAGTACGGGATGGAGCATTCGGGAGAATGCAAAGGGGACCAAATACTTGCTTCAAACGTGGGAAGCGGGCCATGTGGCTAGAGAATGTGGAACCGTGAGATGCTATAATTGCGGAGGAATTGGCCATATGAGTAAAGACTGTAAGAAGCCAAGGGCGGAAGGTTCGGGAACGAAGAGGGCTGGAGGAGAAGGACAGAGGGCAAACGCAGCGCCTACATGAAGGAGGAGGCTAGGGCGAACCCCGATGTTATGTCAGGTATGTTTCTAGTCAATCAACCTTTAGCCTTTGTGTAGTTCGAATGTGGCGCTAGTAAAAGTTTCATTCCTGCTGCTTTCTGTGCTAAATTGCCTGTCAGTAGTAAGGACATAGATGTGCCCTTCGATGTGCACCTAGGAGCGGATTGCTTGGCGGACTACGAAGCGAATATTGTGCGCCGCAAAAGATGGTACGATTGACAGCGCCCGACGAGATCATAGTGACGGTTAAAGGTGATTGAGTCATGACGATGCTGAAAGTGATTACGATGACAGTGGCGGGGGAGTGCATGAGGCGTGGACGTATCGCCTACTTGGCCGATGTAAGGTTTGTGGATATACTAATATCCCAACCATCAGATGTACCGAGAACCGAGTAACGATCATTGGTGGCTGGGTATAAAGCGTGATATGGTGGAATATGTGAGTAAATGCATTACTTGCGAAGGCCGAGCACCAAATGCCGTATGAGAAGTATTGAGGTGATCGAGACTACGACCGAAAAGCTCGAAAAGACTAAAGCCCTGATGGAGATAGCCGAAGATAGGCCAGAAGTCGTATATTGATAAACGATGTAGAGCGATTGAATTCCAGGTGAGAGACTGGAAAAGAGATGAGACAGTACTGCCCGCAAAGGTTTGAGGAACAACATGTTTCGGGGACGAACCTATTTAAGGGGGTGGACTTGTAACACCCGGAATTTTGTTTGAAGCCGACGAAAAAAGAAAGAAATAAAGTCTAAAGTCGAGGGACCAAACTCGCCACCGAGAGAAACTTGGTGGGTGGGGTATAAAAGGGGAGGGAAGCTCACACCGTCCCCATTCTTGCCAAAATCAGCCAAGGAAGAGAGAGAAGAGAGAAAGGAAGAAAAGAGGAAGAAAAGCTGGTTCAGGTTGGTTTGAGTGAGAAAAAATGTTGAGAAGCGAGTCAAATCGAATCTCTTCTCGTTGTGGTCGTTTGTGTGAGTTCTAGGACCCTATTTTACTTGTTTTCAACCGATTTTGGGGCTGGAACACATAGATACCCGTTTTTGAAAATGTGTGTGTTTGACCCATTTGGGTGTGATTGTGTATAGTGTGTTTAGAGTGTGATTTTGGACTTGTGCGTGCTTGAATGGTGTCATAGTATGCTTCCCTAAGGTTTAGGAGGGTTGATTTGGACTTAGAATGAGTTTGGAAGGGTTTGGAGGTCAAAAATCGCAACTGCAGTTCGGGATGAACTGCAGTCTGCGCCCAGTTAGGGCTATGCGACTGGAGGGCCAATCGGCCAACTGAGGGGCGATTGGGGTCCAATCGCACGACTGAGGTTCAGTCGCACGACTGGGGGTCCAGTCGCATGGGGAGTCATGCGACTGAGAGTCCAGTCGCATAGATGCTCAGTCGCAGAGGTGTTTATTCGCACGACTGAGAGCTCTGTCGCATAGGTTCATTAGCATAGTGTCCAGTTCCATGATTGAGGGTCCATTCACACGATTGGAGGTTCAGTCGCATGGGAGTTCATTCGCATTGGTCTAGTCCAATGATGTTCAGTCGCATGAAGCCATGCGACTAAAGGGTGCCCAATCGCCCAAATAGGGCTGTTGTGTACGAGGAGAGGCATAGTTTGATTACTGACTTTCGGAAAAGAGCAGGGTAAGTAATGATGTGGTAGTCGGGCTATCGGAAGGATGAGATGGTCAGAGTTGAAAAGGTTGGTGATGGAGACCGGAACTGGAGGGGGAAAAGAACTGGACGGGGTGGTGTTCCAACAAATAATAAGCACGCATGGGGGGATGACCATCATGTGGTCGCACCCGGTGCGGGGTCAGATAGATGTGGAAAGTGCGGGATGGAGCTTTCGGAGAATGCAAAAGGGGACCAAATTCAAATTTGGGAAGCGGGGCCATGTGGCTAGAGAATGTGGAACCGTGAGATACTATAATTGCGGAGGAATTGGCCATATGAGTAAAGACTGTAAGAAGCCAAGGGCGGAAGGTTCGGGAACGAAGAGGGCTGGAGGAGAAGGACAGAGGGCAATGCAGCACCTACACGATGATGCAGGAGGAGGCTAGGGCGAACCCCGATGTTATGTAAGGTATGTTTCTAGTGAATCAACCTTTAGCCTTTGTGTAGTTCGAATGTGCGCTAGTAAAAGTTTCATTCCTGCTGCTTTCTGTGCTAAATTACCTGTCAGTAGTAAGGACATAGATGTGCCCTTCGATGTGCACCTAGGAGCGGATTGCTTGGCGGACTACGAAGCGAATATTATGCGCCGCAAAAGATGGTGCGATTGACAACGCCCGACGAGATCATGGTGACGGTTAAAGGTGATTGAGTCACGATGATGCCGAAAGTGATTACGATGACAGTGGCGGGGGAGTGCATGAGGCGTGGACATATCGCCTACTTGGCCGATGTAAGGTTTGTGGATATACTAATATCCTAACCGTCAGATGTACCGAGAACCGAGTAAAGATCATTGGTGGCTGGGTATAAAGCGTGATATGGTGGAGTATGTGAGTAAATGCATTACTTGTGAAGGCCAAGCACCAAATGCCATATGAGAAGTATTGAGGTGATCGAGACTACGACCGAAAAGCTCAAAAGGACTAAAGCCCTGATGGAGATAGCCAAAGATAGACCAGAAGTCGTATGTTGATAAACGATGTAGAGCGATTGAATTCCAGGTGAGAGACTGGAAAAGAGATGAGACAATACTGCCTGCAAAGGTTTGAGGAACACAGCTTTCAGGGACGAAACCTATTTAAGGGGGTGGACTTGTAACACCCGGAAATTTTGTTTGAAGCCGACGAAAGAAGGAAAGAAATAAAGTTTAAAGTCGAGGACCAAACTCGCCACCGAGAGAAACTTGGTGGGTGGGGGTATAAAAGGGGAGGGAAGCCCACACCTTCCCCATTCTTGCCAAAATCAGCCAAGGAAGAGAGAGAAGAGAGAAAGGAAGAAAAGAGGAAGAAAAGCTGGTTCGAGTTGTTTGAGTGAGCAAAAACGTTGAGAAGCGAGTCAAATCAAAGCTCTTCTCGTTGTGGTCGTTTGTGTGAGTTCTAGGACCCCTATTTTACTTGTTTTCAACCGATTTTAGGGCTCAAACACATAGAAACCCGTTTTTGAAAATGTGTGTGTTTGACCCATTTGGGTGTGATTGTGTATAGTATGTTTAGAGTGTGATTTTGGACTTGTGTGTGCTTGAATGGTGTCATAGTATGCTTTCCTAAGGTTTAGGAGGGTTGATTTGGGCTTAGAATGAGTTTGGAAGGGTTTGGAGGTCAAAAATCGCGACTGCAGTTTGGGATGAACTGCAGTCTGCGCCCAGTTAGGGCTATGCGACTGGAGGGCCAATCGGCCGACTGAGGGGCGATTGGGGTCCAATCGCACGACTGAGGTTCAGTCGCACGACTGCGGGTCCAGTCGCATGGGGAGTCATACGACTAAGAGTCCAGTCGCATAGGTGCTCAGTCGCATAGGTGTTCATTCGCACGACTGAGAGCTCAGTCACATAGGTCCATTAGCATAGTGTCCAATTGCACGATTAAGGGTCCATTCGCACGATTGGAGGTTCAGTCGCATGGGAGTTCATTCGCACTGGTCTAGTCGCATGATGTTCAGTCGCATGAAGCCATGCGACTAAAGGGTGCCCAATCGCCCAAATAGGGCTGTTGTGTACGAGGAGAGGCATAGTTTGATTACTGACTTTCAGGAAAAGAGCAGGGGTAAGTAATGATGTGGTAGTTCCCGTAAGTATATGTAAGATGGCCGTCGAGGCTTTAGAAGTTATGTTGGGCACGATGATGATATTGTTGCATGTTATGCATGATGTATGTTATGTTAAGTATGAAGTTGCCATGTATGATGGTGATGACTGATGACTAGTAATGTCGATCTTCCTTGTTTCGATACGTGTTTATCTTTCCCGTGGCTTTACGTGTTATGTTATTGAATGAATGAAAAGTATTACGTAACGTAAAGTGGAAGATAATGAAAAGAGGAACGAAATGAAAGAATGCATGCATTAATAATGAATGAGAGTAATAAAGGCTTGCAAGTAGAAGGAGAGGAGGTTCACGACTCATGAGAGTTGTTAGCTCAACTGTGTGTATGTGTTACAGCGTGTGATCTTGGCTAACTCATGAGGGGACATAGACACAGTGGGAGTTCAGTTTGGTAACTGCTCCGATACGTGCGATGTGGTATTTACTGTGTGCTATGTAGCGTGCGATTTTGGCCTACCTCATGTGGATTATGTAGCGTGCGATTTTGGCTAACCCATAAGATGGCGTTGCGATTCTGGCTAAACCCCGAGAGTCCTCACACACAGGGGGAGTTGGTCTTGGTGACCTCTCCGTTAGGGCGATTTGTGCGATATGTACGATGGAATTCATATGGGGGCATAGACACAGTGGGAGTTCAGTTTTGATAGCGGCTCCGATACGTGCGATGTGGTATTTACTGTGTGCTATGTAGCGTGCGATTTTGGCCTACCTCATGTGGATTATGTAGCGTGCGATTTGGCTAACCCATGAGATGGCGTGCGATTTTGGCTAAACCCCAAGAGTTCTCACACACAGGGGAGCTGGTTATAGTGACAACTCTATTGGTGCAATTTGTGCGATATGTACTTCGGGTACGATGACGCGAAGGTGCGATAAGTGGGGTAATAAACGAATGGGATACTTGTCATTCGACCTCAGTAATCGTGACTGAGTGCCATGAAGAGGGAAGCTTGACAGGATCTAGACGAGAAATGAATGATAATAAAAGTATGAAAGGTGCGAACGTGCGATATATATGAAATGAACATTAATGAACGATCATAACAACGAACGACACGGGTCCTTGTCATTCAACCTTAGTAATCGTGGCTGAGTGCCACGAAGAGGGTAAAGTCTGACCGGATCTAGAAAGAAGTGAAAGATAACGATGTACGTTGAATAAATGAAAGTTATCGAACGTAAAGATGAAGATAATAATTATATTATCTATATGTACGTATGATGTGTGATCATGTACGAAAGTATAGTATGGTTTTGAAAGAAGTAAAGAACGGTTTAATGAAAGTAAAGTATGTTTTATTATAAAATTAGAACTCACTCAGTAACCCTGACTTTTTATGTGTTTCCAGTGGCAGGTGAGGTTGCTGAGGATGGCACGAGGCGGCTACTCAGCTCTTTGGAATGGCATTCTTTTGCATAGTGCTTTTGTGATGTAATGCAACAATAGATATTTTGTAATTGATTAACAATGTATTAACTGTCAAAAGCATTTATAGTAAATTGAAAAAGTTATTTCAAAGTTTCCGCTGAATGATTTTTGTAATGATTATATAATGACGTGTTTAAAGTGCAATGATGACCAGCTGTGAGGTGTCCAGGAACGGGGCCTTACAAAAGTAATTAAATTTAAGAATTATAAGTTTAAAATCTTTAAAAATTAACTTAATAATTTCTGAAATGTTTTAGTTAACAAAATAATTTTTATTTAGACTTATTAATATTATAATAATTTTCTGAATAAAAAATGTAAGAAAAACAATTAAAAACAAAACGTGGCAGAGCCCGGTTCGAACCCGGGACCTCATGCCAAGAATTGTTACTGATTACCAGTCAAGCTGAAGCCCAGATGTGTTTAAAATTCCCTTTGAAATATTTTAAACATAAATTGCTAAAATCCCCCAAATCAACATGAACCCTAGTTTGATCTTGATCCAAATTGAACATCAAATCGTACGAGTTAATTCAGTTAACATTAGGGCTTTGTTTCCCCATCTTAAACCGAGTATAATGATGTGTGTAACTTACATGATCATGTTCAGATCGATGAAGATGTTGATAAGGTTAGTCGCGACTAAGTCGAAGTCGATTCAGGATATAAACGTTGTTGATGATCAAATTAACTTTGCAGATAGATTCTAAGGATGATGATAAGTAAAAGCCCTCTATCATTTTCAATGAGATTGATCAGATGATGATTCTCGACTAAGTTGCAGGTCCGAAACGAAGGTGATAATCGATGGTGGTGTGTGGTTGGGTTTCGAGTGAAATTGTTGTTGCAGAAGGTTCAAGGGAGTTGATTCTAAGGTTCTAACACGATTATGTAGTTCCGATTGTGACTGTTTCATGTCGAATGGTTTAATGGTTTGAGTCGTGTGTTTCGGTTTCGATTAGAGGGAATTAACAACCTTAATATTGCGTATTAAAATGTTTATCAGTTTGAAACCGACGCACAATAAGCAAGAAACGTTTAATTGCATTTTAATCGAGGGTTTTGGTGGATTTGGTGGTCGCCGGAGCTTGGCCGGATATGTGGCCGGAGTAGGGGAATTCGACGGGGATGGGAGGCGGTTTGGGTTGTTTAAACAAAGTTACACGTTTGGTCCCTCATGTTTACCATGGTTAACATTTTATGTAAAACCTTTTAATTTAAGTTTTAAAATCTACAATTTAAACCTTAATCTTTTAAAACCTTAATTTAAAATAACCCAAATTAATTATAACTTATATACTTTATAAGTTTTGTAGAAACTTTTAAAATATAATTATTCCTTTTTAAATTAAACTCTTAAATAACAATTAAGACTTTATAACTCATAAAGCTTTACTTTATAAATTATATAATTATTATATATTGTTTGAATGATTTAGTATTTTAAATAAAACAATTTTTTATGTTGCTTACATTTACAATCTATATGATTCACTAGAGTAAATAAGTTTAATAAAGAAATCTATATCATATGAATGTTCAAAATGAGTTCGGGTTCAGGTTTATAATTTTAAAATGACGGATGTTACATTTCTAGAGTGTTTAAGCACGGCTCCGTGTTAGTACAATCTTACGAAAGTTGGTCGGTTCATATGTGCAGGAAGTGTCAGGCACGACCCCGTGATTGGTGTGGGGCACGACCCCGTGGTCATTTTTGGGGAACAGTACTTTTTGTCCTGTCAGATGTCCAATCACGGGGTGTGCCAATTTAAGCATGGTGGTGTGTTTCAAGTAAGTCATGGGGGCATGCTTAATGAGGTAAAACTCTATGCATGGACATCAAAGCTCGATTTTTGTAAATTTCTTGCTCGGTTTTCTTCAAATTCTTGCTAAGTATGCTTCTTTTGTCCATCTACCCTTTTGAACACCTAAAAACACAATTTAACACTTTTAATTTCGTTTTCATCATTTTAAAGAAGATATTAAAGAATAATTGATGTGTTTTTGATAGGTTTTCTATGTATAATTTAGATCACATCAACTTTATCTCTTTATCATGTTATTTTTATTGATATGTCGAGTTCAAATCTTATATGTTGTTATTCTTAGCGATACATCTTTATCAATTTTCTTTACATTGAATATTTCTTTCTTACTTGGTGTAGGGAAGCTCTTTGCTAAAGTAGAACTTAATATCTTTTTTAAAAAGTATATCCTATTAATCTATATGGTGCTAGCGGTTCTCTCTTGATCGATCAAGTAGAATGTCATTTTATCTGTTTACTATCCTTGCTCATATCATCTCTCTTAGCCAGTTTATAATGCATTAGTGTCAATGTGATAAATAGTTGGTAAAAATAATCATGTAGGTTGTACCCCAAAACCTACAAGTTATCTCTCTCACAAGCATAAAAACCAGAAGAAACACGCTTCCCTCTCTTATCCCTCATTCATAAAGCATGTTCTTAAGTGTTTTGCAAAAGAACATTCTAATTTCCTTCTCTATTTACATGTTAGGACAAAAAGAATATTCAAGTTTATACATATGGAATTTTGAATTTTCTTGTAAAGCTAATGTAGTGTTTTGCAATGAGAAAATAATTAAAATAGACATTTGACTAACTTTTAAGTCAAAATAAATATGGACTTTTATCCTAATCAAAATATTCATAAAAATAACACTAAATAATGTAACCCACTAAAGAGGTTACCTTGTAGTAGGGTTTTGCAACGAGAAAATCATCAAAATAGATATTTGACTAACTTCTGAGCTAAAATAAATATTGACTTTTAGCCTAATGAAAACATTCATAAAATTAACTAATAAAAAGAGGCCAAATAATGCAACCCGCTAAGAGCATTCACAACCTATTCTTTATCCATATCCTTATAATTTATCAAAAATCATCATCCCTTATATTTATATCTTATTTTCTAAAACATCTCACATCTCATTCCTTATCTTTATCTTTATATTCTTTTTTTATTATTTCTTTCTCTCTCTTTCATCTACAAATTTAACTATCAACTATTTTGTCTTATTATCATTTATTTCTAAATTTGATTTTAATAAATTATATAGAAGTTTGACTATAAAACTTATGAGACGTTTTGTATGAAACGGGTTTGGGTTAAGACGAGTTAGGTTACGACGGGTCCATCTAAAAGTGCAGTTTGGGGGCTGCCAAAATGCTATCAAAATTACCGTTTGTGAGCTGTCAAGACTGTAGGGTTGAGGAGAAAACCCGGGAAAGAAAAGGAATTTCAAACATCAAAATCCAAAGTTACGATTCATAGTAGTAAACAACACATATTCATGAAAGAAATAATATAACATAACATAATGTCATTTATTATTGAGAATAGAGTAGCCATTGATGTTCAATTAGATCCTCTTGAAGTTGATGATGTGCCAAGTTATCTCTAATATGAACGTGACGTTGAACGAAGTCCATAAACTCCGTTGTATGATCACGCGACAATCTAGGAAGTTCATCAAGTTGATCATACTGAAAGTTAAGATTGTCTTCATCATCACGCTCATCTTCAATGATCATATTATGTAAAATAACACATGCTTTCATATATTTGTTAGTTCCTTCAATTTGAACATTCGTGACGGTCCTCGAATGATTGCAAATCGTTGTTGAAGTACACCAAAAGCTCGCTCAACATCTTTTCTTGCAGATTCTTGTGCTGTAGCAAAATTTTTATTTTTATTCCCTCTTGGTGATGGAATCGTCTTCACAAAAGTACGCCACTTAGGATAAATACCATCTGCTAGGTAATACCCCATAGTATAATCATGGCCATGTGATATATGAAGTGAAAACCTTAACCTTCTGTAATATAACATACATTATCATATGACATTTGGTAGAAAGGAGTTGAAATTGTACTCTTAATTGCAGTTCATCGTCTATAATAATAAGCAAACTTATTTAAGAAGCATTGTTATCTACTAGCATCAAAACTCAGCAAAACAACATGAAAACAGCAGCAAAATAGCATTCAAAACTGCAACAAAATAACATAAAAACAACAGCAAAACACAACAGCAAAATAGCATAAAAAATGCATGAATACAACACGAAAACAACAGGAGAATAGCATAAAAATGTAAAAATGCATGAATACAACACCAAAACAACAGGAGAATAGCATAAACAGTTCTAAAAATGCACCCAACTTGACCTGTTGTTACATTGAGGGGTTACCACCTCCTATTTTAACGATCCGTGTAGTGATTTTTTTCTGCCAGGTGAAAAAAAATATCAACTGAGTTTTAAGTTTACAGTATGAGTGTATAAGCCCTTCTCTTTCATTTTTTTGACTTTATATTTGTTTTGTAGGCTGAAGAATTTGCAGTCCTGCAATCTATGAAATAAATATGCAGAAGTAGTCCTTGAGGAAACTAGAAACCAATGAACCCTTACAATCTATGGTTTAAGTTTAAGGTATGTATTGAATTCCGATACAATTGAAAATAGTGTCCTCTTCTTATAACTGGGGTGACTTCCTTTGATTCGGTGCGTTTAAGGATGCAAAAACATCCTATCTTTATTATCGAACTCCAGTTAAACAGTCTCAAATTGTATATTTCCTACCAACAAAACTTTCACCAAAGTCACTTGTGTACAATATTCAACTTCCAAATCACAAATAATGAATACTCACTATCACTGACCTAGAAATCACAACACCATAGGAAGATGTTTATACTCAAATTAAACCATACTAATTACTAAACTGCATCAACTAATTGCATCAGTAAACTTTCATCCAAATGTTCATCATATCATAAAGTATACATATTTCTGATCTGGACTTGCAATTATAGCAAAAGAACGATGATCGAGAGAGCAAGTGCAAATATGAGGAAATGTTACTGTTGTTACCTGGTAATGGTGCAGCGGTAGGAGTTAGGGTACAGAAGTGCTTCAACAATTGGGGGGAGGGAGGAAGAAGAAGGCGGGTGAAAGTAATGGTGGTTATTATAAGGGTTGAATAGTTGATTGGTATATTTACCAATTCACTGTAGAGTACCATATATTTATATGGATAGGGTTTGAGTTTAAAGAATGGGATGTAGCTTATTTTAATCTAAAACCTTATATTTTTTCTTAAAATTTAAAGATAAGATGTGGTATACCAAATGGGATGTGAATGCTGTAAGAAGGTTAGCTTTTAGCATATCCATGAAATTTTATTGAATAGGTGTTTTTAATGGACTAGGGTGTACTTTTTTTAATTGTGTTGTGTCAGCTACAATCTAGCTAGTTTTTTTTGAACTTTTACAATCTAGCTAGTTAGTAAGAATATGTTTACTTAACAACCTTAGTTCTAAGATTTTGTTTGATATGTGATGATTAAATTGATGAATGAATAGAATAGATGAGGTAATGAAGTTGATAAAGGTATGAAATGAATTATTACATTCTGTTATTCTGTTTGGTTACCATATGGGAATAATATGAATCATTACTTTGTGTGGTTTGTAAGGTAAGAAAAGATAAAGGAATAAAATACAAAAGTGGTTATGGTGGTGACGGTTGGTGGTGGTGACGGCGGGTGGTGGTGGTAGCCGATGGTAATTGATGGTGGTGGTAACCGATCGTAATTGATGGTGGCGGCTGTGGTTAGCAATGGTGGTGGGTGGTGGCTGGTGCTGGTTGTCAATAGGGGTGTGAATAAAATTAAAATAACCGAACGGTAACTAGAATAAGCGACGCAACGGAACTGAAAAACCGAAATCGAAAAAACTGACGGTTCATATGGAAGTGTTTCGAAAACCAAATTTTTGGTTTTGCTTTTGACGACATCGAAAACCAGAATAACCAAACCGAACATACCAAATTACGACATTGAACTATGTCCGTAACCACAAAAAAAAAAAAAAACTAAATCAAAACCAATCAAAGTGTCTATATATGATACTATATTAATAATGTACTAATTACGACTCCATTGATGAAACATAAGTACTTTGGTTGACTGCTTATAATATAAACTAAATTGTTTTAGTTTAGTTTAGATATATTTGTTTTTTTTTGCATTACATAGCTTTTACTTGAATTGACATTACACGATTAATAATGATACATAGATTATTTAAAGTTGGGCAATATTTCTTTTTAAAACAGAAGTGAAAACCGAACCCAAAATCAAAACCGAGGTGAAACCGAAAACCAAATTGACAAAACTAAAATTGATCGGTTTTAAAAACTCAAAAAACGAAATATTGGTTTTTGGTTTTGGTATTAGGCCAAACCAAACCAAAGCTAGCCATGGACACCACTAGTATGCCGATGGTGGTGGCTATGGTGGTGGTTACCAGTGTGATGGGGGTGGTGGCCGTGGTGGCTGGTAGTAATGAGCGGCGGTGATCAAGGATGATAGTTGTTATGGCTGGTGGTGACTAAAGATGAAAAAATGAATATAATAGAATAAAAGAGGGGATGGGGTTGGATGAAACGAATTTAATAAGTTTAAAGAAAATCAAATTATTTATGTGATGATCCATTCAATTTATTTCAAATTATTCATGTACACCAAACGTTACTTAATTAATTTGTTTTTACATCTTAATCTACTCTACATGACTTAAACCTACCATCTATAAGGGCGTGTTTGGGATTGCTTATTCAAAACAACTTATTGACTTATTGATTTTTTTAATAAGTTAATAAGTTAGTATGAAATAACTTATTAACTTATTTCATCATAACCTCGTATTGTCAAATACTATAAAATAATTTTTTACTTTTAAAAATTAATAAATTAATAAGTTAAAAAGTAGTATAAAAGTACTCACAAACACCCACTAAATCGAAGATATACACCTTTTATTTCTAAAGTTTACTTGGGTTATTCCTCCCGTTTTTACCGACTGCGTTTCTCCTACCAGATTTCTTCGACCCCAATCGACGCTTCTTACGGAATCACCATCATCTTCTTCATCCCCTAAAACCCTAACAAAATCACAGATCATCACACACACACAAAGCACAGATCATCACCCACAAACAACTTCTTGATGTCGAACCATCATCGATACTCCAGCAAAGGCTTACCCAACAGAACCCAACAACAACAGAGATTCATACCCAAACCAAATCCGAATCCGACCCTCTCCGATTCACTTCGAAAGCAACAATCATCTTCATCTCATGTTAACAGTAGTTCCACTGGGCATCGTAAGCCCCAAGACGGCCGTGGCAATTTCGTAAATTACTTGCCACAGGACGAGGCCGTTGCAGCGGGTCTTGGTGCTGAAGAAGGGGGTTTGGATCCTGTGGAGTCTCAGCGAGTTGTTGATTTGTTGAATAGAGAGTGCTCTCGATTGCTGAAGCTAAATGCTAAAGATTTCTGGAGAGAAGGTTCTTTCAAGTTGTTGATTTTGTTGGTTTCTTGTGCATTGTGTTGATTCTTTCATCTAGTTGTTTTAAGCTCATATCAGTTGCATTGATTGATCTTCAGTGCCGTTAGAACATAGCTGTTAAGTAATTGTTCTCTAGATTGGTTCTTTGATTTAGTTGTTATGCTATTATAATTTAAGCTGCATGTTGAAGTGGATCAAAATGCAGCTATGGTGAAGTACAAATAATAGATGATGTTCTGTAACAGTGTTGCCCTTGTGTTATTATGCTCTTGTGCAGGCGCATTATGAATTGAAATCTTCGATTTCTTTGTGTTTGAGTGTTTGTATTTTTGTTTTGTTTTCAGTGGCTAGTGATACTTCTCTTCATGCCTTTCTTGAAAGTTTCTTGAAGTATAGAAGTAGATGGTATGACTTTCCTTATCGTGGAGCCAAGGGGATAGTTGCAGGAGTGATTGTTGGTGAGCATGAGCTAAACCGACGTGTGTTTATGATTCTCTATCGCATGTATGTTTGATAGCTATCGCTTCAATTTTTTAAGATCAACCATAGTTTTGGTAGCATCATTTGCTTTATGGTTGCATAATGTTGAATTTGAAGGTCTTCAAATCGGGACCCTGGTGCCAAGGCCTCTAACAGTCTAAGTGCAAAGGATCATGCAGGTGTGTTCACCTGTTTACTCTCTTCCAATCTAGTTCAGTTTGCACATTAGTATTTTCTTGCCATTGGAACAACATTACCAGAGTATTAGAGGTTATCAAAAACAAATATATAATTTTGAAGCGCTTCATGATAGTCTACATACTAGGTTATAGAATATAATACACAAGAAGTCAAAATATGCTGGGGAAATAGTACCAAAATGTCTATTTGTCTATTCAAGTTATATCGCCATTGATTATGAAAGCTATGAATTTATTAACGGTCATTTATTTATCACATCCTTGTTTACTAGATATACTACGTTGTAGTCATTTTGCAGGAAAAGAAGTTGCTTGACTTGCCTAAGTTGCTAGATATATGTGCTATATATGGTCATGAGAATGAAGAGTTGACCCGACTAATTGTAAGTGTTTACACGTGGATGTCATGAAATTTTCTTAGTAGATTAAACAGATCTATGCTTTGATATGATTGTGATCATTTTCAAGATGTCTTCAAATACATGATTGGTGTGGCTTTCTGGGTCATTTTGATTTGGTTTATTTAGAAGAAGTTGACTTACCGTGCTTGATCTCAATAAATTCAGTCCTACTAGTTAAATGAAAACTCATTGCGGTGTCTTTAGATCCACCTATTTATTCTTAATCAGCCATGCAGGCATGCACCATTTAAATAGTTTGTTTCTGTAATATTCTCTCTCAGGTTACTAACGCGATGAAGGCCCAGCCTTTGATTCATGACAGTTTTAGTGCTGCTATTTCTCATTTTCTTAATATAGTCCATACCATGTATGAGCGCTGCACCACATCATTAGAGGTATTTTTCAAATTTTTTGATAAACTTGTTTGTATATCATTAATTCTGCATATTAAATAGCTTAAAAGTTCGTCTGTTGGACTGAAGTATAGGTTCTACTTTCATCTCATGAAGCCCAAAACAATAGTTCTACTCGACTTTACACAGACTATCTAGAGGTGACTTAACTGTCTTTAATCAGAATGTAATTAACTTATAATTGATTCTATCATATATTTGACATTTTACTTATTTGTATATGTTACTTTTTGTGTAGGTGATGGATTTTGTAAATGATGCTGTTGTATCAATGAATGCTTTTGTTGCTGCTTACAATTATGCAGCGGTCTACTTTTCTTGCCCTGTTGAAACAAGGTACACACGTTAGTTAAATATCATACAACCAAATGTGTTCTTATTTATTATTTATTTTTTTGCAGTTATGGAAGTGATGAGTTGATTAAAATCCTTGCAAGACTTCATGATTCCTTGTTGCCAGCCTTTCAGCAAGGATTCCGAATAATATTTACAGCACAAAAAGATAAATTGTCAGAAGTTGTCATTAGTCTGAAGATGTTAGCGTCTAGAATAGCTAAATTTAGTTGGAAATTACTGAATATTAGTTACTTAAGTGAAGAAGTGTTTAAAGAGGGCATTCATTTTCCATTTGCTTCAAAGATATTCCCAGCCCAAGTGGAAGACCCGGTGATCCGGTCAGATATTTTGGTTCAGACATTTCGGGAGATTAGTGAAGAATGTTCAACCGTTCATGAGGGTAAGAACGCAATGTCATTGCTTCAAAGTGTTGAAAAGAGCTACCAATTAATGAGCAGACTCGAGTTCTTAGGGAATCAAGGGTGGATCTCAATGGATAATGAACAACTGCAGTTTCTTTTTGGAATCATATCGGTTCCCAATAGCACAAGTATATTACAATTGCCATCAAATAAAGTGGTGGCAATGGATGAAGATAATGCAATTATTGAATCAAAAATCAGTCAGGTGAAAGACTTGTTTCCTGATTATGGTAAAGGATTCATTTCTGCCTGTCTTGAAGTATATGATCACAATCCTGAGGAAGTCATTCAGAGAATTCTAGAAGGAACGCTTGATAATGATCTTCTATCTCTTGATACTTCCCTGGCGGTGGTGCCGCCCAAAACAGCTGCTCCTTCAGTGGGCAAAAAAGATAAAGGAAAAGGGAAGTTAGTTGAAGTTGAAAGTACAACACCTAAACCACAAATTGAAGGTCCATCTTCTACATCGTCTTCTTTAGTTGGAAGATTTGTAAGGAAGTCCGCAACAAATGTACCTGATTCTGAAATTCTTAATTCGAAAGATGAAAGTTCCAAGTCTTTTGCTCTTAAATCAGTTCTCGAGTATGAAGATGAATATGATGATTCATTTGATGATCTTGGTTTAAGTGTTGGTGATACAGGACTTGATGATTTGAGTGAAAAGGTAAGTTCTAGTGAGATTTCAGCTTCAGACGCTTCTAAATGGGGATCAAGACAAAAACCTCAATTTTATGTAAAAGATGGTAAGAATTACAGTTATAAAGTATCGGGTTCAGTGGCAGCTGCAAATTACAACGAGGCATCGATAGTTAATCAAGCACAGAAAGACTTGATTCATGGACTTGGGCGTGGAGGTAATTTCCCATTAGGTGCAGCACAGAAGGTGATGGAATTAAATGAAAGACAGTATGGTGGTGAACAAAACGACAGAAAAGACGTTAATGCCCCCATGAAATCAAACAAAGGGCAGTATGATGAGCAAGGTGGACGTGGGAAAGGGAGAGGATGGGGTAGGGGTAATACTGGAAAAGAACATGTGACCGAGTCAAATGAAGGAGAGGACAGTAACGGGTCTATTGGTGAACGGGGTAGAGGGGGTAGAGGGAGAGGAGGGAGGAGAGGCGGAGGGAGAAGTAATAACTACCGAAAAGACCAAGCTATGAAAAAACACTTTTCCGGGCTCGGTGGTATTTGAGTGCATTCTTGAAACAAATATTATAAAAAGTTCTTGTGGCTCACTGTATGATGTTTTTGTTTGTCTGCATTATGGTTACACAGGTAACTGTCTTTATTTTGGCTACAATGGGTCGTTAATGGTAAACCCGTGCATCATATCATACGCTATCGATGAATTCGAGTTTTTATATCCTCACGGAAATGGTGTTTTATTATAGGTAGCAACTTTTTGGCCTTTGATCATGGAAAGGATGAAAGAATAAGATGATTGTGTTCATGAAGACAAACAGACGTACAGAATGAGATCTTAGTGATCCGCTTTATTGTTATCTCCAATCCTATAATGTTGGATCCAAAAGTTTAAAAATATTTTATGTAAACTTTATTCTCACAATTCTATAATGCAAGAAATTTATAGCTTTCTTTATTGATATATAGTATTTCTAGCTATGTCAGGTTTCCCTTCTCTCTTCTCCATCTCCAAATCTCAGGTCACCACCACCACCTCCGGTCTCCGGTCACCACCACCGGTCACCCCTACCACCACCACCGGTAAGCTACGTCAGGTTTGAAGTTTTCACTGCTCTCTCTTTCTCTCCTCTCTTTGCTCTCTCTCTCTCTCTCTCTAAACGGGTCTCTCTACCTCCGCCCTCTACCCACGGTCACCACCACCACTACCGGTCACCGGTCACCACCACCACCATCATCGCAACCGCCTACCCACCCCCACCCCCACAGTCAGCCACTACCGCTGCCTCCACCGTCACCCCATCACCGGACACCTCACCCCGTCACCGTCATCCACAGCCACCTTCACCGCTGTCCACCCCCACCCACAGCCACCTTCACTGCTGTCCACCCTCACCCAGCTAGTCACCACCGCCACCATCGGTGCCACCACCGGAGCCACCACAGCCCTCCGGTCACCGGGCACGACCATCACCACCGGCCGGTCACAGCCACCTCACCACCTCCACAGCCGAGTCAGCGAAAACCCTAACCCGTACCAACAGCATAATCGAAGAACCCAAATTGGGTGTACATTTGGTGAGATCGTTCTATCTCGGGTTTGCATTTCCGTTTTTATTCGCCTTTCATTATATCTTAATTATACCTTTTAGTTTATATCTTTTAGTATAAATTGTTTGGCTGGGTTAAGGTACCAGCAGTTTGTTTTTTGATAGCTACTTTTTCGTGTAATTTGTTTTATTTTTTGTTTCTGGATTTGTTCGTGGGTCCCTTGTGGGTTGGATTGCTTTTGATTGTGGGGGAGGGGGGGTCGCTTTTGATTGTGCTTTACTAGTTCTGTGATTATTTTTAAGGTGTTGTCCGTGATTATTGGTTGTTTTAGTGGACTCTGTCTGGTATTATAGATAACAGGAGCCTTTTTGCTACCTCGAGATCATGTTCGGTGACGAGAGGTGCGACTTCAAGGAAAAAGGATTTTAGATTACGAGTGGCATCGTGAAATGTAGGAACCCTAACTAGTAAGTTACTAGACTTAATCGATGTACTGTAAAAACGTAGGGTACAGATAGCGTGCATTCAGGAAACTAGATGGCGGGGTGGGAAAGCAAAAGAGTGCAATAGTTATAAACTATGGTATTCAGGGTCAGATGGAATAAAAAATGGTGTAGGTTTTCTAGTTGCTAAGGAACTCCAGGATAATGTAGCGGAGGTGAGAAGATACAATGATAGAATTATGCTGTTAATAATAGTAATTGGGGATGTAGTAGTGGCGGTAGTTAGTGCTTATGCACCTCATGTTGGACTAGGGGAAACGGAAACAAGGAAGTTCTGGGAGAGTTTAGATCACGTTATGGGTGACATACCTAGAGAAGAAAAAATATGCATAGGAGGAAATTTTAATGAACATATAGGTAAGGATAATGAGCACTTCCAGTTCGTGCATGGAGGCTTCGGGTATGGTCTTAGGAATGACGGTGGTAAGGAGCTTCTAGACTTTGCAGTAGCGCATGACCTAGGCATTTTAAATTCGTTCTTTAAGAAAAGAGACTCGCATCTAATCACGTTTAGCAGCGGCGGGAGACACACGCA
The DNA here is from genome assembly GCA_024085815.1 of Flaveria linearis. Taxonomy (NCBI): domain Eukaryota; kingdom Viridiplantae; phylum Streptophyta; class Magnoliopsida; order Asterales; family Asteraceae; genus Flaveria; species Flaveria linearis. The sequence goes on along the minus strand of CM044011.1, from coordinate 53,671,096 downwards.
AATAGACTATTTATTGATGAGGAGAGAAGATCGTAGCTCGTGGAAGGACTGTAAGGCAATCCCGGGACAGACAGTTGTGACGCAACATCACATGTTGGTGGCGGATATACGCGTGAAAAGACCAATTGTACAACAAAACAAGAGAGTTAGACCTACGATCAGATGGGGCCAGCTCAAAGATGAAAAGATTATCATTTTTAGAGATAAGGTCATATCAATGAATCAGTCTGGGCCACAGGAAGACACAAACCAAAAGTGGGAGACTATGGCAACTAGACTAATCCAAGCAGCGAAAGAAACTCTTGGAGTTACATCAAAGAGGACAGTCGGACATAAGAAAGCTTGGTGGTGGAACGAAATTGTACAGGAGAAGATAAGAATTAAACAACAAAGTTTTAGAGAGCTTGTACGCTGTAATAATGAGGAAGAAAGCGCAGAGCTAAAAGCTAAATACAAGGAGGCAAAGCGAGAGGCGAAAAAATTGGTGTCAGAGGCAAAGAACACGACGTATGAGACGATGTATAAATGATTAGAGACGAAAGAAGGAGAGCATGACATGTATAAGATAGCCAAGGCAAGAGAAAGTAGAAGACAAGACTTGAGAATGGTGAAGTTTATAAAGGCTGCGGATGGAAAGGTTTTGGTAAAGGAGAAAGACATCATGGTGAGATGGAAAACGTACTTCGATAACCTTTTCAACATAAGTAACCCAAATCAACAAACTGAGATAGATAAGAGAGCTATTGTAGAAACATCACACTCGATGAAGTTAAGAGAGCTATGAAGAAAATGGGAAAGGCTAAAGCGGTGGGGCCAGACAACATACCGATTGAAGTGTGGAAATGCCTGGGAGATGAGGGTCTTCAATGGCTAACAGATTTATTCAACACTATCTTTAAGGCAGGGAAGATGCCAGACTAATGGAGAACCAGTGTCATAGTTCCCGTATATAAGAAAAAAGGAGATGTCCAATGTTGCGAAAATTACAGGGGAATAAAACTATTGAGTCACACGATGAAATTATGGGAAAGAGTTATTGACACGAGAATTAGACGGGAAACTCAGATAGCGATAAACCAATTTGGATTTATGCCGGGACGCTCTACTACAGAAACCATACATGTCATAAGGAGGATAATGGAGAAATATAGAGAAAAGAAAAAGGACCTCCATATGGTATTCATCGACCAAGAAAATGCCTATGATAGTGTTCCGCGCCAACTCATTTAGGAAAGTCTACGACTTAGAATGGTACCAGAGAGGTATATCAAAATAATCAAGGATATGTATGACGGAGCAAAAACGTGTGTGCGAGCACCAGTCGGAGACACAGACCCCTTCCCCGTGGAAGTGGGACTCCACCAAGGATCGGCACTGAGCCCATTTTTCTTTACAGTTGTGTTGGACGAGATGACCAAGTCCATACAACAGCCAGTTCCGTGGTGCATGCTCTTTGCGGATGATATTGTCTTAATATCAGAATCTAAAACGCTGCTTAACGACAGGCTAGAACAGTGGAGAGCAGCACTAGAGAGCAGAGGCTTAAGGATAAGTCGCTCTAAGACGGAATGCATGCATTGCAATTTTAGTGGTGAGGCTGAAGAGCACACCCAAATCAGTCTCCAGGGAATGGCGGTCCTAAGAACAACTAGGTTTAAATACCTGGGCTCGTACCTACAGGAGGACGGAGAGATACACAGCGATGTAGCTCACCGTGTCCAAGCAGGATGGTGCAAGTGGAGAGCAGCATCAGGGATTCTATGTGATAAGAGATTTTCAGTGAAACTAAAGGGAAAACTATACAGAGTAGCAGTTCGTCCAGCTATGTTATACGGAACAGACTGCTGGGCAATAAAGAAATCGCACGAGAAACAAATAGAGGTAGCGGAAATGCGAATGCTGAGGTGGATGTGCGGACACACAAGACTGGATCGGATAAGAAACGAAGTGTTCCGATAGAAGTTAGAGGTGGCTTGTATCGCAGATAAAATACGAGAGGGAAGATTAAGATGACTCGGGCATGTGAAGAGGAGACCTATGTCAGCACCCGTTAGAGCAGTAGAGAACTTCGTCCTAGAGGGTAGGAGGTGTAGAGGAAGACCGAGGTTGACTTGGGACGAGTTAATTAGGCGAGATATGGTATATTTGCACCTCTCTGAGCACATGATCGAGGATAGGAGCGAGTGGAGGCGTAGGATTAAAATTAAGGACTTTTAGTAGGATCCGTAGGTAGGAAGGGTTATTGTAGACTTGGTGCGGGGACAAAGGTGTACGCAGTTCACAACTGCCCTCTATACGTGAATCGCGCCGCTTCTCTGTTGTTTGCTATATCTTGTTCTTTATATTTTGGTGTCTTAATTATTTGCCCTCTATAGGTGAAACGCCCTGTATGTTGTGTGCTTTGTGCTGCATGATATATTATTTGTTGTCTTGCTATCGTTATTGCTTTTGTTTATCGAGTCGGGGGTCTCTTTGGAAGCGGTTTCTCTACCTACCTAGATAGAGGAAAGACTTGCCACTATCTACCCCCCAGACCCTGCTCTTGAGTGGGATATACTGGGTTTGTTTGTTTTTTTTAGTGTTTCTAGCTATGAGAAAGTAATAAAACACTTTCATATAAATTTATTTTTTAAGAGAATAATTACGCTGCTGAAAACCCTAATTGTAACCTTCAATAAAGTTTTATCTTTTTTTAGTTTAAACGCGTCATTAAGTTAAGTACTACAGACAAAATTAGGGTGTTCATGGTCCGGTTTGGTCGAGATTTTTGACAAACCGCCTGTTGTGGTTTTGTGTAGACATAAACCAAACCTGCCAATAGTTTGATGGTTTGGTTTAGACGGATTCGCCGCATATTTGGCTCGGTTTTAATGGTTTGACCTAGTGTTTTTAATATCCGTTTTCTTAACCGGTTATGTTTACTTAGAATCCATTTTTTAAGCTAATGCTTCTGGTTAGCAATGGCCTAATATGTATATTAAAGGGCTGAAGTGCTGAACTATAATAATCATGTGAAAATCATCAGGTAGAAAGTGAAACATGAAATAATGCATCATATGAACATGCTTATAGTTTTAACATAAAATGCATAAGTGGAGAACCATGAATGAGTTTATAGAATTATTTGTTAAACAAAGCGGAAGAAATTAAAATCCACAAACATGATTATATTGTGTGTATCTATACACACTTACACACATATATAAACTATATAAACTTATATAAACTAGTGTACGGTCTGTCCAGATTACATAGTCGGTTTCATGTTTCAGACCGCAAACCGACCAGTTGTCTACAGTTTGAAGTTTGAACGATTCGGTTTACACGGTTTGAGCTATACATCTTTAACTGGCCGAACCCGGTTCGGACGGTTTATGAACACCTCTAATACATAACGACATGCACTAGTTGTAGCATTATTATTAAATGGGTAATAACATGACAAAAATAATGATATTTATTTTTAAATCATGTAAAGAAAATTTATGTACACATAAGTTAATGGGCTCTCTAGACCGAACGTAAAGGTTCGTTTTGTCCATCACATGAAGCCGGAAAACATCCGCAACACCACCCCTACCAGCGTTTTGTAGGCATGAAAGGCGGGTGGCGTTACTAATATAACGTCATTTTAGCTCAAACCTCAACATAAAATATAGCGAGAGAAACTTAACTAATTTCTCCATTTTCTTTCTCTAGATCACCTCTGGTTGTTTATATCACCAACGAAGATTTGTTCAGTGGAATCGGTTTGATTTTGGTGAAATGCAACGCGTTTGATTTGGTGATTGCAATGGTTAAAGGACACAGTGGTAGATATAGGGAACAAATCTGATAAAGAAGCTTTTTAAACTCTAGCATTATGTGAAGAAGAAGAATAAGAAAATTGTAAGGAGTTGAAAATTGTCGCAACTTGAGTACCAATGTTTTTAATATCAATGTTTTTTTTATTGATTATTAAACTTTGTTTTATTATATCTTGAACTTAAATTTTTTCTGTTTATTTACTTATAATAAAATAAGTAAATTTTACATAGTTTATCAACAAGAAAAGTATGTATTTTGCTTTATGTAATTATACATATGAATTAGTGTTTATCAATTTATATTAGCTTCTATAGTGGAATAAAAAAATGGTAATAAACATATTTTTAGCTAAAAAGAATATGTTGAGTTTACGCTGACATGGCGAAAAATAGTAAAACATCCTTTTAACCACTGCTCATGGTCTTATTTAGTTCATAACTAATACAAAAATATTCATTACAAAGAGAGACATGTGTTACATGCTAATGCATCTTTATTGGTAATAATTATAAATAACATAAAAAATCACACATTAAATAACAAAAAAAATGTATTTTTAAATATTAAATACCATTAAAGGTAATTATTTAGTCTTTAAACTGATTACATTTTGTACTGATTTTGTAAATCTTAGTTGAACCATGTAATAATGGGTTTCTAACGGTATGATTAATGTATATTTTAAATATTGCTAATGCACACATAATCACAATGCCACGGTTCATAAATACCAAAGCTTAGCATTGTTACAAACAATACACATATTCAATCCACTTACTACCTATATATAAAACATATAAGAGGGGTATTTTAAGATACCATAAAATTAAGAACACTTACTATATTCAATGCATAAGATACAACCACTTTTAAGGGTAAAATAGTATTTATAACATTATTTACACATTACCCCTTATAATTAGTTACACAACAACCTTACACTTACTAATATTTGCATAAAATTTTATATTATCTACCCATACGTCAAAAAAACTTAATATGTTTTAAGATTTCAACTCTATCTTTTAATCTATCATATTAAAAAACATTTTTAGACTACAACTTAACCTGTTTTTATTTTTAAACATTTTGGTGTAAACTTTTTGCTGAAACGATCTGTATTTTGTGAGATACAATAAGTTAATGCATATATACAAGTCGTTATGCAGAACTCATTTATCTATTGTTTTAAATTTTAGCTTAGAAAAAACATAATAAACTTTTATAAAACTACTACAAGAATAACAAAATATTAAATGCACGTGTCAAATGTAAAATGTCGTCCCGCTGCATTGCGCGGGCACCCTTCTAGTCACCGCTAGTTGCCCTCAACATTTTAATACAATTGAAGCCTTGAGTTTTGCATAAAATACTTTTAACCAACTCTTTTATCAGTATATTGTTGATCAGTGTATCACTGGATCTACCACTAACAGAACTCTAAGCTTTCATTCATAAATAATCTTTGGATAAAATAAGGTTCCAGCTCTGTAGCAGCACGCTGCAGCTACTCGCTAATCATCAAATCCTGAAGCATAATGACCCGCATTCCTATCCTGGTTGCAAAAATACCAGCAAGGATGAAATGAAACTATATTTACATTGACAAAAACAATTATCAAACAGTAAAATAAAACGGTTATATATAATGTAAAAAAACTTGTCTCGTAAAAACTTTTGATGTTCAAGTGTCACTTCTAAAAGTATATTCAGATATCTAAATTATATATATTTAAGTTTAAATTTGAATGGTAGAAGATTGATTCTTAATATGATCTGGGAAGACTTGCCTGTGACAACATTCGTTGCTTATTCAGATACTGCGTCCTTGCTTTATTAAGAGCCGAATTTGGAGACTTGTACATCCTCTGTACAGGGAGAACAAGGTTTATTTTAAGAACTGGATATGCAAAAACTAAGAAGATTCATTTTAAGACGAAGGTGTTTCGACTGTCAATCAAGTATCTAACATACTTCCCAATAATAACAAGATGGTTAAATTTTATGGACCAAAAGTTGACAACCCAATCCAACCCAACCCAAATATTCTTCAGTTACAAGTTTGATATGGATTTTATCAATATATTATCAAAGTTAAAGATATAGTTTTTTTCTTTTTATTTTGATTGTAATTATTAATGTCTCTTAAAGAAACAAAAAAAAATCCATAATGATATAAATTATAAAGCTTCTAATCTAATGTAAGTTGCATATTCAATATCACCCTGAAGGAATGCAGTAATATAAAGTTAAAAACTATATAAACAAATATTCATGAAAATAAGGTTGTAATTCAGTATCAACAATACCTTCTCAGTTCCAGATATGCGATCCCCACTGGAGGCGATGTTTTTCTTTGGTGTGAAGTCAAACACCTCATGAAGAAGTTCATTTTCCTGTTTAGATAGAATCATTCATTGATATCAATAAGAGGAAGACAAAGATGCCATAAACATTTCCCTGATTGCCATCACAATTAGTTTCATTTTTTGTATAATGTGAGCTTCATCATGAAACAAATGAGCCATTAGTTGGCACCAAGAAATGTTTGATTGGTGTTTTACTTTAATAAATAACAGAACTACAAATTACAAAGATCAAAACCTGCATGTGTTTGATGAATCCTCCTCGGAGAAAACGCTTTAAAAAGTTAAGCTGTCAATATAAACTGAATTTCAGAACACGAGAGACATAGGTAACGAAAGTCATACATAGAAAACATAAATAAGCCGTCTGGCTTGTATTTCATCACAAAACAGGTCAGACTAAAAAAAATTAGTTAAAAAGGATTAAAGGAAGAAGACGAAAGTCACCCAAAGTCTAGTTTAAATACATATAAACTCTCAAACCGTTTGTTGATAAAACTGATTGTTACTGTAAGACTGTTGTTTTGGACAAGAAGGTGTACGTGGGTCAGCCCGGCACATTTTGACCTGACCCAGCCTGCACATATTGCCACCTCTGGTAAAATGCCTAACAATAAACAACATTACACAAACCTGTACCAACTGGCACCATGTTGTGGTGGTAAGTGACTCTCCACCGATCTTCACAGAGGTTTCTGGACTATAACCATCCTATTTATTACAAAAAAGTAATAATAATAATAAAACCATTAATAAAACCATTCTACCGTTTTTCAAATATTAATGCCACAGGATACTGAATACCTCAAGAAATTCTAGAATGTCCCGGAATGTGTTCCGCTGGTTGTTAAGATCCTTTTTGCAGAACCCTTCCCACCTGCTTCAACAGAAAGATTCCTAACTTGATTCAATATTTTAGCTTTAAGACCTTGTATATGAGTAACATCTTGGACAGAGAATTTTTCGAGATTTCCTGTCTCAAAAATAAGTGCAAGTGCTTCACCAGCAACAATACGAATAGATCTGTCATCTTTCTCTAAAAGAGTTGAAAAATAAGAAATTGCCCTGTGTAAATATATAAATGTTAGCTCATGATTTTCTACTGTAAGTTTTACAGGTGGCAGATTTGACTTGTGAACTAAAATGGGTTGATTTGGGTTGTGTTTATTTCAAACAGGTCAAAATCTGCTTACCCTTGCCAACTTTTAGGATCAAGTGTCGAACCATCCATTGTTGTCAGAAGAAATGACCAAGCAGACACCATAGCAGTTATTACTGGCGGTGATGGTTTAGTGGCAACAACCTGAAATTTACATAGTCTTAGAATACGATAACAAAATCAACAAAGAACACAATAATGAACATACAAAGAAATACATACGTTAGGACCCAATTTAGGGTGGACAACTTGCCACATTATTTGCATGCACTTATCGGTTTCGTGTGCTTCGTTTCCACCAACAAAAGTTATCACAGCCAAACAATCTAGCAACTACAGTAAATGCAACACAAAAAAGAATAAACAAATCAACACACTAATATTAGTAAACAGACAAAAGGCACAAAAAGGGACAAGGTTATACGCATATCTACCGATGCTATCTTTGATGATTCAGAACGAGATCTGAGAGCCTCTGATATGGGAGAGATTGCTTCTTCTAATATTTCTTGAGCTTTCTTACCAGAACCAGCAGTTAGAGCCAGTAACCCTAGTAACATAAGATAGAATAAATACACAATGTTGTATAACACTCGATTAAAATAATTAAACCTAAATTAATAAAGAAAATAAGTATTAATATGTACCTATGGCATGTGATGCTAAAGCTACCTCTTTTGCAGAACCCTTCTTGATAGAATTCAGACACTGATGCAGCATTGTTGCAAATCTAACAAGAGAAAAAAATTAGCGCTTCCACGCCATTAGGTCTAATCTCTTGTTTTTAATTCATTTTAACATCTGATAGAAGATCACTAAACACTGTACACCGATTTGGTACTTGAATAAACAACCTAGATGTTTGTTCCTTTGATAAAGCGCTCACAAATGTTCAAACCGTTCATAAATAACATACAAAAACTTACAAAGAAAACATAAATGCACTAATGCTCTTACTTATTTTCGACAAATTCATGAGGTAAGTTGCCGCTAAAACCCTCTATGATTGCCGCCAAAGCCTTCTCCCTTGTTGACCCCCTTTAAAAACAAAAAATGGTTTATCAATTAAAACTAGTCGAATTTGACATGTAAACCAATCATCATTCTTGACAAATGAAGAAAGACCATTAAAGCATGCCGGTCCAAAAACCACAAGTACTATCATTACAACTGCTCCATATTAGTTCACAATTCCTACTAAACAATGGTTATTTTCTTAGAAATAACCATAATTTTCTTAAAATACAACAATTGTTTTCACAAAATCACATTAGGCATACTTTAATCTTCTTCTTCGCATTTCCACAAGCAATTTGGTTGCATTCCAATGAAACTACATTTGCAAAGAAACACCTTTTCTCAAACAAAGCATCTAAACATTGATCAAGCACACTCTCTTTATCGGTCTGCACATCCTCCCCACCAGTCCCCACCATCTGATCTGACCTGCTGGTCGACGAAGAGCTAACACTATCGGCGTCATCACTATCAAGCATTGCAGCATTCTTACGCTGTACACGACCTGCAAAACACACACCAACCAACGCCCATCATCTCAAACCTCCACCAAATTGAATTCAAACTCTTACCCAATTATAAGAAACACAAATAACACCCAAATTCGATATTGGGTTGTCAAGATTCAAACTTGCAAATCAATTACCCATACAAAAGAACCCTAATTAATCATACCCATTAAAAATCACAAAGAAAGGGGGGAAATTGGGGAAGTTGCACTTACGTTGTTTACCCATTGGTGAAAGCTCGTAGATGAAACCATTAGAACAAGATACAAGGTCGATGATGAAGAGAACACCGTAGAAAAGCTAACGGAGAATCGACGGAGGAATCAAGAAACCGAATTGTTGTTGAAGAAGCGAAAGACGATTGATCCATGAAAGGATTAGATTGGAAGATTGACGATGATGAATGGATTGATGATGGTGTCGATCTTTTGGATGAAATTGATGATTTTGGGGGTGGGATGAGGTGGAGGGATGTTGGCCTTTGGTTTTCCGGTGAGGATGGTTGACGGAAGCCAAAAACCGGTGGTGGTGCCGCCGTGTTTGACTTCAATATTGAATTCTGTCTAGGATTCCGTTGGTGCAGGGAGAATATTATTATTACCTTCTACACAAACGTCCGATGTTTGCTTTGAATGTTTTGTTAATTATGACCGGTTATTGTGGGTAAAATAACTCAAATATATCTTTGAATAAAATCATATTATATTTGAGTTGACTTATTTTTTAATATTTTTGTACTAGCCTAACCACCCGTGTGTTACACGGATCGGACAAATTTACATTTCATGAAAATAATAAAAAGTTATTTATACACGATAATAAGACAACAATGTAAAAAGAACATCACGGTTAATAAAATATTTGCTTACAATAAAATTACGTAAAAACTTTAATACATTGGACGAAATATTAAAATTTTATAAATCTATAAAAACCTCCTTATACACAATATTTGAGGTTTTATTTGTAGTCTCATCATTCTCGTCTAATATAACCATCTTTAATCCATTTCTTTTCGTAACCCGTGACAATGCGACGTAAAGCTGTCTGTGTGTGAAAACCGGTTGTTTTAAAAACAAACCAACTCTTGATAAAGATTGACCATGGCTCTTATTTATTATCATGACAAAACACACAGTTAGAGGAAATTGTCTTCTTTAAAACTTAAAGGATAGACTCTTGTCAGTTGGTATCAATGAAATTTAGGAATAAAAGTACGTTCTTCAATGTTACTTCCAGATATAACCTCTGGTTCTATAACACGTTTCCTAATGATACGACTTGTAAACGTGTTCCAATACATAAACCACTTTTGGTCAATATTTCTGAGAAGCATTACTGGAACACCGACCTTTAACACTAACCTGTGATTGGACAAACCGCCAAGTTTTGTTCCATTGAGTATATCTGGAGAATATAAAGTTTCATCTAAATTAGAATTCCGCATTTCTGTTTGCCATATAGAATCAGAACTAAGATATTCTATTTCTTCACCCGGGAAAAGTGAAAGCAATCTTTCATATATCTTGTGCACCACCTCATTCTTTGGAGTTAAAATGGCTCTTTCATGAAAGTAATTTGGTTCTTTATAATTTTCTAAAATAGAAGGATATACAAAATCAATCAACTCTGAAACATGATCAACTGAATTTATATGAGAAGATCATCTGGTATATCAATAACTGCTTCACCATCATTCTTACCACCCACGGTACCTTCACCAATGCTCAAGAGCCATTGTGCAAACATTCCGGTTTGCTCTATATCAGATGAATCATTAGTGGAAGTCAACCTTAGGTTCTTTGTCAATCTGAGCACCTTGCAATTTTTTCAAATGTAAGAAGAACTCAAAAAAGCAACAACAATTTGTTTCCTACTACCACTTAGGACAACAGGTAGAATTTGTCTATAAATACGTGTGATACACGTGTCGATAATAATAATATTTGCCTAAACTAATAGTTACATACTTCTTAGCCTTGTTTACTAATCATGCTAATTTTACATGAGAAAAATGACTATTTTGACTATTGTAGTTAAATTAGTGATAATATGTTAGATTTGACTTCATATAACAAACCAAAATAGAAAATTATTTTGTGTCGTTCTTAAAACCAGAATACATTATATAAATGGTTATTATTTGTCAAAAAAAATATATTCTTGTCAAATTTTGATGTCAAGTAACTTACTTTCCGATTAAAAAGCCAAACTTGTATACATTTGGATAAAACAACCATGTATTTAATCTTCTGTGACAATAAACAAAGTTGAAGACTACGCATACGAATTGCACTTAAACCTCATGCAACTTTTGAAATTTTAACATGCGTGCTTCCTTTTATTTGATAATTAGAATACGTGGCAATGAATCTTCAAAACCTCCTTCAATTAATATGTTTCTGGTATTTACATTTATTCATCAGAAGACACGAATCTCAGCTTAACTTCACTTAGCTTTTGTCAAAAATATATATTTTTAAACTAAAATTGCATAATCACACGTAAATTCATCTATCTTCCTATATCTTTTAATAAAAACCTGCTCATTTCACATAGAAATTTAAAACTGAAACCCATGTAAAAACTAAAATTCTTGTTAAATTTCAAGTCAAAAAACAAACCTGTACATTGTATGTGTCCTTAAGTCCAACATGCCAAGCCATCAAAACCTATTTGACCCATGAATTTAAGCATATCAAACTAACCAACTGAGGGCGAGATGAACTTACATAAATTGCAATTGCATTGCTGAAATCACAGAATATATATATATATATATATATATATATATATATATATATATATATATATATATATATATATAAGACTTTGGCTAAATCCCAAAAACATACATATATTAATCATAAGATGTCAATTGAGAAAGGTATAATTCAAGGATCAAATCTAAAATATTTTTTGAAATAATAAAATAATAATTTCAAGTGCTAACCGTTTGAGGGTATTATAGAGCAATGAAAATGCAAATGCTTCCCATCATCTCCTGTAGAAACATAAGAACTTAATAAGTAATTGCATACAAAATCAAGCCTAACTGTTTTTTCATATTAGCAATAGTTATGCATTTTTTAAATTTATAATACTTGTTGTAAAGATGCCATCTCATTAAACTTTCTCTTAGTAGCAAAAGTATTCAAATTGTGCAATTCAAACATAGTTTCTTAGTTTCCTGTGTTCTGTTTTCTTTATAGGATTGGTTGAAAAATAAGCATAATGTGTATTTGTCATGTGCACTCTAACCAATATGCTTCGCATCAAAATAAATCTTGAACCATTATGGGTTTTATGCAGGTTTCTCTTCTGTTTATGGAAAGAATGTAATATTAGAATGGCAATTCATTATGCAGGTTTCTCTTTAATTTGAATCCATTCTTCTCCAACCTTAAAATTGTCTCTGCTACCTACAACAACCCCATTACCAAACTCATTTAAATATAATCAATTTGAGTCCCTTCTTCTCCAACCTAATCATCACTTTTCAGTAAAGAAAGAAATGCCACTTCAGACCCATTTATCTACATAAAAACGATATTGATCAATAATTTATCAAACACTAAAATTTCATGTGGCATAGCAAATTGTTTCAGTGATAATCTCCCAAAAGAATTTAAGGCATAGCAAATTGTTTTAGTGATGATATTTACCATATTCATTATTTATAACAAATTGAACAATAAATAACTGTCACAAACCATTCTTCACATTTGGACTCGAGCAAATCAAAATTCATTTCACCATTTTAAAGAATTCTCTGCATGAAACAGTAGGAAATATGATATCAAACTGCATTTACATGTGACATAAACTGAGTTCTGAGCCCATATTTAAATCTAAAACTTAAAAATTATCAACAACATTTACATGAATTTTGAGTTTTGCCCCTCTTGAAGTATCAATTCACATACATGCATCAGATAGAAATCGAATCGGACATGATAGTAAACAACCACATACAATGAATCAGACATACTAAAGACAACATGAAACAAAAGAACAGTAGGTTTGACACATACCAGTAGGTTTGAGCCTGTGTAAAATGGTTCAATCTTCACAAAAAAACCATGAGAGTTCCTGGAACATAATGTGCAGATCAAACAACGAATTATAAAATTGAACCAGAGGAGTACGTATATTGTTTGAAATCGAACAAAAAGATACATGATCGAAAATTCCATTAACAAAATCGGAGGTAATCAGACTGATGAAATCACGTTTCGGTTCGGCCAAGATACAAATCGAATTAATCAAAATCATAAATGCTTACCTGACCACCATGATTAACTTGTAATCGGATTGCTGAAATCGTAGGTAGAGACAAAATCGACATTTTGGTACAGAGAGGAGGGAATGAGAGAGGAGCGGCTGAAAATGGAGGAAGATGAAATTAGGGTTAGAAGAATGTTTTTAGGCCTTTTTGAATAAACCCGGATAGGAACATGGGTCGGGTTTTAAACCCGCGTGTATTTTATTGAGAAGATGATGAGGTTGTGCCACATGGATGTGTTGTATAAAACAACTTGCCAAGTGGCAATGTGGTTGCTGAAATGTTGCCAAGTGGCTGAAAAGAGTTTCTTTTATTATATATAAAGATTGAAGCGTAGACCCACTCAAGACACATATAAAAAACATGTGTCACGACATCGTATGTGGCGTAATAAAATATAAATTACAATCACCTGGACTCATATCCGAAATTAATTTACGTTGAAACGTATAGCAACTCAGATTTATGCCGTCAAATGAAAATGTATTATATTTAGCTCGACTCATTTTCAAACGATATTTACGTCGAAACATAGACCAGTTCAAAACTTACATAAAAATAAGTACGAAAATGGTTTATATTTTACCCGACTTATTTCTGAATAAAATACACGTCAAAATGTACGACATGCGACACGTTAACCATGTTAAAGAAATAAATGAAAATGTCAAGTCCACAGTTGCGGAAGAAATAGAAAAAAGTTGTAGATCCCCTCAAAGACTTCATACCATTTGAAAAAAGCTTTTGTGCATATCATTTCTCATTTTAGATCTCTCGGAGGAATGCACAAACTCCACGTTATGGAAAGCTTTCTTGAAAGATGGTAACATTGTTTACGCATACATAGCTCGAAAGAAAGACATCATAGTGAATTTTCTCGAATTCATAAGGTTTAAAGGCATCAAAAACATCAATGACACCCTTAGAGCCTTAAGCATGGTTTAATTTGATGGATCTATAGTACAATGTAGCTCTTGAAAAGTTCCAACAGGAATGGCAAAAAATCAAATTAATGGAACAAACATCGGTACCATCCTCCCTCAAAATATTAGATAGCTTCCGTCTTTAGACTAAATGAGTAGAAATGAAATTTTAAAGGAGGTAGATATATCATTTAACAGTGCATTAACATGTGAAATTAAGGAGTCAACTCAACCCAGAAAGACCATTTTCAACAACCACAGGAATTCTTGGTTTCCAAAATCAATTAAAAACTGAGCTATGATCGCGAAAGCTTCAAACTTGTCGGGGATTATTAACGCTAGAAAGTTCTTTCGTGCTGAGGGACTTCAATACATGTCGTCAACTTACATCGGCAGATAAAATTTGCTAATAACTTTTGGCTCTTTGACGGACGCGAACTTTATTGCAAAAAAATGAGAAATCTTGGAAGAACATATTTTCTTCCGTCTGTTTATTGGTGGGGTGTCAAGCTATTAATACTAACAATATATATCCACAACAGTCCAAACTATGTCCAAAATAAGCAGAGAAACCCTTATGAAGGGAATCTAGACTCGATTTATGTCCAAAATAAGCAGAGAAACACATATGACAATCCAATCCAAGCTCAAAACAATTTAACATGGTACAATCCAAAAAAAAAATTGAGCATGTTTTTTCTCCAAGTAAAATATATTAAAAGAGGTCGTGAAACTCACATCGATGATAGCACAATCCCAAGTCCACAACAAGTATAACAAGTAACTATAGATAACAAAATTAAATAAGATTACTAAAGGTCAAGAAAACTTAATTGGGTGTAATCCTCCTAGTCGAGTCCTTAATGTCAAACCATGTTCTTAATTATAATGAAAACATGATCCATTTATCATTCCAAGTCCAATGTCCAATCTAAAGTTCCCAATCTCGATTCAAATTAGTTTTTCAAGTCCTTAACATGTATCGTTGTCATTGTCGTTCCCAGATATGCATTTAATAATCCACGTTTGATGACATATTAACCTTAGATGTTTTTACCCTTAAATTTAAAATCCATCTTTGAACTCAAATTTAAACTTATTTTTAGTTAATTAGTCCTAAATCTTAACATTCAAGTTTTATAAAAATATTTCGGCTTGTATAGCTGATCACGCACCGATATTCTGTATGCTGCTTGGAGGTCGAAACGATAACAAAAACGTCACCTAGTAATAGGTATCATTTGAAAGATAAGACCTTAAGTAAACTCCAGAAAAATAACCACCTCCAATGGATGAAGTATGAGGGAGATATGACCTTATGAACACAGACCAACATTCTGCATGAATTTAACAGCTTTGACCTTCGATTTTGTTTATTGCTTTTGGAGAACCAAACAATGTTGAAAGACATGACATCACTTGAGTTATATAGAGGACTCTCTGAATTTGATTTTAGAAATTTTTTTTGACCAATTTAGACTCCATATGAGCAAGTTATAACTTGCGAAAAATGTCCCAGATTTCTGACATCAAACTATCTAAATTCCCAACCTTGTCTTATGTACTCCAAATCCACAATTTTAATCAACATTGACCCGAGACCAAAACCATTGTTTATTCCCTAAATCATTTAACAAAACCATTGTATTATACCTTTAGTTTATCATTAATTTCAGTTCCAATTCAAGTAGTTAAGATTTTAATCTTCCTCACGTTTTTAGTCGATTGATACCTAGAATTTATCCCTAACGTGTCTATCGATTTGAGAACATGGATCATCATTATCAATAAAAGATTTTGTACCCAAGATGTCCATTAGAACCAGATCACATAAGTTTACAAACCCTATTCAATAAATTCAAATAATATATGAATATCAAAACTGGGGTTTTATCAATTTCAAAGATCCAGCACCTGAAATGCCCAGTTCTTCACGATCCAATACCCAAAATCAAGAACACAAGATTATTAGATGATTATTTTGATGTTAGATGATTAACATCATAGATAACATTATTAAATAAGAACTAAATCACCACAATGAACGACTTTTCTTATCGGAAAACAAGTAGATGATCAATGTTTGATCAAAATCCAATCTTGAACACAAGCACAACACCAAAATTGAATGGATTGAAGGTGATGAAGATGATTTTTTATGATGATGAAGAATAACAAGATGAATAAGGTTTGAGGTGGCTAGGGTTTTCTAGAGAGAAAACTGAAGAAATTGGTACAGAGAGAATCGAACAGGTTGATTGTAACACCCCAACCCGGGTAGGGCTGACGTGTCACACAAACAGTAAATCAGAGGTTCATAACGATAAGATTAAAGTACTAAGAAAACACACAAATCCTTACATAAATCCAAATAACTTAAATAAAGTCTTAAAATCAAAATACTATTAAGTCTTTTTGATCCAATTATTCTCATCCTAACTTCTTGAGTTAACACTCTTCACTCGTTCCCCTGAGCCCTTGAGTACCTGCTATAAAAATAAGAGAAAACAACAAAAGAAAATACGGCTGAGCCAAAGAATGCTCAGTAACGGAAATAAACAATAGCAATACAATGATCAATAACGATAACAATGAGATGATCAAGTTGAAAATCAATGATAATGATCATCTAAAAGGAATACCCATATGAGCCAATAACAATAACAATTAACAATGTGTACATTAGCTGCAGTTCTAATGCACCAATATGTGAGATAGGAATGTGGGCACACACACCTAACCATCTCACCAATAAACAATAACAATGATATCCTAGGATCGATCCATACGCCTCCTTTAACAATAATCAATATGTGTCACAACTTAGCACATAATAATAATGTAGAGACGCTGTGGTCTAATCGCTCTGCCACAGATAGAGCACGTCACTTGTGCCACAATGACGCCCTATGTCCCCATAGGTGGATGTGCTCGGGTATGGAGGTCAATGATACAATCAAGTCAATATAACACAATAAGTTACACTCGAGCTCATAACCCTTAATCAAGGTTACTAGCTATAATCAATCATTTAGGAAGCATGTGACAATGAGTACAAAGCAGATAAAGGCTATCACATGCAAACAATATCAATTATACAATAAACACTTATAACCATAATCTTATGGATTTAATAACCAACAAGTCAAGTTACGAATTCAAAATACAGATCAAGAACGAGAGGTATTCATGCTACGAGAGGGAAAGGTCGGAATCCGTACCTTATACACGAATGACAATAATCAGAAACAAAGTCTAGGCTCGGTTAACGTCGTGAGAACCTACGATAACGTAACGCAAATTATAGTTTGAAAAATTCCAGTTCTGCCTCTGTCTTTTCGCACTCGTTAAAAATACCAAACGACGTTTAAAAATTCTGAAAATCTCCAGTTTACTAGACTAGTGAGTTCTGAAAAACTTTCATTTAGAAAGGTTTCTGATTTGGATTACCGAAATATGAGAAAAACGTGGATCTTTACAGCTGCGCAGATCTGCTAGCTGTTACGAAAACGACTGTTTGGCGGTCTAAACGAATGAGTTTTTCGATGTTTTATATATCAACAGATTCGTCTTTCAACGAGCTTCGTCATGGACATAAGGTTTAACTGATTTGAATCTGTTATGATAAAGTTATGGCCTCTGTAAGTTGGCTGTAAAATACGGGACTATATCGACTATTTGAAGCTTGTTTTTAAACAAAATAATTATTTACAACGTTCGTTAACAATATATATATATATAGAATTGTTAAGGTTTTAATAAGCTAACTTACAGAAATTAATTAGGTACTTTTATAAAAGAAGTTTATGTCTAATCATATTTTTACCATTTATTAAAAGAATCCATAAAAATAATTAAATAAATGTCCTTGCTATATAATTTTATAAAGGTTTAGACTTAAAGAAAATTACAAAAAAATTAAGGTTGCTGATTTAAAATAAACAGAGCTTATAAAAGGATTTTTATAATTTTTAGTAATTTTACATAATTTTTAAAAGCTGAAAAAGGCATAAAAAAAATACTTGTGGGTGCACGGGTTCGAACCCGTGACCCCAAGGATTGCAAGTGATCCGTGAACCAGTGAACTAAGGGCCTCAGCCGCGCTAATAGCTGGTTCTGATAACTTATAACACATTAAACCAAGAATCCCCCAATCATCATGAACCTAGTTTCAATTCACCCGAAATTGAACATCAAATCGATGTTAATAACCAAATTAAGGTTAGGGCTTTCATTCCTCATACTTAATCGAGTAGATACATGTATTTAATTACCTGATTACGTTTTGAATTGAAGATGAACACCACGAAGAACAGGTCGCGGCACTATGCAGATCGTTCGGGTTGAAATCGGTGATGGAAATCGAATTCCTCCTACAGAAAGCTTTGAATAGTGTTCTTGATGCAAAGCCCTAAGTTGTTTTTGGTTTAAAACTTTCGGAAAGGGGGTTTTGATCGAGTTGCAGGTCCGCGACAGGGAGGGAATCAATGATGGGATTTCGATGTGTTTTTGATGAAATTTAATTCATAGAAAAGCTATAAACGATCCAAAGTGTGTTAGTGCGGGTTTAATTTAACAATTTTTGAAGTTTGGTGCTCGGTAGTGGTCGAAGACCGGTCGACAGTGGGGTGGTTGGTTTTGGTTGTAATCGCACTCGAATATTAAATTGCAGTGGGGCTCGGGTTCGAAACATCCACACGAGTGTGTCGGTAGTGATATTTGAGCTGGATTTCATTTGGTTTTTGTCGATTTGTCTCGCCGGAGCCGACCGGATTTTTGGCCGGAAAAACCCGCCGGAATCGCGGGTAAGGGAGAGAGAAAGAGAGGTTTTAAAATTTTTACAAAATGGTCCCTGAGGTTTAATGTTCCTTCAATTTTACACAAAACTTATAAATTTAAGTTTTAACAATAGCAAAATCACCCCCTGTACTTTTATTTCTATTATTATTATTATTATTATTATTACTATTTATTACGGGTATTATAATTCTACCCCCCTTAAAACAATTTCGTCCTCGAAATTCTAAATAATGTAGCATGAATCCTTCTGAAAATACAATACGGTGAAAATAATACTTCTTTAAACACACACCACTTACGAATAGAGTAATCACTAACAGTTAGGCTTAGAAAAACTTACACTCAGTTGTCGAATAAGTATGGATACTGTGAACGAATCATTTCTTCTGTCTCCCATGTCGCCTCGCGTTCAGAATGATTTTTCCATAAAACTTTAACGAACGGTATAGACTTGCGTCTCATAACTCGTTCTTGACGATCAATAATAGCTTCAGGTTCTTCTTCATAAGAAAGATCTTCTTGAATCGCGTGAAGAGGGTAACTAATAACATGCAACGGATGATAGTTGTATCCCCTCAACAAAGAGACATGAAAAACGTTATGAACATGAGAGAGTTGCGGTGGCAATGCTAAACGATACGAGACTTCTCCAACCCTTTCAAGAATCTCAAACGGACCGATAAAACGTGGACTTAACTTTCCTTTAATTCCAAATCGACGTATGCCATGACAAGGTGACACTTTGAGAAACACATGATCTCCGACTCTAAATTCCAACGCTCGTCGGTGTTGATCGGCATAACTCTTTTGTCTAGTTTGGGCTTCTTTTAACTTCTCTCTGGCAATGGCAACTTTGTCATTAGTAATTCTAACCAATTCCGGTCCTTCGATTATCTTTTCTCCAACCTCATTCCAACATATCGGTGCTCTACATTTTCGACCATATAAAAGTTCAAACGGGGCCATATTTATACTAGCCTGCCAACTATTATTATACGCGAACTCAACTAAGCATAGATACTCATCCCAATTGCCCGTCCATTCGAGTGTGCATGCTCTAAGCATATCTTCCAAAGTCTGAATAGTGCGTTCAGATTGTCCGTCAGTCTGCGGATGGAAGGCGGTACTAAATCTTAACTTGGTTCCCCAAGCATTTTGGAAACCCTTCCAAAAGCGTGACGTGAAACGCGGATCTCTATCACATACAATCGATGATGGCGTGCCATGAAGTCGAATAATATCTTGCAGAAATATCTCTGATAATTTGCTAACTGAGTAACCCTGTTGGATGGGCAAGAATGAGCCGACTTTGTGAGTCTATCAACTACGACCCAAATGGCGTCGTTCTTCTTGAATGTTTTTGGTAGGCCTGTAACAAAGTCCATGGAAATATCATCCCATTTCCACATAGGAATATCTAATGGTTGCAGTAATCCACTAGCTCTTTGATGCTCAATCTTTACTTGCTGACAAGTTAAACAATGACTCACATATTTAGCTACATCTTCTTTCATACCACTCCACCAAAAGTTCTGCCTTAAATCTCTATACATCTTAGTGGCTCCCGGGTGAATAGAGAATGGTGAACTGTGTGCCTCTGCTAATAAGGAGTCACGAAGGGTTGAGTCATCTGGCACACATAATCTATTCCCACACCAGATAACTCCTTGTTCATCAACTCGAAACTCAGATTGTTTCCCTATCTTCAAATTTTGTAATATCGCCCAAAGTTCTCCATCTTGATTCTGAGCTTCCTTGATCCGTGTAATAAGATCAGATTCTATCCTCATCTTGGCTAGATAACCGTTAGACTCACCAAGCTGTAACCCAACTTCCATTCTATCCAAATCTGAGATAATCTGTGGTTGGATTTGAAGACATGCTACTCCACCTGCACTCTTTCGACTGAGAGCATCTGCCACAACATTCGCCTTGCCCGGATGATACTGGATGTTGGCATCGTAATCCTTGAGTAGTTCTAACCATCTCCTCTGCCTCATATTGAGTTCTTTTTGAGTGAAAATATACTTAAGGCTCTTATGATCAGTAAAGATGTCACATGTCTCTCCATACAAATAATGTCTCCAAATCTTTAATGCAAACACTACAGCTGCAAGCTCTAAGTCATGTGTTGGGTAGTTTACTTCGTACGGTTTAAGCTGTCGGGAAGCATAGGCAATAACTTTACCGTGCTGCATAAGAACACAACCGAGTCCCTTCTTTGATGCATCACTATAAATTTGGTATCCGCCAGAACCCGAAGGTAACGTAAGAATAGGGGCAGATACTAGTCTTTTCTTCAGTTCCTCAAAACTCTTTTCTCTATCCTCGTTCCAAGTAAACTTTACACCCTTTCTCATAAGTTGAGTTAGAGGCAATGCTACACGAGAGAAACCTTCCACAAAACGTCGGTAATAGCCCGCTAAACCAAGAAAACTACGAACTTCAGTGACGGATGTCGGTCGAGGCCATTTGTAATAGCTTCCACCTTTGCCGGATCCATAGTGATACCTTTAGCTGATACAACATGGCCTAAAAATGCCACCTGTTCAAGCCAAAAGTCACACTTAGAAAATTTAGCATACAACTTCTTTGGCGTAAGGTCTCCAAAATTGTGCGAAGGTGGTCTTCATGCTCCTCTCTACTTTTAGAGAATACCAAGATGTCATCGATAAAAACAATTACAAAGCGGTCCAAATACTCATGGAACACTCTGTTCATGAGGTCCATAAAGACAGCTGGAGCATTAGTCAAGCCAAAAGGCATAACTAGGAACTCATAGTGACCGTAACGGGTGCGGAATGCTGTCTTAGGAACATCTTGATCTCGGATCCTCAATTGATGGTATCCTGATCTGAGGTCGATCTTAGAGAAGAACTTTGCTCCTTGTAGTTGATCGAAGAGATCATCAATACGCGGTAGCGGATAGCGGTTCCGGATAGTAATCTTATTAAGCTCTCGGTAGTCGATGCATAGACGCATACTACCATCTTTCTTCTTCACAAATAATACCGGTGCTCCCCATGGTGAAACACTTGGTCTAATGAATCCGAGTTGTAATAACTCCTGCAGTTGTTCTTTCAATTCCTTTAACTCTACTGGAGCCATCCGATAAGGTGCCTTAGAAATAGGTTCCGCCCCGGGGATTAAATCAATAGTAAACTCGACTTCACGCTCAGGTGGTAACCCTGGAAGTTCTTCAGGAAAGACATCAGAGAATTCTCGAACAATAGGAAAGTCTTCAATACGAGGAGTATCCACTGATGTATCTTTTATAGAAGCTAAGAATCCCTCACATCCACGAGATATAAGCTTTTGGGCTTTCAGAGCAGAGATAATTTTGAGAGGCTTCCGAGGTAGGTTCCCTTGGTAAACTAAGTCAGGATTCATAGGATCACCAAATAGCACACGACGAGTTTGACATTCTATGGTAACCTGGTGTCGTGTTAACCAATCCATGCCAAGAATAATATCGAAATCACCCATGTGCATAGGAAATAGGTCAGCCTCTCTAATGATTGATTCGATCTGAATAGGACAGTTTTGGTACACTTGTGAAATAACAATCGTTCTCCAACAGGAGTAGAAATCACTAATGCAGGCTCTAGAGCGGTAGGCATGATCGTAAGGTGCTTTGTGAATAGATGAGATACTATCGAGTGTGTGGAGCCAGTATCAAACAATACATAAACATCATAGTCACCATGACGAAGTATACCACAAATCGTACCTATGTATTGATAACTAATGAATACTAACGACGGTAAAACTAGAATCAATGGAAGTAGATTATGATTATTAGAATGAATTTGTACGGGAAGATGTACCTGGAGCATTAGCAGCTTCCCCTACAGTTAGTGCGAATACTCGACCTCCAGTAGTGGGTGGCGCATTGGCTCCCTTAGCATCATTCTCTGGTCGGTTCCTCGCCTTTGGGCATTGACTAACCCTATGCCCCATATCTCCACAACCAAGACAAGCTCCTGTAAGTCGACGACAAGTTCCGGGATGATGCTTTCCACAATGAGTACACATCGGATGTCTGGAAGGATTGCCTTTTTGATTCACCGGTTGAGCTGCAATTGGTTGTTGATAGGGTATCGTTTGACCTTGACTTCGAGTCTTACCATGCCATGGCTTAGTGTTCTTCCCCGATCCTTGATTTTTCTGACGATCATTTCCATTTCGGTCAGATCCTTGAGATGACTCACCGCCAGCCTGAATACGAGTCCCATCTCTACTGCGCTTCTTATTATCCTCAAATTTTAACAAAAATTCTTTTCTCTCCAGGTCCATCCTTTTTGCAGCCCTAACTGCTTCCTCAACATTGTTGAAAGTGGAGTGAATAATAGCCTTACGAATCCGATCACATACTGCCCATTGATACTTTTCAGCCCGTTCCTCAGGTGGTCCAGCAGAAGAACCTAGAAATCCCAACAGTCGATAAAACCGGTCTGTAAAATCAGTGAGTGATTCATCGTTTCGTTGACGGATGTTATCATACTCCCGCCTGTATGCTGCTTTATCCATATTCGTAAAATACTTGTCGAAGAATATGGAACGAAAATCATTCCAAGATAGAGTCTCCACGAACTGTTCGCCTCCTCTTTCAGCTACCACATTCTCCCCCATACTTGAGCATCTTCCTCCAGCTTATAAGCAGCTAAACCGCCCTGTACTGCTGATCAACTCTAAGCACGGTAAAAATTTTCTCAATATGAGCGATCCAGTCTTTGGCCACTGCAGGTGTAGCCGCCTTAGTGAATGATCGTGGTTTTTGCTTTTGAAATCGCGCTAGCCAAACCTCTGCACCAGTTGGGTTTGGATTCGGGTTTGGATTTGGGTTTGGATTCGGATCCGGATTTGGGTTTGGATTTGGATTAGGATTTGGGTTTGGATTTGGATTACGTACCGCATCAATCAAAGTCGGTAGTATAGCAGTAAGTGCTTGGGTCATAGCACCAACAAGGTTTGGATCAGGTCCATTCGACCCGCTAGAATTTCGTGAATTACGGCTGGGAGGCATCTAAAATGAAAACATTTCACATTAATCAGAACAACGTGAATTAGAAAATAGCCATATAATATATAGAGAACCTAACCCAATGTCTACCCAATCCTCACATGTCTTAATTATTTAGTTTAAGTTTTCTACAGGAAGGAGCCTAAGCTCTGATACCATAACTGTAACACCCCAACCCGGGTAGGGCTGACGTGTCACACAAACAGTAAATCAGAGGTTCATAACGATAAGATTAAAGTACTAAGAAAACACACAAATCCTTACATAAATCCAAATAACTTAAATAAAGTCTTAAAATCAAAATACTATTAAGTCTTTTTGATCCAATTATTCTCATCCTAACTTCTTGAGTTAACACTCTTCACTCGTTCCCCTGAGCCCCTTGAGTACCTGCTATAAAAATAAGAGAAAACAACAAAAGAAAATACGGCTGAGCCAAAGAATGCTCAGTAACGGAAATAAACAATAGCAATACAATGATCAATAACGATAACAATGAGATGATCAAGTTGAAAATCAAATGATAATGATCATCTAAAAGGAATACCCATATGAGCCAATAACAATAACAATTAACAATGTGTACATTAGCTGCAGTTCTAATGCACCAATATGTGAGATAGGAATGTGGGCACACACACCTAACCATCTCACCAATAAACAATAACAATGATATCCTAGGATCGATCCATACGCCTCCTTTAACAATAATCAATATGTGTCACAACTTAGCACATAATAATAATGTAGAGACGCTGTGGTCTAATCACTCTACCACAGATAGAGCACGTCACTTGTGCCACAATGACGCCCTATGTCCCCATAGGTGGATGTGCTCGGGTATGGAGGTCAATGATACAATCAAGTCAATATAACACAATAAGTTACACTCGAGCTCATAACCCTTAATCAAGGTTACTAGCTATAATCAATCATTTAGGAAGCATATGACAATAAGTACAAAGCAGATAAAGGCTATCACATGCAAACAATATCAATTATACAATAAACACTTATAACCATAATCTTATGGATTTAATAACCAACAAGTCAAGTTACGAATTCAAAATACAGATCAAGAACGAGAGGTATTCATGCTACGAGAGGGAAAGGTCGGAATCCGTACCTTATACACGAATGACAATAATCAGAAACAAAGTCTAGGCTCGGTTAACGTCGTGAGAACCTACGATAACGTAACGCAAATTATAGTTTGAAAAATTCCAGTTCTGCCTCTGTCTTTTCGCACTCGTTAAAAGTACCAAACGACGTTTAAAAATTCTGAAAATCTCCAGTTTACTAGACTAGTGAGTTCTGAACAACTTTCATTTAGAAAGTTTCTGATTTGGATTACCGAAATATGAGAAAAACGTGGATCTTTACAGCTGCGCAGATCTGCTAGCTGTTACGAAAACGACTGTTTGGCGGTCTAAACGAATGAGTTTTTCAATGTTTTATATATCAACAGATTCGTCTTTCGACGAGCTTCGTCATGGACATAAGTTTAACTGATTTGAATCTGTTATGATAAAATTATGGCCTCTGTAAGTTGGCTGTAAAATACGGGACTATATCGACTATTTGAAGCTTGTTTTTAAACAAAATAATTATTTACAACGTTCGTTAACAATATATATATATAAGAATTGTTAAGGTTTTAATAAGCTAACTTACAGAAATTAATTAGGTACTTTTATAAAAGAAGTTTTATGTCTAATCATATTTTTACCATTTATTAATAGAATACATAAAAATAATTAAATAAATGTCCTTGCTATATAATTTTATAAAGGTTTAGACTTAAAGAAAATTACAAAAAAATTAAGGTTGCTGATTTAAAATAAACAGAGCTTATAAAAGGATTTTTATAATTTTTGATAATTTTACATAATTTTTAAAAGCTGAAAAAGGCATAAAAAAATACTTGTGGGTGCACGGGTTCGAACCCGTGACCCCAAGGATTGCAAGTGATCCGTGAACCAGTGAACTAAGGGCCTCAGCCGCGCTAATAGCTGGTTCTGATAACTTATAACACATTAAACCAAGAATCCCCCAATCATCATGAACCCTAGTTTCAATTCACCCGAAATTGAACATCAAATCGATGTTAATAACCAATTAAGGTTAGGGCTTTCATTCCTCATACTTAATCGAGTAGATACATGTATTTAATTACCTGATTACGTTTTGAATTGAAGATGAACACCACGAAGAACAGGTCGCGGCACTATGCAGATCGTTCGGGTTGAAATCGGTGATGGAAATCGAATTCCTCCTACAGAAAGCTTTGAATAGTGTTCTTGATGCAAAGCCCTAAGTTGTTTTTGGTTTAAAACTTTCGGAAAGGGGGTTTTGATCGAGTTGCAGGTCCGCGACAGGGAGGGAATCAATGATGGGATTTCGATGTGTTTTTGATGAAATTTAATTCATAGAAAAGCTATAAACGATCTCAAGTGTGTTAGTGCGGGTTTAATTTAACAATTTTTGAAGTTTGGTGCTCGGTAGTGGTCGAAGACCGGTCGACAGTGGGGTGGTTGGTTTTGGTTGTAATCGCACTCGAATATTAAATTGCAGTGGGGCTCGGGTTCGAAACATCCACACGAGTGTGTCGGTAGTGATATTTGAGCTGGATTTCATTTGGTTTTTGTCGATTTGTCTCGCCGGAGCCGACCGGATTTTTGGCCGGAAAAACCCGCCGGAATCGCGGGTAAGGGAGAGAGAAAGAGAGGTTTTAAAATTTTTACAAAATGGTCCCTGAGGTTTAATGTTCCTTCAATTTTACACAAAACTTATAAATTTAAGTTTTAACAATAGCAAAATCACCCCCTGTACTTTTATTTCTATTATTATTATTATTATTATTATTATTACTATTTTATTACGGGTATTATATTGATATTGTGTTTTCTGTTACTCTTATTCAAGATGCCAAACCAAACCTTTTATAGGAGTACAAACGAAAAAAAAGAAAGTGGCTAACAAACAAACAAAAGAAAAGGAATTGATATGACCATGCATTACGTAGGCATGGGAATAGGAGATAAACTTGATTGAATCTTCATACAACAATTATCCCATAATTCACGTATACCGGTTCACCACCCCCGGTTTAGTAAAGTTCCAATACTCTCCCTCAAGTTGGTGCATGTAAATCTTTCATGCCTAACTTGACGAGTAAGTCCTTCAAGTGCTGAGCTCCCAACGGTTTGGTGAGTAGGTCCGCGATTTGCAACTTCGAATCAATATGAACGGGCTGAACTTCTTTCGATTCGACTCTCTCTCGAACAAAATAATAGTCCATTTCCACGTGTTTAGTGCGTTCATGGAAGACGGGATTGTTAGCTATGTGACGGGCAGCTTGGTTGTCGCAGAATAGGGTAGTACTACTTTGCATTGGCTCTCCAAGTTCACTCACCAAAAACCAAACCCAAAGTATCTCGCTAACCGCTGACGCCATAGCACAGTATTCAGCCCCCGCCGAGGAGCGGGAAAAGAGGGACTGCTTCTTTGATTTCCATGAAATAGGTGCCCCTCCTAGCAATAGCAAATATCCTGTACGATAACGTCTCGTTGACAGACAACCAAGCCAATCAGCATCGCAATAAGAAACGAGTTGCGTTCCTCCAACTTTGGGTAATAAAATACCCTGCCCCGGTGTTGTCTTTAAGTACCGCAAGACCCGTATAGTTGCGTTCATGTGCGTCTGTCGCGGATCTCCCACAAATTGGCTAAGAACATTGATTGTGTAAGCCACATCAGGGCGTGTGGCTTGGAGATAGAGTAACTTTCCAACCAGTCACCGATACGAACTTCCATCGACTTTAGCTTCTTCTAAATCAGGACCAAGTTTTAAATTTTGTTCCATAGGGAACGAACTGGGGCGGCAACCTTCTAAACCACTTTCTTTTAGAATGTCAAGTGTATACTTGCGTTGGCTTAAAACAAGCCCATCCTTTGTTCTTGCAACTTCGATTCCCAAGAAATACTTTAGTGGTCCAAGGTCTTTGATGGTAAAAAGTTTGTGAAGATGTGCTTTGGTGTGGTCGATCGTTGGTGGGTCGTTTCCCACTATATGACATCATCAACATCTATCGAGGCAGCTACGAAAATTTCATTCCTTTTGTAGATGAAGAGGGAATGGTCCGCCTTAGATTGTATAAAATCTAACTGTGACAAAGCGCTTGTAAACTTGTGGTACCAATTACGGGAAGCTTGCTTAAGCCCGTATAAGGATTTCTTGAGGTGACATACTCTAGTTTCGTTTGTGTGGAGAAACCTTGTGGCAACTTCATATAAACCTCTTCCTCCAACTCCCCATGTAGGAAAGTGTTGTTCACATCAAGTTAGTGAATCAACCAATCCCGTTTGACCGCCAGAGCTAGAATCGTTCTCATGGTCACTAACTTTGCGACGAGGGCAAACGTGTCATGATAGTCTACCCCCTCCATTTATGTATAACCCTTTGCCACAAGTCGCGCTTTGTAACGTTCGACCTCCCCATTTGGCTTATACTTGATCTTGTACACCCATTTGGAATCAATGGCTTTCTTGCCCTTTGGTAATTGTTCCAAAGACCAAGTTCCATTCTGTTCAAGAGCTTGTATTTCTTTCTTCATAGCATCTCTCCAATGTTCATCCTGTGATGCTTGATGAAAATTCTTGGGCTCATCTTGGGAAGAGATGGCCGCAAGGAACGCTTTATGACCATTAGAAAAATTATCATATGTAATGTAATGAGCAAGGGAATGTACCGTAGAGTGGACTTGAGTCGAGCTGATGGAAGCTTGATCGGGAGACGGGTGTGCGTTGTCAATTGATGGAGGTAATTGGACGTCGAAATCTCTCAACCGAGGGGGTTGAGTTCTTGTACGTTGCGGATGTTGAACCGAAACCGTGGGATCTGTTATACTGGAAACTTCATCAATTACTTCTGTGGGCTCGGGAAAAATCGGACCAGTAGGAGAAACTGGTTCCTCTTGAATAATTGGGCCTTATTCACTAGTATTAATTTGATGTTGACTTGGGCCTTGATGGGCCTGTTTCACGCAATTCCTTTTATCAACAGAAGCATCCCATTGTACATGTTTTTCAATACCTGATGGTCCACTGTTACTATCCTTTTGATTTGAATCAAAACCAGTTCTGTAGGTTTCGACTATTTTTTCGTCACATTGAAACTCGTTATTTACCTCATTTGAGAAAGGGAAAACGCGTTCCACAAAACGAACATCCCTGCTAATTACCATCTTTTTACTTTCAACGTTGTATATCTTGTAGCCTTTTGTTCCGTAAGGATAACCCAAGAAAACCCCGGGTTTACCTCTTGGCGCAAATTTATCTCCCTTTGTGTCGGTGTTCAAAAATACGCCAAGCAACCAAAAACCCGCATGTGGTCATAAGACGGCGACCGCCCACAAACTATTTCATACGGCGTCTTGTAGTTAATTACTTTGGATGGTAAGTGGTTTATAATGTATGCGGCCGTTAGTACACACTCTCCCCAAAAACGTATAGGTAAGCAAGCTTCAAAACGAATAGCTCGTGCTACTTCCAATAGATGCCTATGTTTCCGCTCCACTACCCCGTTTTGTTGGGGGGTGTGCGGGCACGTGGTCTCTAGCATGATTCCATGTTCGTTGTAAAACCCCTTCATACGGTTTGATGTAAACTCCCCCCATTATCGCAACGCACTCGTCTTACTTCCTTTTTATATTGAGTTTTTACCATGTTGAGGAAATTGATTAAGTAATCACTTGCTTGGCTCTTTTGTTTAATAATGTACACCCAAACCGCCCTACTAAAATCATCCACAATGGTGAGGAAGTAACTCCCGTTTGTGAGCGAGAAAGTGCGGTAACTACCCCAAATATCACAATGGATCATATCAAAACATTCAACGGTTTTTATTGAACTTAATTGAAAAGGGAGTCTAGACATTTATGCTTTAAGGCAAGAACCACAAAAACTGTTTTCGAAATTAGAGGAAAATTCTAATAAACTAATATGAGACAACTATGCCTTTGAGGGGTGACCAAGTCTTTTATGCCACTGAGTAGCCGAAACCGCCACCATCGTTGTTCTATTCCCTTGATCAATCCTCATTTTGTATAGTCCACCAACACATTTACCCGTTCCAATCAAGCTCCTCGAACTCAAGCCCTGTATCACAAAAAAAATCCGGGAAAAACGTGACAGCACAATTCAAATCTTTCGTTAGTCGACTTACCGAAAGAAGGTTGCACTTAAAATTCGGAATGAACAAAACTCCCTTGATTCTCACGCCTCCCTTAAAGAGAACGTCACCTTTTCCTTCGACGGGCACACAGTCACCATTAGGTATGGTGACGGGGTGCTCGCGGTTATTACGGGAGAAATTTTCAAACACCTTTTCGACATGGGTCATGTACTCGGTAGCACCCGTGTCCATGACCCATTCGTCATTTTCGTTAAACGTACCTGCCATGTTTGCAAAATATGCCCCGGTATCTTTCTGTTGATCGTTCCTCTTGCCGAGAAGTTTCATCACCATCTCGTATTGTTCTTCGATCAACCTGAGAATCTTATCATTGCCCTCAACCATTGCTGCTCTTGGCTTAGGACCTTCTTTCTTTCCTTTCGTACCTGGCCACCAATCCGGGTACCCGATTTTCTTGAAGCACTCGTCTACCACGTGACCATCTTTTCCACAGAAAGAGCAATGACCAACCTTTTCTCCCCCTGCCCCCTTATCGGTCCGCAAGGCAGTGGCTTTGCGCTGTGATGGCGCTGGTCTAGCCGTTTGGAAAGCGGCGGCTTCAGTAGTCGAAGTTGTCTTTTTCCCGCCAGTGATGTTACGTTGTTGTTCATCTTCAGCGATTAGGTGATAGGCAGCACCCATTGAAGGCGTAGGCCTCATTGCCAGGACCTGGGTTCGCATCACCGAAAAAAACGGGTCGAGTCCTATAAGGAATTTGTAGAGTCTTGTCTTGTCTTTCAACTCGACGAGCTTCTTGCCTATGTCACACTTGCACCCATCACACTTACAACGTGGATCTGGGAGAAGGGAGTCAATCTCACCCCATAACCCTCGTAGGCGAGTGTAATATGACGAAACAGACGACCCATTTTGGCGTGTCATGGTGATTGTTTGTTTCAATTCATATGTCCTTGGAGCACTCTCTTTCCCGAAACGCTCATTGAGATCGTCCCATATTTCTTTGGCCGTGTTCGCATACTTTACGCTCCCACGAATGTTTGTCTCCATGGCTGTGGTGAGCCAGCCTTTGATCATGGCGTCACACCGCATCCATGGCATGTACTTCTCGTCAGTCTTTTCCGTTTCGCGATGGTTCCGTCGACGAATCCGATTTTGTTCTTGGCGAACAAAAATTCGTCATCTCTTGGACCCAGTCGTTGAAGTTGTTGTCTGTCAGGGATTCGTTGACCTGAAGTTGCTTGGGGTAGTCAGACGGGTGTAGGTAGAAGGGTGAAGCTGGATCAATCGACCCACCGCCAAAACTCCCGGCATCGTTCTTGTCGCCAGCCATATAATCGGTGTTCTTGAGGATCTTAATTTTGATCGTCCTGCTCTGATACCATGAAGAAATTGGTACAGAGAGAATCGAACATGTTGATATTGTGTTTTCTGTTACTTTTTTTCAAGATGCCAAACCAAACCTTTTATAGGAGTACAAACGAAAAAAGAAGCAAGTGGCTAACAAACAAAACAAAAGAAAAGGAATTGATAAGACCATGCATTACGTAGGCATGGGAATAGGAGATAAACTTGATTGAATCTTCATGCAACAATTATCCCATAATTCACGTATACCGGTTCACCACCCCCGGTCTAGTAAAGTTCCAATAAAAACTTGAATAATAAGTTTACATAATGAAAGAATGGGAAAACAAGGGGAACCCCATCCCCTTTCCTTTGAGTGATTCGGCCAAGGGGGCCTTGGATGGGCCTCCCAGGCCCTTTGCTCGTCTTGTCCAATTCCATCTCATTCCAATCCGCGTGTTATCTAGTTTTCATATTTTTGAATTTTGCGTTTTAATTCAATTCCAACGTACTATTATATGCTATATAAATTATTTAATTTATATTTTTGAATTAAATTAAGTCTATTTAGTAGATTTTAGGATATTGTCTTGTAATGGTTCAATCATGACAAGTATCAAAAGAAAATTATGACAAGACGACAACATATGTATATAGTGAAAAATTAAGACATATTGCTTGCCTATACAGAAATTGCTTGTATCAAAATAAAAAATGTAATGAAAAGTTATGATTCCTACCTTATGAATACACAACACATCACACATTCTACTACACAATTTTCAACAAGATATATATAGCTCATGCCTAAAAGACAAAGTATGAGCAAGTGTCAGGTTCGAGTTAGTAATTTGTGCTTTAGTATTGGTCAAAAAGACACCAACTTTCTTCGCTGTGTTGTGGCTGGAGGTATGATTTGTAATGTGTGTGTTCTCAGGCTACAATCCTGCTTCTGCAGGTTTATTTCAGCTATGTTAGTTCTTGAAACAAAGAGATAATGATATAACATGTTAGATATAAAACTGGTCAGAAAACTAATTTTCTATTAATTAAAAGGTGTATCTAACATCAGCTTTTCTTATTGTTGAAGCGTTAATTATTGCATGAATGTAAAAAGGAATTTATATCGTGATTGAATTTTTTGGATTAGTAGAAGATTTACGACTTAGATAAGTACTTCTATAAATTTCTTACAACTTCTTGTACTTTTAGGTGGCATGCTACCTGTATGAGCCCGACTATATTTTTAGAGTTCTTAGGTGGCAAGCGAACTTGCAAGTTTGCTAGAGTAGCAAGTGAACTCAGTGGAAAGCGAACCTGATTATTCGTCTAAAGTTCACGTACAAGACCTGTTCAAATTAAATGTGTGACAAATCTTGCAATGAACTATTTTATGCTTTACGGATGAGCTTACTCGTACATGTAGCAAACTATTTAGAATTATAACATGTCTAAAAAAACTTCTAGAAGCACTTAGCTGAATTCTAAACCACTGCTAATCCAAAAAATTCTATTGTGGTCTCTAGTTGAAAATTTCAGGTTACACTATAATTGCTCATCCTACCTTAAAAAGTTAAAAAGTGAATTCGTTACATGCGTGCGGACTTACATCCAAGAGTGTCAAAGTTGATAACAGATCCTTGCATTGATCAAGCAAAGAACATTCAGTTTTCATAGCATTAACAAGTTCAGATGCCATTGAATTCACATTTTCCACCTGTTATAAAAAGAGAAAAACTAAATTGATATAATGGTTTGAGAAAGAGATAAAAAAAACTTCGCACATGATGCATTTTTCTGAATGGAAAATACTTTTTTTTTAATATATAATCAAATTAACCTTGTCTAGTAAAGAGTACACTGATACAGCCATAGCCTGCATCACATCAACAGCTGAAAATATTGCATCCTTTAAATTCTGGATATCTGCCTGTAAGCCCAATGAATGTCAAAATGTACATATATATTTTTTTTACATATTTAAAAAGGATACAATCAGATTCATACCTTTGCATCACCTGCAACTGGAAGACAGAGAGAGCTTGACTCTAGAGCCATAATAGCCCCAGATAAGGAGATCGAATGATCTCTTTCGGTTAGATCCCAATTGTCTAAGTACAAAATCTGCATTTGTGAAATAAGAAAATGAAAGATAAATGTCACAGATGGAAATGCATATATTATAATAGTAATCCATATCCTCTTCTACCTGTTTTTTTAGTAGAGCATGCAACTTCAAGTTATGATTCAGTTCTTGAATCTGCAGTCGTTTGGATATGACAGAATGCCACAACTTTGATATAGTCACCCAGGCATTATATAATTTTTTCTGAAAAAATTTATAATGGTTATACCAAAATAGTTCTAAAAGCAAAGTCACATCAACTGCTTTTAAAAAGGCAAATGCATACAAAAAATTACTTTAATCTTATCTAAATTTGTTTAATAGACTTTCTTTATCAAAAGATTACAAAGTCAATCAGTAAAAATTCATCGAGTTCAGAATAAGAACAAATGAGGAACTGTTATTTTTTCTTAATTCTTTTATAATATCTAAAATCAATAATAGACTTTTTTTTTGAACAATATACTTCATTAAACACATGGAACGAAACCTCAAAAAGGAGGCTCGCCCAAAATAATAGACTTGAAAATGCCTGTCTCTCAAAACTTGAGATAAACCTTTGTTATAAATTAAAATAAAATAGAATATCATAACTATGATTTATATCAGCAAGTATTATAAAAGAAAAGTATATGTAACACTAAATATTACAAGAATACGTAAATAGTAGTATTAATCTATCTTTTTGATTTTAAATTTTTTTAAAGTAAAATAAAATGATATACATGTAATGTTTATTTGTGTTTTCTGAACATGAAAAAATATATAAAACATTTTTTTTGTGTATCTAACTTATATTGTAGCTTATAATACCTACAAAGGACAGATAACTTATATATGTGTGTGTGTAAAAGATTAAAAATTTTAAAAATATATACATAAATTAGTTTGATGGGCATTATGTGGAAAAAGAAAGAAAAAAAAGAATACAAACTAGTGTTTAAAAAGTATAGAATTTAAAAACAAAATAATCATTTATCATAAACTAAATTAAATTATTTAAGTTGGTTTTTTTTTTTTATTTTCACAATAATTTATTGTTTTGTAATTAAATTGACCTACTATTGAAGTATCCGATAGCTCTTATAATTTAATCGACTCTATAACGATAATGAAAGCATATATTTTTTATATCTTTAATTTTATTTTCATTTTTCTGTTTTTTGTATCTATGATTTTGCTATACATTTTATATGCTTTAGATGTAGAATTATTTTTTATTTTTTTTTAATTTTCTCTAAAAGATTTACACTACATCGTCTTTATAAAAGTAACAAAACTCTAAATATACTATTGTAACGTGTTTATATTTGCTCACATCCATATGTAATTTTTTTAAAACGGAATCGTACGTCATTATATACGAGAGATTGATGAGGAAACATACAAGCACTTAAAGTTGATTTAAGGTTCGAACTTTTTACAATTATTAATCTTTTTTTCCTCGAACTATTTAATATGTTCAAATCCAAATCTAGACGCGTTTATTTTATCAATGTTAATTTTTTTTAAATATTTGAGTTTTCCATTATGACATACCTACTTTCATCAACGTTTTGATGTAAATTTCTTAAACTGTTTTTTTTTTTATATCAAGTTTCACATGTTATCAACCGACTTGTTACCACGCATGAGTTTGTAAGAGTTTCTCTTTTTATAAATTACCGAATGTTAACAACAAAAGTACGTACCAATGTTTCACCATAAATTTCAGTCTCATTGCAATCATTTTGGCATGATAGCATATGATTGAAAAAATTTCCTGATCCGGTTACCTTGGCCATAACATTCAACAAGTAACGCATTGAAAACATGTTACCTGAACAGCAGCACGCTGGACCACCACAGCAGCATCCGCTTTCGCATTCGCAAACCGCCACTGCATATGCTTATTATGCAACACCCGCAACAAATGCGCTTCCTCAAGCTTCTTCTCCCCCACCTTCCCCCTCTTCAAATCCGCACAAAAGCTCAAAATCGACAAAGTATTCATCCCAGAACTAATATTACTCACCGGACCCGGAGAAGACGACGATCCCCCTTTCAAACCCTCGTGTAAACCCTTACATCCAGATATCGGCTTACTGTTCTTCACCAATGGCGCTGATACAGGCACCGCTTGCACTCGTCGTAGGAGGTTGATTGTCTCCTGCCAAAACCTCGCCGGAACCACGATTGCACGAGCACCTCCTCCGCCGCGGTCGTTGCCGGAGGAGATACTCTCGGAATCGGAACCATCGGAATCGTATGCACTTTCGAGGTTAGTACGTTCTAATTTGAGTAATTTCGCCTCAGTGGTTTCAGATCTGTTTAACTTCGTCTTCGCGTTGGTGTAATCTACACTCATCGTCATGAAACTCCTCTGCGGTGATCTCACCCGCAATCTGGTATCAGATCCGTTTAATTTCGTCTTCGTCGCCGGAGACTTCTTCGTTTGCGGTGTATCGTTTTTCGATCCGTTATTTGCAGGATTTCCGACGTTACTAACGGGAAGCGCGAACGATTGACCTTGAAACGAGACCGACAAACTCCGTACGGACGTTTTCGTCAACATCTTCGCGCTCGCTGACATTTCAACGGTTCCGGTGTGACGCTCCTTGTTACTCGCCGGAGATGCCGATGTCACCGGAGAAACCGACGACGGAAATCTGTTCGTCGGAGTGGAAACGGAGTTTGACGATAAGTACCGTGAACTAACGTCTTTAGGTTTCGTCGGGCGTTGCAGAGATCGGGCATTGTTGTCACTTCCTGAAGCTGAAGGTAACAATGGCACACGCTTAGGTTTCGCCGGTGATGAGACCTTAGAGTTGGGTTTTTGTGGTGGTAGAAGACGTATCGGCAACCATTGTATCACATTTCTTGATAAAATCTACAATATAGAACTCTGATCTTAAACCGTAATTGCAAATTCGATTAGAAGTTTGAAGGTGAAAGAAGAGAGAGTCGATTACAATTGGCAGTAGTGAAGATATTGGGTTCGTTGGCTTGAAGGGGGAAGGAATGCTGTTGGATTGTGTGTGATTAATCTATATATACTTGTATTAATAATTAATAATTGTTATTATCATTATTATTAATTTTATTAATATTATATAGTTTAGGTTAGGAGTTAGGGAAACATGTTTTCATGCTTTATACTCTTTTTAATCTATATGGATGAAGATCCCATGTACAATAAAACACGTGCATTCTCGCTAAAAAATAACGACAATTTGATGCTCGTTTGGTAGGCCGACCGGGAATATTTACTACTAATGCAAAACCACTGAGGTTTAAGACTGGTGATTGTTTTTTATGGGATTTGAAAATAAATTATTGTTGATTAAGAAAATGAAGATCGATTATTTATAGGGTGTTTAAATTTAGATGTTTAAAATTTTCAGAATTACTGATTTTTCATTCAGATATTCGGATTTGGTTACTTTTTACACACCCCTAGTTATTTGAATAAGAGTGTTTATCATCTTATAACGCACAGGTCAACCTTATTTCTTCTCCCCTGGCCGCAATTCTCACTAAATCATTTGCTTGCTGATGGTTTCATGTCAACAAGGTCAACTTGACCACAATACGTGTTTTGTTGGAAATATTTGACATGTTTTTCTATCGGTAATATTTAGTTGCTTATCTTCATGAAGTAGCATGATTGACTGTTTAAAAAGGCATGGTCTCTTTTACTTCTAGTGTAAAAAGAGGGGAAGTTATGGGGTAATAATGTTCAACAGAATTTTAAAAACTCTGTTCCGTACAAAAGGGTGTATCATTTTCACCATTTAGATCAATATATTGAAATTGCATAAGAGTTTCTTACATTTTGTTAGATTTCACAGTTTTAATAGCCTTTTAATGTCATATGGAACGTTTGAATTTTACCTCATCAAAGATAGGGAACTCAGATTTAAATATGATAATTTCTTTTACTTTATAAGAAGAAATGGTAAAATAGTCATTTTATAAAAAAATAACTAAGTTTTAACGTCTTCTGTAACAAATTTTAAACAATAAAGTATGATTATTGAAGTTAAAAACAAAATATGCAATTTTTAATATATGTTAATCTATTATTTTGTCTATTATCTTTGTGATTCTATGTTTCTTTTTACCTTTTATTTAATACTTAGGTTCTTACCATTTTAAGAATTAAAACAATGCAAAAACTTAATCCACGAGATAGGTGGTGAACTCGAATTCAACCCACAAATAACGACCGACCACTCTTCTTTTTTATTTTAACAGCAAATGTAAAAACCCTGTTTCGGAGGATCTCTGTTATTTTAAACGGGCTCACTTATCTATTTTTCAACCAACACCACACCCCCAACCCTCCTTTCGAGGAAATCCATTACTGCGAAAACCTACTGGCTCAACTATGAATATTTTCCTCAGAGTGAAATTTAAACATTGGCCTCCCCATACTTACATGTTATAGATAGCTCAGTATAACCAGTTGGGTTAAGATCATTGGTTAGCGTTCACTCCTCTAGACATCAAAAGATGCTCATAACTATATCATCTCCGTTTGTTTTTGTACGTACAAATACATAATCTACCTTTAAGACTTAAAGTTTATCTTAAGCTACAATCATCCCATTTTTTTAAACTTGTGGACTAAACCAACCAACCCATCTCCTCAATCAAACTTTATCAGTTAGCTAACTCGTGTCAAACAAAATATGCTAATTAAGCTCACTTAATCTTATATAAATATCATTATTTAGAATAATATAAAATGTATCTTTTTACTATTAAACGCGTTAACATGTTAAGTGTGTTGTTTTTTAGTAACATTTGTCGTAATAGTAGCCTTTTAAAAATAGAAATATTATCTAAATCTTACGTTAAACCTATTTCATATGTGTATTAACAATGTGATATTTCTAATAGTAATAGATTAGTGAAAATTAAATTATGAATTTAAGAGTTGATAACTTAGAGATTACTTGAGATTATAATTAGCATTAAAGTAAGAGGTGTTTGTTAGTATCATGATCACCCACTTTTGATAGTGATGAATTTGGTGATCATTGCTTAATCCCATAGGTCAAACAGTTTCCAAACTACATACGTATATCATAACCACACATGTATGTTGTTAGATTATTTTTAGTCATTTACAACAATATTATACTCTCTTTTTAAACAAAATGTGTTTTATTATTTAAATAAGTTCAATAATATTATTAAAAAATTAGGAGGATGATGAGAGAAGCAAAAGAGGGGTAGTTGAGAAGTCAAAGATGAGCATAACATGAAATAGAAAGGGCGATCAAGATTAACTTGATATTGAAGAATGTTTTTCTTGCCATGTGTAGGGTCCATATACCTACCTACAAAGCTACTTTGCGATACCTGTTTAGAAGAAGATGTTTCATTTCTATTACCAGCTTGAAACAATAGCACAACTACCTACAAGTTACACTCTTAATTTATGGAAATATTGGGGGTTGTGTAAGCACTTCCTATTCAAGTTGGTTATTAATTTATTATAGTTAAGAGTGCATTACAAACTTCGAAATGATGGATCGGTTAATGATGATACTTAAACTATATCGAGATAGATGGAGTGATTAGACTCCTCTTTAACAGATTAAGTTAATGTAATCTTGAAAGGGTGTTGTGTTTCATACACCAGTGATTTGATGGATCGTAGTAAACGGTCGTTTAGAAGGCTGTAAACGGCCGTTTAGAAAGCTGCAAACGGTCGTTTATGTTGCTGAAAACGGTCGTATGTTTCGCTGCAAACGGTCGTTTAATAATCTGTAAACGGTCGTTTAGGAATATTCAAACGGTCGTTTACTTTTTCTCAAACGGTCGTTTAACTTTTGGTCGATTTAAGATGCCCATTTCCCCATCCACTCAAACGACCGTTCAATCATTCATACACCTCCATACCTCTCCTCTCTATCCATTCCTTTAATCATCTTCTTCATCTTCATCATCTTCCTCATCTTCCTCATCTTTCTCATTAGGTTTGTTTATTAGTATTATTCTAATAAACTAGTTTAATATATATTTTATTGTGTTACTAATTTTAATTATTGTAGGTAATGGCTTCAAGTTCACGTCAAGACACAGCGTCGGTTCGTGTTTCTAATCATCCTTGGCTCCAGTTTCGACAAGGGTCAGATGAATATAAAAGACTTCAGAAACTTTTAGATAAAGAATTTGAGGCTTCACGTTCGATATCTTGGAGTTTGTTACGGGACGTGGGGGAATTTACTCGTGCTCGTGACATGATGAACGAGCCGTGGAGAAGATTTTTTGCAATTAGTGGTCCACAATATAAGGAGCTTTGTTTGGAGTTTTTCTCCACTTTTAATTTCGATTCGAACAATCATAACTACAGATATACAAATTTAATTGGATTATATATAATTTCATGTTTACATTTAATTGAGGTTATATTTTTTTAACAGTGATACCGATGCTATCAGTTTTGTTCTCGGGGGGTGCCACGTAATTATTCAGTGGCCGATTTTGGTGTTTTGATGGGTTTATATACAGTTCAAGAGACCCATCAATCTGATTTTTTGGAAGGTCTTACACAATTTCCAGAAGATTATAATGATGAAATATTTTGGGAAGAAATTGGTGATGGCCAATATATACCTAACAATAAAACAAAAGCTACAAGAATGAACGATCCGTTGTATAGATATCTTCATCGCGTTATTGGTCATACTATAGCTGGACGTAGGATGACTAGTGGTGGGGTGACTAAAAAGGATTTGTTCTTTTTATTTTGTTTGATTAAAAGGAGGCCTTGTAATCTGGCATATATGCTTGCTGATTATTTTACTTCTTGCACGGGTACAAAGAAAACCGGACATATTTGTGGTGGTACATATGTTACTCGACTTGCCGAGTCTTTACATATTCTCACCCCTGACAACGTGGCAAGTTTAAACGGGCCGGTACTTATGTCCGGATTTGTTGATCGTGAACATCTTATACGGATGGACATGATCGCAGATTATCCACAAGTTAGGTGGATGTTTAAACATAATAATCAAATGTGGATACCTCCATATCAAGATCCTCCTGATGATCTGTAATTTTTTTTATGTTTTAGTTACTGTAATAAAGAATTTATTTATGTTTTATTAATTGTAATAATGAATTTATTTATATTTTAGTTATTGTAATAAAGAATTTATTTATGTTTTATTAATTGTAATAATGAATTTATTTATTATATAATAATTATTGGGAAATGTGCCAGAATTATTCATAACTGGACATACATGTTGGGAAATGTGCCAGATCAAATCACAATTCACAATTCACGTTTACAGAATTATTCAAATGGAAGATGCCTATAAATTTCCTTTACACATTTCACAATTCACAATTCACAATTCACAAGTATTCAAATTCATTTATTCACACATCATCGTAATTCAAGTCAATAATGTCTCAATTTTATAATGATTGGGTGTACCAAACAAGAGAAGAGTTAATGGATTGGGTGCAAAACACTACACACGCCCTTGGATATGTTATTGTCACACAACGAACGAAGAAGACTGTATACGGATTCGTCAACAAGGCATTTCTTATGTGCGATCGTGGTGGTGTATACAAGTCAACATCAGATTCAACCACACATTCAGGCACAAAGAAGATAGGTTGTCCATTTCAACTTATAGCAAAATATCATGAAGAAGATCGAGGTTGGAAAATACATGTTGTCTGTGACGAACATAACCATGAACCTTCTAAATTTTTGGAGGGTCATGCTTATGCAAAAAGATTGTCTAAAGAAGAGTATGCATTGGTGGAAGATCTCACAAGAAAAATATGCAGCCACGTGATATTCTTACGGCTTTAAAAGAAAATAATGATAAAAATATATCCACAATTGAAACCGTGTATGATGCACGGACAAAGATACGAAAGTTGGATAAATTTGGAACCACCCCAATGCAATCACTTCTTCAATCTTTGCAGATGGGCGGATACATCTATGATTTTACTACTGATGACGAATCAAATCAATTAGATGATTTGTTTTTTGTTAACCCCACTTCACTAAAAATATGGCGTGCGTTCCCGCATGTGATTATTTTAGATTGCACGTACAAGACGAACAGGTATCGCCTCCCTTTTCTTCAGATTGTTGGCTTAACTTCAACAAATAAGACATTTTGTATTGCTTTCGCATTCATACGAAATGAGAAAAAAGATAATTTCAAGTGGGTTTTAAATTGTCTGAGAAAAACATTGGATGGGTATATGCTACCACGCGTCATAGTCACTGATAGAGAGTTGGCATTAATGGATGCATGCCAAGTAATATTTTCAGAAGCAACCCGATTGCTTTGTAGATATCATATACAGGAGAATATCAGAAAGCATTGCAGATCATCTTTCAGGTCTCAAACTGAGTGGGATAAATTTATGTATTACTGGAGATTTCTGCTTCAATCTCCAACAATTGAGGCCTATTATGAAAATCGAACGCGATTGCAGACAAAGTTGATGAACAAGCATCGAAGTATTTTCCTGATCTATTAAATTTATTGTTTTTATTTTAATGAAATTGAAACTAACATTTTTTATTTCTCTTTGCAGATGTGTTTAATTATTTGGATGTTAACTGGTTGCAAAATTATAAAGAGATGTTCGTGTCTGCATGGATTGATAGACATCTAAATTTTGGAGAACGAACAACAAACAGAGTAGAAAGCCAACATGCTCTGTTAAAAAAACATTTGAATTCTGACAAGTCAAATTTAGATAAAATTATAACAATTTTAAATAACATAGTACGTTTACAGGAGACACAAATAAAGGCAAGTTTTGAGGAAAGTCGGATAAAATAAAACATCAACATAAACATAATTTATTTGCTTCTTTGTTATCAAACATTTCTCATGAAGCTCTGGATATATTACTTGGAGAGCTGACACGAGTTAATGAAATTCAAAACCAATCACAAACCTGTGGCTGCCATATTCGTACTAGTTGCGGTTTACCATGTGCTTGTGAAATCGCACAGTATTTAAAAGCAGGCAAACCTAATCCACTACATTCGATAGATATATTTTGGAGGAGGCTTGACTTTTCACCGGTATCGTTAAACGAAGACGAAGAAGATATTCAATGTGATGACGAAGTTGAGAGGTTCAAAGAAGCTTACAAGAAACAAAAAAATCCAACAGTGAAAAGGAATTGGTTAGAAAGGATAAAAAGCATAACGAATCCTATCAGCATAAATCTTAACGAGCCTACGGTGCAAAAAATACTCGTGGAAGGCCAACACTTAAATCTCAAAAACAAAACAAACCAAACCCTTCACCTGCTGAACCTGCTCGAGATCATACCTACACGACAGATGATTTTGTTAGTTATGATTTTATGGGGTTGAGCCCCCCAAAACATACTTCAAACGTAGATAACACAACTCAGTCTTCTCTATATCATCATCCTTTACTAATACGGATTCCAACACTTTTCCATCCGTATATAACACATATAGAGAACGTAAGTAGTGATGGTAACTGTGGGTTTCGTGCAGTTTCCTTCTCCTTAGGATACGGTGAAGAATACTGGCTGAACATGAGGTATGAGCTTTTAAACGAGTTACATAACAATTCTAATTTGTACAGAAATATTTTCTCCAGCTCATATGATGAGACAGAACGTAGTTTATCATGGCTACAACCGGGTCCAGCTCCTCATCAACATTGGATGATAATGCCATACACAGGATTATTGATCGCCAACAGATTTAATGTGATTCTTCAATGCTTATCTCCCACTGAAAGTGCAACTTATTTTCCGCTATGGACAGGTCCGGATGAACTCATGTACCACCAATTCATTACTATTGCACATGTGTATGGTTGCCACTACGTCTCTGTGCGTTTGGAGGGTGAATATCTATTGCCTTTCATAACGCCGTTATGGAATTTTCACAAAAGTAATAATGCGGCTGCGTGGGAAAGAAAGTACGAGGAGAGACTTCAAAGATATAGTCAATATATACTTCGAAATAAAACTGTTACTCGTTTCAATATAGATTAGATTAGTATCACTTGTAACTGTTCTCTTATAAGGTTCAAATATTTTAAACTTATATATAAATTATTCGTTTAGTAAAAAAACGACCGTTTATGATATAGTAAACGACCGTTTGATACTTATATTTATTCTTAAATTTAATATAAAATTTAATATTTTACATATAATATAAAATTTAATATAATTAATAAAAATTTAACATAATTAATAGAAAAACTTAATACTTATATTTATTCTTAAATTTAAAATAATAATATTAGAAAAACACAAACGACCGTTTATGATATAGTAAACGACCGTTTACTATTTT
This sequence comes from Flaveria linearis, assembly GCA_024085815.1. Taxonomy (NCBI): domain Eukaryota; kingdom Viridiplantae; phylum Streptophyta; class Magnoliopsida; order Asterales; family Asteraceae; genus Flaveria; species Flaveria linearis. The sequence goes on along the minus strand of CM044011.1, from coordinate 53,627,206 downwards.
GTAAACGACCGTTTGCAGATCTGCAAACTACCGTTTATATCCATGCATACGACCGTTTGATACTTCCTAAACGACCGTTTACTCCTTGACAAACGGTTGTTTGTCAAGGTGGTGTAAATACCCAACCGGTGGTGTATGGATCAATGCTGCCATCTTGAAATAGAAAGACATAATTTAGGCTACATGAAGCCTGCGGATTACCTGTTAGAGGTTACAAATGAAGGTGATTAGTTTTCAGGTATGGTTGGATCGCATAATTATAGTAATCTCTTGATGTTTTCAAACGTAAATCAGAATGGTTTTTTTATTGTATATAAGGTTTAAAACCATTTTTATTCACTTATCTTGCCATGCATATGTGCTGTGTGGTTTAAAATCTCTTACAAGTAGTGGTGGAGTCAGGATTTTTGACATCATTATTTTTTAGTGTCAAGTTTCTAACAAGCAAACATCAAAATTTTTAACCCAGGTCGGATGTGATTGGTAGGGTGTGCAACTGGTTGGAATCGGCTGGAACTAGGAACCAGATGGTCTAAATTGAACACCGGAACTGACCTAATTTGTTCGGTTCTTAACCGGGTAAACTGGTTTCGGTTTGTTGATTAACCAGTAAAGAAACGATTTTGTTGAAGAACCTAAAATAACGATCTCATGTGATCAATTGAAAAAGAACAAATCAATATTCAAATTTTAAAAAAATGACATTTATAAAAAGGGCATCAAGAAATTGACATTTTGAGAAAACCAATAATCTAATATCCAAATGAGTTAAAAATCATCGAATGTGAGTATCTAATAGTGTGTAAACCAAATTTGTAATGGGTCATATCTTTCTAACTAATCCAATGCAAACTAATAATACAAATAATTTAATGCAAACCAAAGTAAATAAATTGTTGATTTCTTTAATCTTCAACAATCCCTATGCACCTAATTGTCCTATATATTAAAAATGCAGTTCAATGAACAGTAACTCGGGGTATTTTTGGTATTTCCTTGTGCCTCGGGTTTCATGCTGTGCATTTTTATGTGATATATGCTTCCTTTCTTCATTTGGTGGTGGTGGTTGCTGAGGTGGTGGGCGATCAGCTGTTAATGTCGTTTCGTTTTCACCGGTCGCCCGTGCTCTTTAAACGCCGGTGGTTGTCGGTGGGTGTGTTGGTGTAGGCGGTGCCAGGTCAACCTCCCTACCATGCCCTAACCGTTGTGTGTCGTTGAAGGTCGTCCGATGGGGTTTACGATCTACGGATCTAAGGTTTAATGCAAAGAACAAGGCGGTGCTGGTGGCGGTGGAGGCGGTGGTCCCCTCGGCCGGATGTTTGGGTACCGTCGACTCTTCACAATCTCCCGTTACCCTTTTAGGGTTTTCGGATGGCGCCGCCCACTGCCGCCCGACGCCGTCGTGGCATGCATGTGTTGATGGTGGCGCTTGCTGCCACCGGTGGCTATATTTGTTGCGTGTGGAGTTTTGTTTTGGGTTTATCTGACCAAATGCAGTGCGATGAACAGTAACTCAGGGGTATTTTGGGTATTTCAGTAAGCGCCTGGTTTCGTGCTGTGCCTTGTATGTGTTATAGCATTCAAACTAGGTTTCTCATCTTTATACATATAATTACACTAAAAATCATTGTATTTACTCTCTCCTTTTCAATCAAATAATATTTTTTATACCCTTATCATTACTTTTTTATCTCTCCTCCACTCACAACCACTTCAAAAAATATTTAAAAATTTCGAGTAAATTACCGTTTGCATCCCTGAGGTTTGGTGATTTTAACCATTTGCGTCCCTACAGTTTAAAAATCCCCATATACCCCCTAACGTTTTATTTTTGTTCTCATTTGCATCCAAATGACTAACGCCGTTAAATAATTCAGTTAACTTTTTATAAAATGACGAAATTACCCTTGCTATTATTATTTTATATCTCCCATCCATCAAACTCACTCACTCAACTCACTTCCCCCATTCCTTAAATGTCTGACACTCTCGCCGCCCTCACCACCACCCTCTCGCCGGAGTTCCTTATCTCCGGCAACATCACCACCAACCACTACCACCGCCCGTGCGACTTCACATCTTCATCCTTAACCAAGTCAGAGAGCGACGATGACGAGAACATGAACATCACTGGGTTGACTCACCGTTTCACTCGCTCCCTTTCCTTACAAGATCGCCTGCAAATCGCTCATCGTACTCAGATTTGCTATTAGTTCATGCAAAACAGGTTGGGAGCTAATACTTAAATCAGTTCCTAGTTGTTTAATGAGTCTGCTTTGGGTGCATTGATATAATTTATTTTTTTATTCCGTTCACAAAATACAGCTTTTTTGGTTTGCTGATAGATTTAGGGGACTGTTCACAGACTCAATCTCGTCTGTAAAGGAGTTTTATGCATCATCGGGTTACTCAGTAAGTTTTTCTATTTGTGCCTATAGGTATTTGAGACTGCAAGATAGATAGGTTGGTTTGGGATGGGTAAACGGGTCAAATGGATAAAGTTGAATTCTTTAGTACAGGGCAAAATGGGCCAAAAACAGGTGAGTTGACCCTCAAACACTTCATGATCCTAATGATAAGAAGAAAACAAAATCATCATCTAGAAATGATTTCTAATGTTGTATGCATAAAAATATGACTTTGGGATGAAACACGACCCAAATCCACCCATTTATAGGTAAAGGGGCCGACCTCCCTCCTCTAACTTATGGTTTGTTTGTGTTTGAAGGATGAACTGTTGTGGGCGGCTACATGGTTGTACCGCGCAACCAAGGACGCATCATACTTGAAATATGTGGTGGATAACACCGCCTCCATGGGTGGCACTGGTTGGGCCATGAAGGAGTTCTCTTGGGATATCAAATATGCAGGGGTCCAGATTCTTCTATCTGTGGTGCCGTTGGATGGAGATGGTGGTGTATACACCGCCACACTGAAACAATATCAGGCCAAAGCCGATTACTTCGCGTGCGCTTGCCACCAAAAGAATGATGGCTACAACGCACCTTTGACTCCTGGTCTACTATCTAAAAGAATGTTTCCGGCGGTACACGTGTACGTTCTTCTCCAGCGACGCCGTTTGCCCCGGCGGAGGAGGATTATCAGGATCTGGTGTACGCTGCCGCAGGGGAAATCGCAAGGATGAAGATGATGATGAAGATGAAGATGAACATCCGTATAGAGAGAGAGAGAAAGAATAAGGAGTGTGTGTGTGAAGGGAGAGAGAGATAAAGTTAAAGGGGATTAGAGTCAAGGGTAATTTTATCATTTTATAAACAGTTAACTGAATTATTTAACGTCGTTAGTCATTTGGATGCAAATGAGAACAAAAATAAAACGTTAGGGGGTATATAGTGATTTTTAAACTGTAAGGATGCAAATGGTTAAAATCACCAAACCTCAGGGATGCAAACGGTAATTTACTCAAAAATTTATAAAGATTGCATGGTGATTCTTCAAATATACCAATGTACAATAACATTTTCTCTCTCATTCACTCACAACCACTCAAAATCATTCCATATAATATACCAAACACACACACATATTTTTAAAGACTCTACTATGAATGCTCTTATTGGCTTCGTTTCTTCATTTGGTGTAACATCCCGTATTTTTATAAACAATTAAGTTTAATACGTCATTAATTCCAATAATTACAAAAATTATAATAATAATCATAATAATAATAATAATAATAATAATGATTATAATAATAGTAATAATAATAATAATAATAGTAATAATAATAATAATAATAATAATAATGATTTATAAAAAAAATGTATAAAAATTAATTTATAAGTCCAGGGGTAAGTTTGTAAATAATAAAACTTGTTTTAAAAACTTCTGGCATAAAATAATAAACATAGTAAACCACAGGGACTAAACGTGTAATATTTTTTAACCCAAACCCCCGCCCGTTCACCCTCGGCTTTCCGGCCAAAATTCCGGCCAAGGTCCGGCCGAACGCCGGCGAGTCCCAAATCATCAAAAAGCATCGTTTTTAATTCCAAAAACCGTACCAAATCGTTCGTGGATAAAATTCGAACCTAACACACACTTTAATCGATTGAACTACAGCTCACAACACCACTAATCGGATCCACTTTATGCTACTGCGATTACAACTCACGAACTCCACTCAAAACACTATTATAATCAAATTTAATCAACCGAATCGAACTTTATCTGTGTATAAATCCACACAACTCTTAATTGAGCTTGAAAAACAACCACACACCATTGTTCGATCATCACCTCTGTTTCGACCTGCAACTCATTCAATCCCCATAATATGAGTTCCAATACACCAAATTAACAGAGGGCTTTTGCTTTTCAACAACTTTAGAATGATCTTGCAAAGTTAATTCGATTATAATCAGTGTTTGTTCATCGTTTGGATTCAAGACGACCCGCGACTTGTTCCCTTACCTGTTCATCATCAGTCGAACTTCAAAACAGGTAATTGAGCACATCATTACACTCGTTTTTACATAGGGATTAAAAGCCCTATGAATCGAATCGTTAACAGAATCGAATTTGGGTTCAATTTTGCTCGAATTAGTTCTAGGGTTCTTCAGATTCGGGAAGATCTTTGTGTTTGTGTTTAAATGAATTGCAAACCATTTCATACCGTGGCTGTGGCCTTTGGTTCATTGGTTAAGGGCGTGTGTTGCAGACTTGAGGTCCTGGGTTCGAACCCGGGGACCCTCACCTATTTTTTTTAATGCTTTTCAACTTTTAAAAAAATACAGAAAAATTCTTAAAATTATAAAAATAAGTTTTATAAACTCTTCTTATTTTAAATGTTACATAATTATTTTCTGTAAATTTATTTTATTTAAACACCTATAATTAATAAATAGTTTTTAATAATTGTCAATTTATAAATATATTTTATAAATTGCCTGAATTGGACATTTATTATTTTGACCACATTTAATTATGTAAATGATTATAAAGACTATTTAATGGGTAAATAAATTATTGTTCCATAATTTATTGTAAATGTGTAGCTAATTTATAAACTTTTTAATAAATTTTGTTATTATGTAATAATATACATAATTATAATTAAAAACAAATAGACATACAAATATATATTCATCATATAATAATAACAACTTATAAGATTTAATGTCATAACCACATTTAATTAAAAATAAAATAAATAAACTTTTTTATAAATTATGTAACTGTCTATTTGTATGTGGTCAAGAACACATAAGTTTTATAATTTGTAAATTATGTCTATTTAATAAATAGTTTCATAATTGTAAATAGAACATTTATTAAATCAATAAACATATTCATCAACCTGTCTATATGGCCTAATAATTGTCGCGTCAAACCGAATAGAGCCGAACCAACCGAATATCTCTTTCTCGTCAATTAGATTTAAAGACTTAATTGTAACAAATTATAGGTGTGTGATCGCTCATTGTTCGCGTCTTTAGAAGCCTTTTGTTCACTTCATTTTCATCTCAATTCAAGGTGAGTTTCGTGGCCCCATTTTATGCTTTTACAGTTGTTTCAATCTTTTACAAACATGGGGGAAAAGTATGCTCATCCGTTTCAATGCTGTACATCATACATATAATTTTCATACTTTGAATCAACGTGATACTGTTTTCATACTCTGATACATACATGATGTTTGTAGTTCTTCTTACAACCATTAATTCCGGGTTTGGAACCAACGGATAGGTATTGGTAGTACTACTGGGTTGACACCCCCACCCTTGACGAGATGGTTAATTGTGAGTACCATCCCCCTGCCAGGAATCCAGCCTTGGGTGAATATATTCCGACAAGTTTCTTTGTGTACGTCATTAGGTTTGGTTGTATGAAACTCATGTTATGTGATCTTATTTGCTTATGAATGTATGCACGGTATTCCACAACAAACTCTATACAGCATCAATTACATGTTTATAACTCAAACATGCGAAACTTACCAACATTATTGTTGACATTTTTTAGCATATCTTTTTAGGTGATCATAATCAAAGAGGATAGCTAGAGCCGATGCCATAGCAGAGACCCTCAGGATTTTATTAGACTTGCATTAGTGTTTGTCTATCATTTGTTTATGAACATTGTGTTGAATGTTCTGTATGTTGGATTTCGTTTATTGAATGAATAGACTATGATAGTCGTGGAACTGACTAACCACGACACAAGTCACCATTGTGTCGGGTAACGTCATGACACGTGGATTGTTGCATTTATTTTGTCTCAGTAAACTAACCAGGTGTTATGACGATCCCGTCCGTTACATCCTCGTGTTTCCGCTATAAGCGGGGGTGTGACAGATTGATATCAGAGCCTTGGTTATAGAAAATTAGGTGGAGCACTCGACCTAGACTATAACCTAAGAACCTTCATATAGAATGCATGCTAGGGTTTGTGTGCATTTGATATTACCTAAATGTTCTTCATGATTTGTGTGACACATAGACACCTATATTCTGGATTTCCTGGCAAAAGGCCTTCGGGCTAAGGCAAGCATATCGTATAAATCTCATTGCGAGACAAGTTATGCTTACCTGGGGATTTCTGGGATGAGTGATAAACTATGGTCAATACACAAGTCTATAAGGAAAATGGGTCAAGTATATTAAGTCTATGGATTTAATATTACATGTATGTTCCTCTATGCTTGTTTCTTGTCTCTATACCTGATTCTATATATATGTGCTTGCTATCTGATCATCCTGAGGAAGACACTAGTACTCTTAGTCTTTCTCCATAGGATACCTTCATACTAGAACTTTACGTTTGTATTCGCACAACATCATATCATTAGGTCGGAACACTCACGTGAAAGGAAACTTCACAGATCCCGCGTAGCGTTGATCTCAAATACTAAATCCGACCCTAAGATAGTATATCTGAGATCCTGAAAGTATGACGGACAGACAACTATTATTACCAATTCGTGTTTATATGCTTGGAGTTTATATGCTATTACATACTACTATTGGAATACTAATGGCTCATGGACATAGGACATTACACGAACCATGCTTGATGTGTGTTGACAATACTATGATGTTAACTTGGGGTAAGTGGAGCTAGGGTGACCATGCAAGGTAAATTACCATTACGGGTGCACACGTAATTGCAATTCGCCGTGCATGAGAAGTCTAACAAATCTTACCATGAGTTAACGATCATGAGTATTACAAGTTTCTATTCTATACCCTAGGGTGCTAGGATCATATTTCTAGTAAGACCTTGTTAAGGGTAACTAACACTTGTTATTACTTAAGTTCTGTCCTACTTAGAGCCTTCATGGTATTTCCAATCATGACATTGACCTTATCCTTTACGAGACATTCCTCTACTTAGCATTTCAGTAACTAAGGAACTAAAAGAATGCTCGCGTACTCACCTGATTTCAAGCATCTTCCCTAGTGGAAGACTGCCAATACTTCGATGAGTATCTTATCTTGCTTAACATGTTAAGTGATGCTAAGGATAAACTGATGTCACGTAACTGGTTTAGGCATCGTTCTAGGTATATCACGGATGTGGTGGGAACGCTGCAAGGAACCCTATATATAAGCATCCCTGGTATACTAAGAATGTGTTTAAGCTGGGCTACGTGATGATCCTGATTGTCTGAGGCATGATGCTATTATGACTCTTAACTCCATGTTATGTTGCTACCTATATGTTACTTGGTGGCTTTACTCTATTATGTGCTAATACTTGATGTTATATGTTGATGCTATGTGTTGTGTGATGATTACTTGTGAATGCTATTGATCTTGGATGCTCTCGGTGGTGTGGTTCTTCTTTGTGGGTCTACTTTATGGTTCTTCTTTGCCGAGCATCCATTACAACCATTAGTTCCGGTAATAGGACCTAAGGATTGGTTTGGTTGTAAACTATACATATGCGCTTTGTGGATTTGCTACGTCATGTGAACTTATTCTATTTAATAGAACCATTAGTTCCGGTAATGGGACCTAAGGATTGGTTTGGTTGTAACTATACGTATGCGCTTTATGGATCTTGCTACGTCATGTGAACTTATTCTATTTAATACAACCATTAGTTCCGGTAATGGGACCTAAGGATTGGTTTGGTTGTAAACTATACGTATGCGCTTTGTGGATCTTGCTACGTCACATTAAACTATTTACACTTGGGAATGTTTTCTTTACAGCCATCAATTCCCGTGTGGAACCCATGTATAGGTTTGGCTGTAGTTATTTATAACTGGTAAAACCGCCTATACATAAGTGTAGTTGTGGTAGCTCTTATTAAACTTACATTACGTTATTCTTTAGGATGATGCTAAGGAAAATTGGGATGTTATGTAACCAGTTTAAGCGTCATTCAAGGTGTATCGTGGATGTGGTGGGAAGGCTGCGGGGAACCCTATATATAAGCATTACCGGTATACTAAGAATGTGCTTAAACTGGGCTACGTGATGATCTTGATGGACCGAAGCATGGGTTATTAGGATTTGATTTGAACTAGCTATATGGAACCATTTATTCCTTACTTATCAACTTTCATTTTGAGATATCATCAACGCATGATTGAGTGATGGTAGCTTTCTTAAGCAAACTTTTTTACTAAATAAAGACATTACTAACTTGTGATTATGTCTTCCTAGACATACGAATGTTCTCGACTGTACTTATGTGTTTGATGAAGTGCGTATGCAAATCTGCATCTGGAAACTTGTTACCTTGCAAAACATGGTTACAATACATTTTCTTATTGTTTGTATCACTTCTTGAATCGATTTTGAATCCTTAACCTTGAAAATCATTAAAATTCTATCTTGGATTTGAACGACAAGACTCGTTATTATCCTCATTGCGATCCGGATATAAAGGTTCAGAAATTTCGTAACTTGTAGACATGGGTTTGGCCTAAAGGAAAAGACGTAACTGGTATGTGTCCAAGTGTCTTACCTTCACATATGACAAGACCTAACCTTCATGATCCTATGGATCTCCTGTTTAACTTTCATTCACTAAGTGCCTCTTAGCTGTCATGATGACAATTGGTGCATTATAGACCGATTGATAAAAAAATTCAATTCGACCCATTATCTCACAACGTCGAGAAATTAACCTGTATCTGTTTCAAACATTCGTATACCGTGGTATGACGTTAAAACATCGGTCGTTATTTTTGATTCATTTTCTGTTTTAATAATATTCTTAACCATTGTCGTGAACTCATTCAAAGATCTTCGCATAGCGTATTATTCTTAGACCGATGGTTGGTCAAAGGAGAAATACATATTCACAAGATAGGCGTTAAGATCATTTCATATGGTGACGTTTGGGATTCTTAAATTCTGACGAATAACCTTTCTCATCATTGTTGGTCTTTTAATGATTTCTAGACATCACCTTACCACGAAATTATATTCTAGAAGTTATGATTATAAGTCTAACATATCATGGAAACTCGTCATCGTGTTCTAACGTTCCATATGCCAAATCTCAAAGAGAGTCTCGCGATTCTTTGGAAGAGTTCAAATTGGCATACATTATATCAAGAATCTTGTAAAAAAAAATTCTATACAAGTGAAGCGAAACCGGATACCTATTGTTAAGTCCGCTGGGAATCTAAACATGGCCCAGAGTTCGCCTGGGAACGTGAGGACCAAATGAAATCCCAGTATCCTCATCTTTTCGTTTCAGCCTCCTCGTGATTAAAATTTCGGGACGAAATTTCCTAAAGCAGGGGAGACTGTAACATCCGTATTTTTATAAACAATTAAGTTTAATACGTCATTAATTCCAATAATTACAAAAATTATAATCATAATAATAATAATAATAATAATAATGATTATAATAATAATAGTAATAATAATAATAATAATAATAATAATAATAATAATAATAATAATAATAACAATAATAATAATAACAACGATTTATAAAAAATGTATAAAATTGAATTTATAAGTTCAGGGGGTAAGTTTGTAAATAATGAAACTTGTTTTAAAAACTTCTGGCATAAAATAATAAACATAGTAAACCACAGGGATCAAACGTGTAATATTTTTTAACCCAACCCCCACCCGTTCACCCTCGGCTTTCCAGCCAAAATTCCGGCCAAGGTCCGGCCAAATGCCGACGAGTCCCAAAATCATCAAAAAGCATCGTTTTAATTCCAAAAACCATACCAAATCGTTCGTGGATAAAATTCGAACCTAACATACACTTTAATCGATTGAACTACAGCTCACAACACCACTAATCGGATCCACTTTATGCTACTGCGATTACAACTCACGAACTCCACTCAAAACACTATTATAATCAATTTAATCAACCGAACCGAACTTTATCTGTGTATAAATCCACACAACTCTTAATTGAGCTTGAAAAACAACCACACACCATTGTTCGATCATCACCTCTGTTTCGACCTACAACTCATTCAATCCCCATAATATGAGTTCCAATACACCAAATTAACAGAGGGCTTTTGCTTTTCAACAACTTTAGAATGATCTTGCAAAGTTAATTCGATTATAATCAGTGTTGTTCATCGTTTGGATTCAAGACGACCCGCGACTTGTTCCCTTATCTGTTCATCATCAATCGAACTTCAAAACAGGTAATTGAGCACATCATTACACTCGTTTTTACATAGGGATTAAAGCCCTATGAATCGAATCGTTAACAGAATCGAATTTGGGTTCAATTTTGCTCGAATCAGTTCTAGGGTTCTTCAGATTCGGGGAAGATCTTTGTGTTTGTGTTTAAATGAGTTGCAAACCATTTCATACCGCGGCTGCGGCCTTTGGTTCATTGGTTAAGGGCGTGTGTTGCAGACTTGAGGTCCTGGGTTCGAACCCGGGGACCCTCACCTATTTTTTTAATGCTTTTCAACTTTAAAAAAATATAGAAAAATTCTTAAAAATTATAAAAATAAGTTTTATAAACTCTTCTTATTTTAAATGTTACATAATTATTTTCTGTAAATTATTTTATTTAAACACCTATATTAATAAATAGTTTTTAATAATTGTTAATTTATAAATATATTTTATAAATTGCCTGAATTGGACATTTATTATTTTGACCACATTTAATTATATAAATGATTATAAAGACTATTTAATGGGTAAATAAATTATTGTTCCATAATTTATTGTAAATGTGTAGCTAATTTATAAACTTTTTTAATAAATTTGTGTGTTATATAATAATATACATAATTATAATTAAAAACAAATAGACATACAAATATATATTCATCATATAATAATAACAACTTATAGGATTTAATGTCATAACCACATTTAATTAAAAACAAATAAATAAACTTTTTATAAATTATGTAACTGTCTATTTGTATGTGGTCAAGAACACATGAATTTCATATTTGTAAATTATGTTTATTTAATAAATATTTTCATAATTGTAAATAGAACATTTATTAAATCATTAAACATATTTATCAACCTGTCTATATGGCCTAATAATTGTCGCGTCAAACCGAATCGACCCGAACCAACCGAATATCCCTTTCTCGTCAATCACGATTTAAAGACTTAATTGTAACTAATTATAGGTGTGTGATCGCTCATTGTTCGCGTCTTTAGAAGCCTTTTGTTCACTTCATTTTCATCTCAATTCAACGTGAGTTTCGTGGCCCCATTTTATGCTTTTACAATTGTTTTCAATCTTTTACAAACATGGGGAAAAGTATGCTCACCCGTTTTCAATGTTGTATATCATACATACAATTTTCATACTTGGAATCAATGTGATACTGTTTTCATACTCTGATACGTACATGATGTTTGTGGTTCTTCTTACAACCATTAATTCCGGGTTTGGAACCAACAGATAGGTATTGGTAGTACTACTGGGTTGACACCCCCACCCTTGACGAGATGGTTACTTGTGAGTGCCATCCCCCCTGCCAGGAATCCGCCTTGGGTGATATATTCTGACATGTTTCTTTGTGTACGTCATTAGGTTTGGTTGTATGAAACTCATGTTATGTGATCTTGCTTGCTTATAACTGTATGCACGGTATTCCACAACAAACTCTATACAGCATCAATTACATGTTTATAACTCAAACCTGCGAAACTCACCAACATTATTGTTGACATTTTTGAGCATATCTTTTCAGATGATCATAATCAAGAGGATAGCTAGAGCCGATGCCTTAGCAGAGACCCTCAGGATTTCATTAGACTTGCATTAGTGTTTGTCTATCATTTGTTTATGAACACTGTGTTGAATGTTCTGTATGTTGGATTGGTTTATTGAATTAATAGACTATGATAGTCGTGGAACTGACTAACCACGACACAAGTCACCATTGTGTCAGTAACGTCATGACACGTGGAGTGTTGCATTTATTTTGTCTCAGTAAACTAACCAGGTATTATGACGATCCCGTCCGTTACATCCTCGTGTTTCCGCTATAAGCGGGGGTGTGACATTTGGTGGTGGTGGGGTGCCGATGCATTGGTCGTTCGGCTGTTGGTGGTTTATCTGACCTTAACCCGTCAATGATGATGACGGCCCGTCATCTGAGACCCTTATCTGAGCCAATGCTTCATGTTTTGAGTTTTTTTGCTTTGTTTTCTTACTTGCTTTATTAACGTATATTCATGTGTTACAACCCTCATCCACCTTCAGTTGTGTCTGTTCTTTCGATTAAATCGCAGCTAAAAAAAGGGTATGATGGTAAAAAAGTAATTCTCAAACAATATACGTTTATCTGAGCCTCGGTTTAAGAAGTATTTAATTTTCAGTGGCGATTTGATGACTTTGTTGTTTCCTATATTAACCCGTCGGTTTGTGCTGTGATGAAACAATTAACTTGTGGTTGTGATGATGGGTTGTCTGGGACTCGGTTTTATCCGTTTCCAAACGCGCAACGCGCGTAGGGGCATCACCCGTAGTTTTCTTGAAACATCTAAAACAAACCATTGTTAGTAACTAAAATAAGACATCATTATGAGATTTGAAAAAATTAATATAATTACCTTTTCTCAACTAGTTGAATTTTTTGAAATCTATCATCTTCATTGATGTGTTTTCTTTTGTCTCCGGATATAGTCCTGAGTGCATATTAATGCTTTAACAATATTAGGGGATAACGAACTTTTAGAAGTTTTGAATATGCGTCCACCTATGCAAAAAGAAGACTCATAAGCAATGATGGAAACCGAAAAACAACTATATCTATAATGAATCAGGATCTAAACCTATATCAATGCAACTAGTTCTAGACGGTTTGCATATTACAGATACATGCCCGGGTTCGGAAACGGAATAGGAACCGAACTGGAAACCGTATACACAAATTATAGGAACATGGAAATGATGATGAGTACAACGATCTAATAGAAATATGGCAAACTTTCTTTTCCCAGTTTGGTTTTGTAAGGTATTAAAATAATAGGACTGGTTTGTAATAAATAGTATAGGATGTTCTTAGTTAGTTGCTAACATGGTTGCTATACTTAAATAGATAAAACAGATCAAATGGGTATCGATGAATAAGACAAGCTTCTTCTCTTTGATTCTTCTTCTAAAAAATCGATCTCGTATGCTTGATTACCAATTGTGTTTTATACAATTTATAGGGTTGGGATGGATGATAGGTTGTGAACTCTCTAAATCAAAGAGTATAACTATATAAATCAAAGAAACAAACGGTTACAATATTGCAAGAATTTTTGAAACATTGAAATTTGAAAGGAGTATAACGGTCGAAAATTATGTTTTTATTTTGGCATTACAGAAAGGAAATATAAAAACAAACCATGTTGTGCAACTGTTTGGGTTCCAAACATACAAAATATACACATTCTATTAGCGACGACTTTCAAGAACAACACCATCAGCTGAAGACACTTGGTTAATTGGTTAACTAAGGTTGGTGGTCATTTGGTTCGCTGGAGGTGGTCCGGGGATGTAAGGCATAAGAGGAGCGTCATGTTGAATCGGTCCATGCCTTATCCACGCCTTTGAACTTGGAACAGGATCAGTCCGATGATAATCGAGTAAATCGATTTTGCTTGCATTGCCATCATAAGGGTCAACATTCATTTTCTCCTGTGAAGTTTAACATAAAAATAACATATTTGGGTTGTTTAAACAAGAATGGTTAAAATTTAAAACCCTTTTTTAACTGGAAAATGTTCATTGGAAGTACAGGATGTTAAAAATCCGTCCGAATAGCAACAGAACTATATGTCGATCATATATCACAAATATTTAGAAAAATGTTCTTTTATGGACTTTTTAGTTGCTAAAACGGTAAAACCTGATCTGAAGTAGTTAGTATTATTCAAAACATGTTGGAAAGAATTTATGAATCACTACCTTGATCTTCCTAGAACTATGTACCTTCACTTTCATTCTTGCATCTCCATATCCTAAGCAAAGAAAAAACAATTGTGAATTTACTAGTCCGTTGAGAGGAAGATCAACCTTCAGTCAATTGATATTTTTTGTATTTGGATATGATAGAAGGAAAACACGTGTGTGTTTCTAACAGGGGTTCCCCCTCTTGTGGGTTTGGGAAATAGTTATGAGTCAAATCGCAGCTGCACCGTACAAAGTGAACAAACATGAGAAAACATGTCTTGACAAGCAACATGTGTTTATATCATTTGCATTTGATACTTTTGTTTCTTGCGCCTGAGGTTGTAGAGCTCGAGTTCAACCGGTCATGCATATAATGTTACACCCCAAGATCTATAAATGTAGTTTTTAAAAGATTTAGTCTTACAATTCAAAAACAGCTAGCGTTGTGGTACGTTTATCTTCTATTTCGATGTTATTGATCTAAGTTAGTATCGTAATCAGCAAAGGTAATTAAAAAAAAAAGGAAAGGAAAAAGAAGTTGGTTAATCGCTTTATAAGAAAATTACTGTGGCTTATACTCATCCTTTATCCTATAAAAATATATATGCGTGTTTCATACAGAATTTGATATCATAAAGATGGTCTCTACGTACAATCAGATGTGTTAAACACCAACTATATACGTTTAATTATGAATATGAAACAGCATATATATACAAGAGAAATTACCAGGAAACGACGAAGAAGATAGCGAAATCAGAGATGTTACAAACAACAAGAACAAGACCCACAATCCAAAAGCCTTCATCATCATATCAAACTTTCAAACATCAATTAAATGAAAGATGATGCCTCTTTCAATTCCCTTAAAGTAAATAGCATCAAATTCCTTCCTAAAATGTGAGCTGGAGACAGCGGTGGATGTGATGATGCACCATTAATGGCTATCGGGGTAGCAATTTGCAGGGATAAATGGGTCTCTAATAGTTATGGAAGTCGAATTTAATGGCAATAACAACAGTCCATCTGAAAGTGTGCAGGATATCATGTATCGGCTTTGGACTTATGTCACCCTACCCACGCCCTTTTCCCAAATTTAGAATTTGTTATTATTTCCATTATATATCTATATGTGTATCGTTTTATGTCAACTGATTGAGTCACGCTTATTATAAAGTAATATAAATTAGTTGTAATGTAGATTATGTAAAGTTAAATGTGTAAGAAGACATCTACTCATCTAGCGATTAAAAGAGTTCACGTTAACATTAGTGGTTTTTTCGCAAATTGTATATCATTTTGTCCAAATGAAATACAATTTTAGTGTTTTCTTCCAAAATGGTATTGACGCTCTAAATCATCAACATATCACACTTGTATCATTTTGTCAATTTTATGTTTCTAATCGATTATTAGAATGAATATGAGATCCGCTACAATTTAGATTTATTATATAAATAGTCCCTATGATTTATCTAAAATACCATATTTGGGTACTAAGGTTTTTTTGTAACAAGTTGAGATATTGTGTTTTCAATTTGATAACAAGATAAGGTATCACGACTAACCGACGTTAGTTTTTTCTGTTAAATTTAAATAAAATGATTAAAATACCATTCGAGGGACTATCTTTATAAATTTTCAATCTTTATTATTTATGTAATTAACTACAAACAACCCCGACCCACCCTCCCACTATCGTCTCCCACTCCTATTTTAAACCACCACCACCACCATTCAATCCATCACCGCCACGAGCCCACTATCATTCTACCCAACTCCTATTTTAGACCATCACCTCAATCCACCACCACCGACCACCATCATTAAACCCACTCCCATTTCAGACCATCACTGCCATTAAATCCACCACCGTTACTACCCACCACCATTCAACCGACTCCCATTTCAGACCACCTCCACCACTATTGAATCCACCACCACCGTCGCTCACCATTTAACCCGCTCACATTTCAGACCACCACCACCATCAAATCAAAGTTAATCATAAAAATAGAAATGGGTAAACATCAAAATCCCTAAAATCATCACCAAAAACCACCTAAGATCGATGTTTGAATAGTGGTGGGGGTGAACTCAACTGTGATTTGTCAAGTTAGACCTTTGATTTAGAGCATTTGCAGCTTCGATTTAGGGGTGGAGATGAGACGGCAGTGACTAGTTTGACAAATCTGATGTGCGCTTGTTCTGTTTTGACATATGAGAAGCGGTGGAGATGGTTGGAGATGGTGGCAGCAGCTGGTGGTGGGTATCAGAGATGGATGGCGGTGGTGTGAGGGTATCAGATTGTGAAGACAATATGATGCGGTGGTGGCCGGCAGTTGATGTAACGGGTTTGGAATGATGTTTATCATGGTTAAGTGGTTAACTTTAATGTATTAATGTGTTTAAGTATAAAGGATTGTATAGAATAAGTTAACTATGATGATTTGGCATTTTGTCGGTTAAAAACAAGGAGTTACGTGGTTTGGAGAATGAACATGGCTGAGAAATGGAGAATGTGATAGATGAGTGACAGAGGACTTAAACACGAGAATATAGCCGAAAACGGGAAGAAAATGGAGTCCGAATGAATCATTTATGGAGAAAAGAAGATTAAAAAGAACATTGCACCTTTAGCCTTGTGGCATTACTAGTTCAATGGCTTTTCTTGATAATTCATTAAGGACTAGCACATTGAGTTGTGTTAATTTGATAAAGGATGTCATCATATATGTGATGCCTTTAGTTGTCATCATTATCTCTTACTATGAATTCAACTCCCGATAAAAATGTATTTGCCAATTGGCATCTTCTGCTTGCATATTCATTCATGTAAAAATCCGATCTTAATTTCATCCACAAACAAGAACATAACAATAATCACCTAGAGAAAAAAAAGTTTCTGGTCGCGAGAGGGTGCTGTCCTACGGTGAGCCCTACGGCGGTGGAAGAGAAGAATGAGTAAAAGAAGGCAGAATGAGGCAAACGTAGCCTACGGTGAAAAGGTGCCCTACGGTGACACAGGTGAAAAAACATAAATAAAGACGGAATTTTTAGGTTTAGGTCATCACTTTCACCCTAAGCCACCCCTAAGGAACCTGAACGATTCTGGACGATTCCAGAGCTCCTAGAGGCGATTTCAAGGATCAAGATCTTGTTTTTATCATTAGGTTTGAATCTTTAAAGTTAGATACAATGTTTAGCTTTGATTTTGATTTGTTTTTTGTTTTCATGTCTGGCTAATCCACCTGTGATCTTCTCCGAGTGTTAGGGCTTATAATATGACTTGTTCTTGATGGTTTTTATTGAGTTAATGTTTGAACATGGTATTTTAAGTCGAGTAACATTATTTATTGTTTAAAGATTCTAAAATACATATGTTGCTTTCAATTCAATTGTTCCGTTTTGATTTTTTTAGATTTCTTTTCATTTGAAAACATCAATTTTGGATGTGGTTGGGTAATACAAATGTAGGATATGATTCAAGTAGTTTATTAACAACAGTCTCATCAATCTAATGTCTTTAACCAAATCAACTCGGTTATGTCTATGTGACCACTTTTAACTATCAAAGCAAGTCTAAGTTGTAAACCTTAACCCGGAGGGATTACTCTTTCCCATCATTATTTACAATCAACTTTATTTTTCAACTTCAAGTACTTTTTACAATTTAGTTAATTTATAAGTATTTTTTATAAAGCTTTCAACTTTATGAATGAATCACACTTTCCATATATTCCCAGTGGATCGACCCGACTTATCCTAGCTATCTTAGGTGGGTTTGGACCGTTATAATTATTTTTTGATAAGGCCTGACAACTGCATCAAATGGTGCCGTTGCGGGGGAATTAGTGCGTAAAGTGTCATGTTCAAATTTTTATTTGTATTGCTTATTGTAGTTACTTTATCTTCTTTGTAACACCAGGTGTGCTTGTGTGTGTAGGTGACAGCTCCGTGCCTGCATACTCGGTACACAAGGAACAAATCTCCACTTATTTCGATTTAGAAGTTGAAAAGACCGCTCGAAGAAACCAAGCCCAATCCCGTACCAAAGTCAAAAATCAATCAACTAGTGTAGTTAGAGATCAACCAATAGAGCATCAAAACCCGATTCCAAACCCACCACTACCTAATAAAATCCACCCAACGACATCCTACCAAATCCACCACAAAACCAACCTAATGACCCATTAACATACACAAATATGCAGCCATAAAACCCCGCCAAGACAAAATCCAATTGTTCAAAATCAGCTACCGCAAAGGCATAACCCATATCCTCAAAGACAAAGACAAAACCCTAGGCCCAAAGCTCCAAATCGGTTCGTGGAAGAAGAAGACCCATATGAGCATGTAGCATCCATACGTGGAATGAAGAGGAGGATGGGTTTGATGAAGAAGAATATAATGAAGAGTTTGAAGATGAGCAGCAAGGTCAACTGAGAAACAAACATATCAACCATCAGAGACAACGGTTCAATCAACATCAGAACCGCAATCTAAACCAAGGTCAAGGTTATTGGCGAGGAAAAGCACCATTCAGAGTCAACCTGTAAATCCTTGAAATCTCTCCAGAAATCAAACACACACGATCTCAATCTTGTGAACGCGGAATATAAACAAGATGGAGTAGAAGAAGAATGAATTGAATCACAAAGAAGATCTTCGATTGATAAACAGAAACCTACAAGGGTCTTGTGCGATTTCGCACAGATACAATGATAATGAATGAAAAGCTTAATTACAAAACGAAATCTAGCTATTTATACTAAACTATGAGTTCTCGCGCGAGATCCCTTTCGCGTGGATCATGATTTCGCGCGGCAGCTGTTTTTCGCATGGAGCCTTTCTCTCGCGTGGTCTGCGACTCGCGATGACCTGCTTCTCGCGTGGATGCTTCTTTTCGCACAGATCTGTTTTGCCGAGCCTTGTTTATCTCCTACAATCTCCCCCTAGGCTCGGTGAAACATGATCAATCAAAGTCAATGTTTGCCTTCGTGTAAGATCCAGCATAAGCATACCATTTATTCCTCAGGATCCGGTCAATCATCCATACATACTGGCAAGATAGAAAGTAAACAGACTCATCAGCTGAGATAGGGCAGTGTAACAGCTTGGATAAGTCGTCTTTGCCAAACTTCATTAAGTCTGCTGGATCAATGATTCTATAAGACTTGTCTATACATTTGATCACAGCGTGACCGGAATCCTTTTCACATCTCCAGGATAGAAGTTGCTTCAAAGAGTTTGGAGGAACTGGAGCATGCACAGGGACTTTTCTGATGATTTAGGATGTTGATAGACACGTATTTTCATTGAGCTTTGTATTTTCATCAATTCGTGTTGTGTCATCTATCAACTTCGATTTTGCAGTCCTAAAGTCTTTGAAATTTGTGCGCATCTCCCTTCTAATCATGGATCTTATGAGCTCAGCTTCACTGTGATTACTCTCATTGAAGAATGGAGCTTTGGCCATAGAGTATAATCAGCAGCACGTAATGTATGAAAGTCTTGTGTGCTCTTTAATAGTCAATCTCTCCATTTCTTCTCTTTATCACATACATTCTTTTCTCACCATCATAAGCCCAGCTGATAACGTGAGACATTTCACCATACTTTTGTTTTGGCTTAGATATAAACAACAATGAGCTTCAGTAGGTGGTGGTGGTGCTTTGAATTGCAACCTCCTCTAGTGTATAATGCAATCTGACCAGTATTATCTGTCTTTGTAGTACCAGTAGGAGTTTCACCACTCACAGTCTCTGTAGGAATTTCTCCTTCTTCAAGATTAATGTCCTTGAATAATTCTTGAAGATTGTTGCCAAAAATATCTGTGTACTCAGTCTGTTCCTCCAGATCTTCAAAATATCAAGTTCTTCTTCAAGTTTCAGATGAAGTTTGTTGAAAGGATATAATTCTTTTCATACATACTTTCTGTGAAGGGTCTATTGGATCATATCCTTCTGGATTACTAACACTTGGTCTATCGACATTGTCAGTGTCAGTCTCTCCAGTAGGACTTGAAGAAGAACCTGTAACATTTCCACCATCTCCACCATCCTCCCCATCATCTCCACCATTATCCATCATCATCTCCACCATCATTGTCATCACCATTATCATATTCATCGTCATTCTCATCATCTTCGTCCTCATCATCAGAAATCACCATAATCAACTAACTATCATCTTCCTTTCATGAACATGGGCAGAGTAACCATGTGTTCTGGCTCAACAAAGCAGTAGATGTGTAAGCCTCAGTGATAGGTACTTCAGATGAAATTGAACATCTTCAGTAGTGCTGCCACTTTGCTGTACAGTAGATGTTTTGGGCTTCGTTGACCGTTTCTTTTTCAGGAACTGTATCAGTGGGAGGTGGGCTTGGAGATCGTCTGCTAGATTCACCAATCACAGTAGTAGATCTTTGTTCTGTGGCTGATGAAAGTAGGTCTGAGAGATAAATTCTCTAAGCTCGTTTAGTTGTCTCTCCAACCCGATGAGTAGTCAAACATGTTTTTCATTGTTGCTCAAGAGATGCTAATCTGGTATCTTTGATGGCTGCATCAAGATGAATCATGGTTATCTGATAGACTTTTCTTCATACTTTTTTCTTCAACTCAGCAATCAATTTTATTTTCAAAATTCCCTTCTCCAGATTCTTAATTCTTTCTTCAAGCGTGATAGAACCTGGAGTGCTGGTTGATTCTTCTCTCCTCTGAAAATCAGGAGGAGTATTCAACAGAGTATCTACATCAAACTCCAAATTCTCCTGATGAGGAGGTGTAGAGAAACCAGAAACAGGAACAGTAGATGCTCCAGAAACAGGGACTGTTTCTGTTTCAGGACTAACAGTAGTGTATCGACATGAGATTCTTCCCTCGTGATCACATTTGCAGGTGATCTCTGAACTTCAAAGAAGTTGTCTGATCAGCCTCTGTAATTACCACTTGTGTTCGTGGTTTCCTGGAATAATACCACCACGACCTCTCTTTCTCGATGGGAAGTCTTTTCTTTTAGCCATTCGTTTGCGTCTCGATGATGTACTTGGAGACTCTTCCGGGACATAATCAGTGTCCCTCTCTTCCCACTTGGTCTAGATGATTTGGAGTAGAAGGAGTAGGATCAGTCTGAATCACATAAGGAACATTCCCTATCTGATCACTAACAGTATCGGAACTAGAAGCAGAATGAACAACTTCTTCGGTTTCTCTTCATGTGTAGGTTCATCTTCAAACAGCTTTTCAATCTCTTCATCAATAGCTTCTCTGGTAGAGGAAGTAGAAGCCCCAGCTTGTGCCTCATCAGTATGATCACCTTCAGCAACTCATCATCATGTTCATCAATCTCAGAAAATCTTCCAATCTTGGCAAAACTTCACCAGAGCATTTGTTGCCTCTGGCTCCAGTTAGATGAGAGAAAATCTCCTTCTTCACAGTCTGTACAATACTTAGGAGATCTCTGAGTAGCAAGCTCAGGATAAGCGTCATTTATCACCAACTGGATAAATCTCGGGTACATAATGAACTTCCTTCCAGGATTTGCAGTAGCATTCTTTACCATCTCCTGAAAATATACCCCAGAAATGCTAAAGGGAATGTCATCAACCAAGGAAACTAGTAGAGATCCAAATACAGCACTCAGGCTATCCATGCCAGCTTTCAATTACTCAACAGTGAATTACCACATGAAATAATATTTCCAATATGGTGGCAACCACTTCTTCTCCAAACTAGGATATCTATACTCATAACCCATCCGAGATAGACAATCCATAACCACATCATCATCTAGTCTTGTAGGTGCTCCCTCTTGGTCATTAAACAGAAGAACTCTGTTTAGTATGGCTTGAGAAACAATCACCCTTTTCTCCTTCACAGTTGCTGTAATAATCTGGTTTCCAGATTCGTCCTTTTCTAGAGCAGCAGTGCTCCAGAAAGAGTCTATCAGTTCGGCATAGATGGCTGGATCAGCAGAAATAGAATAAACAATCCTCGAGTTCTTCAGCCCCTCAATCATAGAATGAAATAGTTCTTTTCCTTCCTACTTCATCCAGATAAGCAACACAATTATGATTCTTGTTAAAGATCATTTGTGCCATCTGCATTGTCAAATAAATCAAATTAGAACACTCTTGAAAATAACTTAATTATGACAATATTTTCTTCACTTAGAGCATGTGAACCACAATTCTTTTACTTAGAAGTTTATCACTTGAAAACACTTAATCATTTCAAAATTTTATTTCATTTAAGGTTTATCATCAAAATTTATTGTGTACAGTTACAATTTAGACACAATTTTCACACTTGAAACTTTTCACACCATTATTGTCATGTGAACCATGATTCAGCGAAATTCAAACTTCATGCGAGAACTCAACATGTGCGAGATGTGTTCACGCGACAAATCTGTTTCATGCGAAATTAAGGATTTCACGCGACAATCATTTATCACGCGAAACTAGGTTTCATGCGATAAACCTTTTACGCGAAAATATCAGTTCAAGCAAAAGATTTTTGAAAACTAATTCAAGCGAAAACGTGGTATCATGCGAAAACAATAATCATGCGAGAACCCAATTCACGCGAGAAGTCGTTTTCGCGACTGTTCCTTTCTCGTGCGATTCGCACAACTCAACTTCAAATTAACCCTTCAGAAATCGTTTTAATCCATGAATCTTATCATTGCTGTCGCCTAGATCTATTAGGTTCATTTCATTCATCAATTCATCATTTAAGTCCATTATTATTTATTTTTAAGTTCAAGTTGTTAATTCCCCTAACATTTCATCTCACAGTAACAAATCGAACATTTATCCTTGAAACTCACACTAAACACGTACTGAGTATGATGAGAATCAACTAACAGAAGATGAGTAAGATAATGCAGTATTTGAAGTATGCGAGAGGAGATTTCGGTATGTGAGCGAAAAGGGTTTTTCGGGTATATTTTGAGCGAAAAGTGCCTTTTTCTAGAACAGTGTGCCTTTTATACCACAACAAGTCACGCGAAAACGCATTTTCGCGAAGCATCCATTTTCGCGTGAGTTTCCCAGTCGCGTGATTCAGTTATTTTCAAAATTTTTTCAAACTTTTTCAAACTTTCAATCCTTTTATTTTCAATGAATTTGTCACATAAAATGTTATTTACCAAGTGACCAATTATTTTAATGAATCTTCAATTTTCAAAATTTTCTTGTTATGTAATTGTCTTAAAACTAAACACTATAAAAGTGAAATAAACACAAACACTTACAAACAAACACATACAAAAGAATAAAAACAATTAAAGAATCAAGATCGGATTTGCCTGTTTTGTATAAATTTTCATAATGAGATCATATAGTTCTTTTGTCAAGTTAAGACTCTGTCCAGCTTTATTTAAAATACTGGTTAAGTTGATTGTCAATATATTTTTGTCCTTTTAAACTTATACTTCAGGTTTTACTCAGACACATAATGAGTGATATATATCATGTTTTGTGTTGATTTAATATAAGTCAGTGGATCCCACAATCAAACAGACTTCTGTAGAATTATTATTATCCTTCAAGACACTATTGAGATTTTCAAGTCACCCCAATTTGACTTAAACCATGCATTGATGATCAGTGATACCATTTATTGTAATCCTAATATAACTATTTGAGCATAACTAGCCTGAGAAATATTTCTTAACCCGGAATATTACAAGTTTAAGGACTTACTGACAGCCATTCGGACTTACGTCTGCCCTCTCAAGATGTTTAGGACTTACAAGCCATTCGGACTTACATGCCCATCTTTCGATTTTGCCTTCCAAAGTTAAAAACTATTCTCAAAATCAGAAAATATATACCATATAGTATTGTATGTCTTTAGACATATCTTTTGATTTGTTTGTGCTTCTTGGCATCTTATATCCTATATGGCCTTGTTGTTGGCATCTTTTGCTCAATTATTTTCTTTTTGTATTTTTCTCCTTTTGTTTCTTTTTATATTTTTATCTTTTTTATATACATATATAGATATGATAATCCACTGAATCCATCATATACAGGCTTGAGTATGACAAGATTATATCTCTCAGTCTGTGTTAGAACATTTTTGACACATAATCCTGATATGTTCCCCCACTGATTCATATTTCTTTAATTCAAGTGTAATCACTCAATTATGATCTTTTCATTTCTGAAAGCAAAGCCTATCAACATATCAAACATAATCCAAGTGTATTCGTATTTAAGCCTTTGAAAGTACTTATACTCGTTTTGACTTTGTATATCATTTCTCATTTAAGCATGAAATTTTCTTTCTTTTGGATTTTGGCAATCCTTTGATCTTAACTCCCCCTAAGACCAAAAATATTTTTCAGATTTTGCTTTTCTAATTTTCTCCCCTAAAATTGTGATTGTTCTTTTAAGAAAAAGAAACAATTGCAATTTTATTCATTATTAAAAACTGAAAAATCTTTTTGTGAAGATTCATTAAACCAATTTATCCAAAGTTAATCATTCCCAATGATTGCACTAGGAAATCAAATCGAGAATGATCAAACGCCTTAGTAAATAAGTCAGCGATATTTTCAGTTGACGGCACTTGTTTAGGTGAATAAGTTTACGATCAAAACAATCGCGGATAAAATGTATGCGGATGTCTATGTGTTTAGTTTTGAGTGTTGGATGGATTTTTTCACGATGTTTAAAACTGCCGTATTATCACACCAAATTGGCGTGTCATAAATGTTGAGACCATAATCGAGAAGTTGTTGCTGAATCCAGACAAGCTGGGAACACAACTCGAAGCAGCCACATATTCAGCTTCGGCAGTGGATGTGGAGACAGTGTTCTGCTTTTTACACTGCCAAGAAATGAGTCGGTTGCCCAGGAATTGACATCCTCCTGTGGTCGATTTCCTGTCTAAGTTACAACCACCATAATCACTGTCAGTATAAGCAAATAAATTGAAATCGGAATTTGAGGATACCAAAGACCAAGTTTGGGTTGACCCTTGATATACTTGAAAATCCTCTTGACAGCTTTCATGTGTGATTCCTTTGGATCACTTTGATAGCGGGCACACTGACAAACAGGGAACATAATATCCGGCCTGCTTGCAGTGAGATACATAAGGGAACCAATCATTGATCTGTAAAGATGCTGATCAACTGATTCTCCTAATGAATCTGGAGTAAGAGTAGGACGAGAAGCCATGGAGTTGGAGCTACTTTGGAGTCTTGAAACTTGTATTTCTCAAGAATTGTCTGAACATACTTTTCTTGATGAATGAGAATACCAGTCTCAGATTGAGTAACCTGAATACCCAGAAAAATGAAATTTCTCCAAGTGAACTCATCTCAAACTTCTTCTCCATCACTTCTTCGAACTCCGTGCACATACTATCATTTGTAGAACCAAAAATAATATCATCGACGTAGATTTGAACCAGAATGATATCATCGCCTATTTTCGTATGAATAAGGTTTGATCAATTGCACCTCTTGAATAACCATTTGCAAGCAATGTTCAGTCAGAGTGGCATACCAAGCACGAGGTGCTTGATGTAAACCATATAAAGCCTTATCCAACTTGTAAACATAATCAGGATGATCTGGGTCTTCAAATCCAGGAGGCTGACAAACATAAGTTTCCTCTTTCATTTCTCCGTATAAAAACGCAGTCTTAACATCCATCTGATACACCTTGATGTTCATGAATGAAGCAAAGGCTAAGAAAATGCGTATTGCTTCTAGTCTTGCAACTGGAGCATACACTTCTTCATAATCTAAGCCTCAACTTGATAAAATCCCTGCACCACAAGGCGTGCTTTATTTCTAACTATAACACCCTTTTCATCCGTCTTATTCCTAAAATCCACTTTGTTCCAATCGGAAGCTTATCTTTTGGTAGTTCAACAAGATGCCAAACATTGAGCTTCTTGAATTGCATCAACTCATCCTGCATTGCTTCTATCCAGCTATTTTCTTTAAGTGCCATCTCCACATTCTTGGGCACTATTTGTGATAGAAAGCAAGCATACAGACATGTATTGATTGCTCCTGATCGACTTCTGGTGACTACACCTTCGTGCAACGGGCCAATGATTGCTTCAGTTGGATGAGTTTTATGTATTCTCAATTGAGGAATCTCATCTGCAACCATTCCATCTTCCAAATTTGTAATATGTTCAACATTATCAAGAACTTCTTCAGTATGTTGAGATAGAGGCACATAAGTTTCATCAATTGTGTCATCTGAAATAGGAGTTTCAGAAGCAGTTGACACTTTGGAGACTCATCAAATGGAACCTGAATGATCTCTATCGGTGTGTGTATAGTGTCTGAAGAAGATGAAGATAACGGAGAACTCAACGATTCTTCCAGCTCCTGAGTAGGAATTTGTTCTGAAGAAATATCTAAAGACTCAGAACAGGCAGATACTGGCACAGAAGCTGTCGGAATAACTTTGGATGATGAAGCAGTAGCAGAATCATCAGATATCAAAGAAGGAAGTTCCTCAATTATTTGGTTATCCAAGGTGATTGATTGAGATTAGAGTCTGCAGATGAAGATTTAGAAATATTAAAATTTATGAACAAAGATTCATAATCATACACCCATGAAGGAGCTGAACCTGCATCAGTTATGTTAAGTTAAGTCGTGCCAATCAATGTTAAATGACTCGATTATTTGTCTAGTTCTTTATTATAAAAACACGATATGCAACCTTATTAGCAGCATATCCCACAAAGTAACATTCATCAGCATCAGCCTTTTCAGCAATTTGAAGATGATTCAGTTGTATGCAACAAAGTGCAACAACCAAAGGCTTTAAATATTTAACTTTGGTTTGTGATTATAAAAGATTTCATAAGGAGTCTTATTTAATATTTTGTTGATTACACAACGATTCTGAACATAACATGCAGTATTTACTACTTCTGCCCCAAAAGAATAAAGGTAATTTGGAGGCAGAGATCATTGTTCTAGCAGCTTCAATTAATGTCCTATTTCTTCTTTCTGCAACCCCATTCTGTTGTGGAGTGCCAGCAGCACTGAATTGTCTGGCAATTCCTTGGATTCACAGAACTCATTCAGAGTTTGATTGCAAAACTCTGTCCGTTGTCACTTCTGATGCATTTTAACCTTTTTCTCAGTCTGATTCTCCACCAAAGTAATGAATTTGATCAAAAGTTGTGGAGTCTCATCCTTAGATGCTAAGAAAAACACCCAAGTAAATCTAGAAAAGTCATCAGTAACAACCAAACAATAAGATCTTCGACCCAAACTTAGAACACTTACTGGACCAAAAGATCCAATGTAAGAGTTGTAAGATTGATTCGACTGAGTTGTGTGCAACTGGTTTGTGAGGAAGTATGTTGTTTACCTTTTGAACATGACAAACAATGTTCAGTTAAATGATATTCTTTTTCAGGTAACCAATACATGATTTCCACGTACAAGTTTATTCATGTTTTTAAGATTGACATGTCCTAATCGACGATGCCAATAACATGGAATCATTCTCCGAGGCTTTGAATATAAGCAAGAGGCGGTTACCAAAGAATTAGAACAATGCATATCAAGAAGATATGTGTCATTGTCTCTCGGAGTCCTCATCAAAACCCATTCTTCTGGAACAACAAAACCTGGTTTTAATATTAAGCATTCATTTTAGTAAAGTGTGTTGAATATTGTTTGTCACAGATTTGAGACACACTTAGCAGGTTATGTTTTAGTTCCTCAACAAAATTAACATTTTCAAAACTCAGGACGCCATTTGTAACTGTACCCCGTTAAGTAATTCGTCCTCCTCTATCTCCTGCAAATATATCACTCTTCCTCACGTGTATATGATTGCACATCTTGTAGTAGTGATAAGTACAAGTCATATGTCTTGAACAACCGCTATCAACATGCCATAGACTGTCAGTAGCCTTTTGCGGTTGTCCTGCATTAGTAACAAAATTACTTAGATTTTGGGTACCCAAGTCAAACATGACTTGAGCACTTTCTGAGTTGCAGTAAGACAAAATGATTTGAGATATTATATTTTGTTTTCACATCATTCTTATCATTTATGCTTTAGGCTTGACATTTCTTTTATGTCATTGGTCAAATTCTTATCCCGTTTGACATTAAAATCATTTGTTTCATATTATTTGAAATTTTCCACGAGTGAAAATAAATTTTCTATTATGAGAAATAGAATTATGAATCTTTGTTTACTTAATGATTTGTGTTTAAAAGGGTACAATTATTTGCCAAGTGATTTGTGTTTCCACACTGAAAGCATCTCTTCAGTTGTGTGTGGAAAACAAAAACGTGGATGACAATTATGAAAATTGTCATAAAAAACCAAGTCAGATTGACTAGGTTTACACTTTCTCCACAGTCTCTCGAATCTTTGTCTCGTTTGACAATTGCAAATTCATCTTTTGCAGATTCGAGGAAATTGAGTATTATGACCACTTTGATTCGGAGATTTGGCAATTTTGACTTGTGAAATTGATGGTGTTGGAATATGAATAGGCTTTGTCTTTGCTGGAGTAGGACCAGACTTTGAATGTGCTGGAGAAGGACCAGACTTGAATGTGCTGGAGAAAGACCAGGCTTAGTTATACGGATTGGTGCTGGAGAAGGACCAGGCTTTTGAATTGTGAGATTGCATGCAGAAGAATTATTCACTTGCAAATCTGGGCTACAAACATCTTGATTCACAAGGTTAGCATTATAATGAAGTTATTTTTTAAAGAATCGAGAATTCGTTTCTTTAAAAATATGTTCTTCATTTTCAATAACACCCTTAGAATGAATCGACTCTTAAAATCATTTTCAATTCTTTCCTTTTGATAGCCCTTTGATTTGCATTCAAAATGATTTTTACTATTAGATTGCAACTCATTCAATCAAACCAACCTTCTTTTCATTTCCAGACGAATTTTGAGTACAAGCAGATTGTGAAACTTTTCATTTACATTCTATATATTTAAACACTCATTCTCATTTTCATCCTCACTCTCACTTTCCATATTCAATCTTCACCAACCCATCCACCTTCATTTTATCTGCAAAAAGATTTTCAGGTGATTGTTTTAGTTTGGGTGCTATGATAGGATCAACTGATAAGTTTATTTTAACAGAAGGTTATGTTTTGAGATGGAGAAGAATCCAATCCCATATACCATATCAGAATCACAAATATTCTCAGAGGAGGGTAAACATGAATAGTCATGATTAATTGGAGGAGCAATGTTAGAAAACCCAACACACATTTTCCTCCTTTGATTTTCTGAGTCATTTGTGACTTGATTATGCCTTCAACCATCGTTGATGAAAGTTCAAATTCTTCAACAGTCAATTTAACCGTGGCTAATTCACTGTTGAGTCTGTTAATTCTAGAGCGAGTTCATTATTTCTATTTGTTAAGTCATTATTAGTACATTCTTTATCATGAAGATTTAATTTCAAATTATAAATGTTTTATTTAAACCTTCAAGTTTTCTTTAAAAATCTTTCATTTGACTTGTGTTTTACTCGCTTTGATACTGAAGTTTTCAACTTCCATTATCAGGCTTTCATTGTGAACTCTGTATCTTTGAACT